>VYZM01019324.1:91190-104473 GCA_013398915.1 Dromas ardeola
AAAAGGCAATATTGTTTGGCTTGATTTAGTAGAGCTTTGGTACGTAGAATAAATCATTTGCAGCTGGCTTACCCATGCACATGCTCTGGGGGTGAGGAACACACGCATGTTATCAATTCATTATTTGTGCTGCAGTTCGTTACCACTTACGTGCTGGACAGCGACATCACTGTCTACCCTCCAGCTGAGGGTAGAACGTTAATGGCAGTAGATATCAAGCTGTTGGGAAGAAAGGAAAAGCTAGACTGTGGTCGGATTAACATTTGATTGCCTAAACAGTGCAGCTTTGAAAGCATGGGAAAATTTGCCTAGTGAGCAAGCTGGATTTTTTTAAAAAACATAAAGCCTGCCAAGCTCCCAAACCTAAGGGGAAAAAAAAAAAAGAGCTTGTGGAGAACGTTAATTAAAGTAAATGGAGAAATCTCTCCTCCTTCTCCTGAAAAGAACTTAAATATGCTATTTTAACTCTACACTCATACTGGATCTTTTTCTCTACGCAAAAAAAAAAAAAGTTTAAGCAAGAAATTTTCACAAATGTTTTCTAGTCTTCCTATTTCCTCTTTTTTGCCTATTTTGGTGAAGAGGAGAAAGCCCGCTCAAGTGAATACTGGCCCAAATTGTTCCACAAGACCTAGTGTTTCTCATAAATATGCACATGTATCAAGTGTTTACTCAGTTTAGTCTACTTTGGAGGCAATATGAAGTTTGCTCCCACTCTTTGCTGTATGGATACAGACTACTGAAGTGACTGTACTAAGGATGCCCTCTACTGAGAAAAAAAGGATAGAAGTCTAAATATGAGAGCTACAGAGAATCTTCACTAGCTAGTACAGGTAGTAAAAGACTGACTGTTTTCAGGAGTAGAGAACATTGAGCTTTATTTCATTTTTCAATTTGAGAGCAGTTATGATGAGAGTTTGGACAGACTTGGCCAAAGAATTATAGGTTATAGCTAAACTAGTAAATTAAACATTAAGCCAGGGAATGTTCCTAGACAATTTGTCTTTATCATCTGCACTGCTCAAATGCTAGAAGGATCTCCACACAACTTTGACTGACATCAGTTAGCAGCTTCCTAAACAATTTCTGGGCGTGATTTGGCAGTTGGCACAGGCCAGTGTCCATCTTGAGTAGGGTGGAGTTTGCCACCTTGGTTTGGCTGGCCAAGGCAGTTTAATACCATAGGTACACATTGCTCTATACTAGCTGGCATCATGTCAGAAAATGATCCTAGGCAGACTTAACTTACCAGTATAGATGTAGCCTTAGAAAACAGGGATACAGGGAGCCTGATAAGATCATCTACTTCTTGCAGTGGGGTAGATCATGCAAGACAAATGCTCACTGCTCCTGACAGGTGTTTGTCCATCCAGTTCTCAAAAACCACCAGGGAAAGGGATCCCATAATCCCCATTGTCTGCTCTTTTAATTGATAACCACACTTGGTTTTCTTCAAATCTAACCTAAATACACCCTACGGCAATGTTAGGAAGGTATTATTTTCCTAACCCAGTGAACTTATGAAAGAATATATTTCTTTACCTTTGCAGCTACCATCTCATTATTCTAGATAACAATATAAGGTTTCAGACTTTCCTTCTGAAGATTAAAAATACTCAATTTTTTGAAAGTTTCTTGTTTGTCATGGTCTGCAGATGTCTGATATTACATACATATATGAGGTATTGAAGTTAACACATTGACAAGTAATAGAGCATAAGAAAATTCAGTCAGCAAACTGACTCCCCCTGTATTGTCAATGTAAAGACATACACAGCTCCCAAGGTTGAGTCATCTCATCCAAAACCAGCTAAGAGGTATGAAGAGGTATGATGAGGTATGTTCTGAAGGTACCTGTTTCTTTCCACTGACAATAGAATTAGCCCAGGTTTACTAACTCCTACTGAAATGTTTTACAGAGGAGCGATAAAACAAGAGCTGGAGAGGGAAGGGTCATCTGTTATGGTTGTTTGTGATCAATTGCTAAAAGTCTATCAGCAAATCCTGAATGCTTGAAAACCACACCACCTGCGACATGCTCCTGTAATAGCAACCACAGGCCCAAACAGAGCCAGACAGCTTCCTGACAATATGAATAATTTTGTTCTTGCTCATATGCTTTCATGATCAATAGGTCTAGTGCAGTCAGCTAGCACATGGGCTGCAGACGTTTATGGGAAAGCAGTAAATGCTCTGCATGCTGGGCAAGTGGATCTGGTGACCACAATATTTGTGTTCAGAGGAGTTTCCTAAAGGGAAAAACAAATTGTCTGTCTGAACATGGTCTACATGGTCTTCTTACTACTATGGCACAGGGGGACATACATAGTGTAAGACATTACCAAGCATTTATAATTGCATCCTCAAAAGTGACAGGATTCATTAAGCCCATTATTAGAGGAGTATCCAAAATACACCCTCCGACATTTTACCATGCTCTTAGCTATCAATAGGAGACAGATATAACCAGTTTTGGCCATTCTAAGAGCTCTCTTCCTGCAGCCTGAATATTTTCTACAGCAATAAGGAAAACATTTGTAATGGAAAGCAAAGCATTTGGGGTTTTTGACAGAAGGAATGCAATACTGGGAAAATTATTTTTCAAATTATGTTACCCACATGCATTATTTACCAAGTTTTCTCCACCCTATCTAAAGGACGGCCTGTTTTATTCCCAATTTCTGTGTCAAAAGAAGTGGCCTGCTCCCTTCTTTAATGCAGGAGAAGGGAGCCCACCAGCGTTTTTTCACTGACACAGTCTGGGCATTCTCCTGAGTCTCCTCCCTTTTCAAGGGTCTTTGAGGTTTTTCCGTGTCTTTTGATCCCAGAAAAGATGGAGCCAGACAGGCAAATGCTTCCCATCACTTGATGGCCTAGCCATTGTTATCTGAACTCCTTTGAAGCCGGGAACCTGCAGCTCTTATCTGTGCCATTGTCTCACCTTTCCTGTTAAGTTCCGCAGCCTTTCCTTTTACAGTTTCCTTTGACTTCACTGAGCATTCAGACAGGCACCAGAAGGAGAGAAAGCAGAACCACACAAAGCCCCTGAAAGATTGCACAGATAGTTTTCCAGCATTGCCACAGAGGTAATTTCAGGGCATGGCGGAGCAGTGGGTTTTTTGACATGCTTCAAGAGAGTCTGCACAAAATATTACAAGACGGTGATTTCTTGGTGACTATGATAAATTACCCAGGGTGTATGTTGGACTGCATTCCCTGGTTTCACCCTCTTTTGAATGGAATGTGCGCCTGGAAGCTGCACCACAATGGTGTGAGACTGCAGGTCCCCAGAGGCTGAGGCATCCTTCCACTAGGGTCTCTGGTGACAAGGAGCCCTTAGATAAAGTTCGGGCATTTGAAATTCTTTCTGTGGAAGGATATTCTGCAATCTAAAAGCTATAAGTCTAAAAACTGAAATTAAATCAATGCTGCGTTCTGACTTCGACAATGTAGCTTTTTCTGTATTGGCATTCTGACCATGTGACATAGAAATCTTTAGAGTTGCTTGAATAGTTGGTTACCTGGTGAGGCAGCAAGGATCAAGGTTTAAGTAGATATCTTGCACAGATTAGTCTCAAATTACTTAATGAAGTGGCTAAATTAGGCAATCAGTATCCCTTGAGTCAATGAAGAAAGAGAGAGAGAGGGGCTCACCAAAATACTGTCTAGAAAAGATCTCTCTCTCTAAAGTAGTATTTTGCTGTAATGATAATAAAAAAAAAATACAGGTAGGACAACATTTGCAGGCAGAGGTAATATCTGTTATTTGATCAGCTGATGTGGGTGGAAGAATTAGACAAGCCTCTAGGTATAGAAATATTTATTCAGGTTAGAAAGAGAAGTAACAAAAGCTTTGACATCTGGAACTGGAATTGAATAGTATATCCTTTGTTAACAATTTTGGTATGCAAAGGAGTTATCAAAATGAATTGTACTGAAAGGGCAGGCATCCTTAAGAAAATCTAGTATCAGATAAGTAAGAGAAGAAGGAGCAGTTTTAATTGCTGGATGTTTTTTATTTTCTTTTGTCTCAATATCTTTCATTTTTGCCTCAATGACTTCACATAATAATTTGAAAAAGGACTTCTTACTACTCTTTTGTAGTATTAGTACTTTCCTACTGAAAGCTGCAATCTCAGCTTTTTCTGGTTATGACTGGAACGTACGCAGAGAAATAACAATCATCTCAGGAAAGAACTGGATGAATACTCATATTTTTGTTCAGTAAAATGACAAAAAAGAACAGAGAATGGGAAAGTGAGAATAGTTCCAAAAGAACCAAATAATCGAATTAAGACATTTCTGCAAAATAACCAACCAAGCTTTTGAGAGAAGGTTTTTGGATCAATATAAAATACTTCAATTCCCAATGAAAGATATTATTTAATTTGTAGTTTAGGTAACCTCCCATCCACTTTTAAACTTTTTTATCTTTTTCTTGGTGTTTGTTTAATTTAGGTCACCACTTTAAATGAAAATATCACTTCAAAATGGAAAGTAAAAAAAAATAATTCTAAATATGTCAAAAAAATCATAGGCAGTACCTTGTTACACTGATAGACTTATACCATAGTTAAACATGATAGCTAATATTGTGTAATTGTTTATCTTCTTTTCAGTTTGTCTGTTTAATCTTTCATGTCAGCAGTCTTTTGCTATCTCTGTGAGATAGAAATGGATTTTTACTCTATGTTTCTAGAAAACCCTGCCTTAAAAAAACCTTGTTGTATGTGTAGGCCTCTTTGAAATTATAGCCAGGCATATGACTTGTTAGAAGTCTTTCAGTGGAACTTTTTTGGATGGAAACAGGTGATTAATCAAAAGTGAAATATTTCTCAGAAATTATAAGAGGCTGACAAAGTTGTGAGGATGCACACGTGGGTTTCAGAATCTCCCGATTCTGAAAAAGCTGACTGTTCCTGTCCTTTCACTTGTCTTACTCATAGGCTACCAAGTGGATTGGTGGGGATCTGAGCCTAAAGGCTGCCAGCCCTTCCTTAGCTCATATGGTAGATAAACAAGCAACACTGTTAAATACATTATTCCCAGAGAGTGATACCACATGGTACAAATGCTGTAAGTAGCGTATATCCACGCTGTTCAGCTTTAGCTTCTCCGGAGAAGAGCATATTCACTTGTCATATGTCATTAAGTTACTTCTGAGACCCTTGAGTTTGCCTATGCCCCTAAAACACAACATACTAAACACGTGCTGACCAATAAGACCAGAAATTCCCTGACACTTAAAAAAATAGCTAGGATTGCAATGGAGCACATTATTTTGCAAAACTGTCCGAATACCAACAGGACATACATTGCTTAGACAAGGAAGACGGCAACGCAAGCACTACCTTAAATGACCTTTTCTAAGTGGAGTATTTGCTTACGTCACAGCGGAACATCAGTAGATCATGAAAGCAAATGGAATATAATTAGTTTTAAGCTGGACAGATGCACAGGCTAATAGAAAGTGAGAGGCAACAACACTAACATTGTAAGAAAAGTCCAAGCTGAAGAAATAACACAGATAAAACTCAGCACCTTTCAAAGTTGGGTTTATACCCATAAGGGGAATTTATACAGTGGATGTGAATAATACATTTGGAAGCTCCCACCTGTTCAGTGTTAAAAATAAAGTAAAATCCCAACAGCATATGACCAAACCTGAGTTTCTAGACTAGCCATTGTGAAGCTCCCTTTGTGCAAAATCAGAGGAAGATTAATTTGACTACAAATCAGACAGTAAGGAAAGGAGACGAAAAAAAGAACAACTGTAGAGAGATAAATAAGATAGACGTATTTACTTGTATAGACCCAGAATGATTAATAAATGTAGAAAAAGAGAATATGGTCTCTGCAGAGAAAATTTTTTGAGAGATATCATTGACATCAAATATTTTTCTGCCCCTGGAGACATAAGAGCATGTTTGTCTATATTAAGTGCTATCTTTTGGAAAAATAAGCCACCATCTGGCTTGTATTTGGTAACAAGTTTTTTCAATGAAAATAAGGTAAATGTTTTAATGGTAAGGAGACGACTAAGTCTACGTAAATGGCATTTTTTCCTTAAGGAAAGATAATTAAGGACCATAACCAATGAATGTGAGCACTTTTGGAAGGAGACAGAGATAATTCTGTTAAACAAAATTAACATTTTATAATAAATAAAATAGAAAATCCATCAAATAAGAATAACGTTTTTGGGAAAGAAAATCGACTACAGTAAGATCAGGATCATCATGGCCTGCTTGACTGATCAGAGGAGGAACACATACAAGAGTGTAGCAATTACAAAGCGAAGTTGGAAATGAGCTACAACAAAAAGATTACTGAAAAGGAACAGAATTTAGTGCAGGAGCCTCTACCCTTACTTGTCCACAGATGCCTCCACAGGGTGTGATTAGCATAGTTCTCAGGCAGCAGGACAAGTAAAAGTGCAAATCAGTGGTTGGTTCATGTCTTACAAAAACCTAAGCACTCAAAAAGACAAGTAATTAATTTTACTTATATTATAAGCACATTATATTATAAAATGTACTTGACTTTATCTGATAAGGCCACAGGTAGCTGAAACTGCCATGGACATTAAAAGGGACCCATAAAAATCCCCAAGAATACAGACAGGAATATTTTTTCAGTTAAGCACGTATGGTTTAGAAATGGAGTACCTTAAAAATGTTAATGGCACAATATAGGTTTCTGAACAAAACTGCACTAGACTGGATTTTGCAGTCAGGGCTTGCACCTATCAATCACATAATGAGAAAAACAGAAGAAAGAAAACCTTTTCCTAACCTCCAATAAAAACAGTTAGAGGCAGTCCTGCTGAAAGTAATCGGCTATGCCTCTACCGTTAGACAAAAAAAGAACAGGAACTCATCCCTGGGTTTTGAGCCACATAGAATCATAGAACAGTTTGGGTTGGAAGGGACCTTTAAAGGTCCTCTAGTCCAACCTCCCCTGCAATGAGCAGGGACATCTTCAACTGGACCAGGTTGCTCATGGTAAGGATTTGCTTGCGTCCATGGTGCTCACCATGTGTCCTCTCAAACAGCATGGCCCCTGTGTAGCTGCTGGCCTTGATCTTCTCTGCCCACTGTGGTATTCCTTTAGCCCTGAGTCATGGTGACTGTTTTGATTGCTTGTTTCAGATTGAAGTGTCTGAAGACTGAGGGCATTCTCACCATTATCAAAGAGGGGTTTTTACAACATGAATTCAAGTGTATGAGGTGCATGCTGTGGGATGTGGTAGGAGGACATGTGGGTGTTTCTTTGTGTACAAAACCAGGTGGAATAATATGGGACATCTGTAGAGAGCAGAGGGTGCCAGACATTGTACAGCTTTATCTGTAACACCTTTCAGAAACAAGATCTGAAGGAAACTATCACCCAAACCACATAGAAGGATCAACTTTGGTAGAGCTCCCTTCCAACCTAATCTACTCTGTAATTCTGTGACACTTTGAAATGACCCAAAACCAGACAGGGAGTGTGCTAGCAGTTAAGCTGGGTGGACAATCAGAGGTTCAATAAGGGGTTCAGTGCTTGAGCTAGGCTTCTTTTTCTTAGCAATGTAGGTGAACTCATTTTATGGATAGCCTTTCTCTGTACTCCAGAAAGGCGGGGCATGAATGTCAGTGAGCTAATTGCCCAGTAAGGTACCTAAAGGGAGCAGCTCCAACAAGTTTAAACACCTGTGCCCTCAGACATGACATAACTTGAACTAATGTAATTACAACTGCCTAGAAAAGATTCGGACTGATGGGAAAACCATGCTACAGCACACAGCACATCAAGCCACATCTAAATGGCAGATGGATGTTTGCCATGTTTCTTGGTCATGCCATGGGACCTGCTGGAGCTCAGAGCAGCTTCGTCACTGCTTGGGCAGGTTTCCCTTGCAGAACCTGGCTGTGGGAGAGGTAACCTTCTTTGAGGTTGTAGCTGCCACTTTTCTTTCTACCACGAGGGTGACATGAGGATAAAGCCATGTTAGATAATGAGATGTGTGCCACAGAAATGTTCGCTGACCCCTCCACACTCAGAAATCAAGAGTCCACAAGCAAGTCAATCTATAAGCCTTCCCTTTTACTCCATTTATCCACTCGTCTTCCATCTGGATTTCCCAATAAAGGATCATGGAGATCCCCTGTTAACCTGGCTATTTGGTTGATGCTTCCTATCCAGCCAACAAATGTGTACAAAGTCCAAAATCAGACACACCACAGGCTGCCTCTTGTCCCAGAGGGGATGAGGGAAGGGAACCCAGGTCATTTATAAGTTTGTTGAACTCTCAGGAATAATTGCTAGTGATTTTTATTCCTGTGTTTCACTAGGTATAGCAACAGTGAGGGAGCAGGGATGTAGGAAACACATTTATAACACAGTAGGTTCATTATTTCCAATGCCAATGGAACAGCTTGCAAACCATTTTCACTCAGGGGTGAACAATTCACTTTCAAAGAGCTTAAATGGTCCATTATTCTCCAGCTAGTGACTCTGAATTTTATTGATATGGCTGTACACTGCACCATTTAAACACGAGCTGTCCTTTGACTAAGTACTCAGTGAAAGCTCTCAAACGCACTAAATTTTTTTTAATGGGAATTGAACTGGAAGTTCCCAGACTTCTTCCTGTGACCAAAGATCCACAAGTACTTTTATTTTTCTTTTTTTTTCCAGATCACAAACTTTTCAGTGCTCTTAGAAGAAAAACAGAAATATCTTAATGAAAATACTAGGTAATACCTGTTATTTTGCCAGTCAAGGACTCACACTGTGAAGCTATTACATTGAACAAGTTGAAAACACTTTTAAGAAGAGAGGTGGGCTCTAACTGTATTCATCCATGCTGGGAACAAAAAAAAGTCAAGATAAACTTTCACACGTATTTTTGTTTGATTTTTCTTTGCAAAATGAAATAATGGAAATTACAGCTTTTACAATTCTGAAGGAAGTTTTCTGAAAATAAATAGGTATGAAATTATATTGGATGAAACAGACCTTAGCAGCAAAGAAGAAAATGTATTTAAGGCACCAAAATGTAAAGAAGCATATTCATGAAGAGTTCACTGAATTGTCCAGTCTAACTCCATCACCATCAGAGTTAATCAATGTTACTACTATTTTTTTTTTTTTTTGGTTATCATAGCACAGGACAGCAAATGCTCTATGTATTTCAGAAATCTAGCACAACTAGGCAGTTATTAACCAGTGTTATTGTGTCTAAATGTGAGCCAAAGACAAACAAATGTGTTAGAAAATTCCATGTTGGAGCTGCTAGTGTGTGGACTTTAGTATCAAGTGTAATAACGAATCTGAAACAGGAGAACCCACGAGTATGTATATTT
Source organism: Dromas ardeola (assembly GCA_013398915.1). NCBI lineage: Eukaryota > Metazoa > Chordata > Aves > Charadriiformes > Dromadidae > Dromas > Dromas ardeola. The sequence goes on from VYZM01019324.1 coordinate 100,541, forward strand.
TTAGAGCCATAGGAATGTTTTTAATTCAGCCTGACTGGACTATATCAAAAATACTCTCAGAAAGGATGTTATTCAAGTTATTTATGAACTCAGGGTGTTAATGATCTATTTTAGTCAAGCAGGTGAGATGCTATATTTCAGGGCATAACAAATGAAATATTTCATTTATGACACATTATGTCATTTTTCCAGCAGTCATCTGACTGTAAGAAATGCTAACTTCTGTTTTTGAGAATTACATTTGTGAGGTCAATTTTGAGGGGAAAAAAGAAAACAAAAGAAAGAAAATGAAAAAGGAAAGTTGAGTAAAAAAAAAACACAAAATTGTGAGCATCTGTAACATGTTTTTAATGTAAAAATCTTATTTCTCAAACCTTTGATAAGGAAACTATGTTTTGTACCTACTAACCGACAGAGATTTCACTGCTCAGTATGAGTAATAAGATCAGACTACAGCCTTGTGTGAACAGTAAATATGTTGAATGGAGAATTCTGGAGGCTCAGTTCTTGGTCTTTGTATAAAACAATAAAAACATTTCAGATGTGGGTTCATCTTTCTCAATTTAATTCATTTTCAGACAGTGCATCAAGACCCAGTGCAGTGCAAGAGTACCTGGTGAACACAGTCATCAGAGAATCAGCCTTTTCTCACTGGTTGTTTTAAAGAATTTTGCAAACCAAACATACCTCCCAGGTAGCATTTTCTATTTCTCTGGTCACACTTCAGACATGTGACTCAAAGCACTTAAAGTTGGGGTAGGGGTTCAAAGTACTGCTTTGGTAGGCTAGAAAGTGTATTTTCAGGTTTTTCTGACATACATTAAATAAAGAAAAGTAGCCATGCAGTATAGGAGGAATGTTATGATAAAGAACAGTGAAGTATATAGTACACGCTGTATTTTAAATTTTTATGGAAGAAACATCGTTGTTGACACTGGACAATAATGAGGCTTGCAAAATCATTAATGAGAATTAATGCTAAAATTAATGTATATAAGGCAAACAGTTATTAGTACAGGCTCAGAAACCACCTTCAGCAACAGCTCCATTTTTTATACAAGAGGAGTATGAGGGAAGCAACCACTTTGTACTTGGGGCGTAACTGCAAATTCATGACCAGTTCAAAAAACCCAAAAAAACTATTTTGCAGAAACTTACGGAACTTGACCAAGAACCTAATAATTTAGCCATGTTTGCGTTAAAAGAGAAGGCGTATTTCCTGACTCATGAAAGATGGAAGTTGGAGAGAACATAATCCAATTTTCTTCCCAGCATGTGGTCACACAACTTTCTCTGCGAAAACTCTGTCAAGAAAATCTTGATAACTCTCCAAGAAATTAATTTACTGCACATTTAACTTCTGAACAAGATGATGGGGTGACAGGAACTGGAGGAGTGGACAGACCACCATCTGTGTCCGGTCAAGTGACAGAGGCACAGCCGCCCTCACTGTATCAGATGACAGGGTTTGCCCCAAAATCATGTTGTGACATGTGGTGGTAAAATCAGTGGCAGGTAGTTAATCTATGTCACAGTGTTTCTTGGGAAGAGAGGGAAGATGTAGGGTCACACAGCCACAAAGGAGTGGGTGATATGTGGTAGGGGTTGGCAGAGGAGCCAGAGGAGTCCTGAAGGACCTGAGTCTTCCTCATCCTCACCCCAGACACAGCAGCATCAGAAACAGCGGCTATTAATTTATGAGACAAAGAGAGGCCAATGGAGCAAATCTATTTGTACATTTGTGGGAGAGAGAAAACTGGGATGGGAAAAAAAAAGACCTTTGGTACCATCCACTACAGCTTTTTTTTTTTTTTTTAATCTGCTCTTTGCCGGTATGTTCCCTTGGATGTTATTTCCATTTTGGTGTCTTCACCCCTCTGTGTACCCCTCCTCTCTACCCCAAACTTTTCACCAAGGTGTCTAACATATCCAAAAGACAGTCTCAGAGGTACCAAAGGATATGTTAAATAAGTGTAGCCACGCTGCCCTGTGAGCCTACATAATCATGTGTTATATAATTGTTAGTTATATCCTCACTCATACAAAGATTTGTAGCTCTAAATTAACATAGTATTTTAATTCTCTGTCCTGCAGTCTTAGATGCTAAGAACTACAAGGTCTAAGGATTTAAAAAATATGGTTTTGTTGATGTCTAAAGTGTGCAGTGAATGCACTATTTCCTTAACACATAAAGTCATTGCCAAGGAATATTGTAATTGAATTTGACAAACCTGAATCCAGCATTCATCTGTGATTATTTCCCTTTTATCCTCTTTATCTGCTACAGAATTAGTACTTCAAGTCAGTTCTGAAGGTGTCGTTTATCATTTTGAGTATCTCCGCGTGATTCAGCCCTGCGTGATGAGTGGTACGGTCTATTCTTTAGTTTGCCTTATGCGATCGTTCACCAAGGTCAAAGAAACTTCAGTCATTTACTCTAACAGACATCTGGTGTTTGATAAAGATATGAACAATTTTCTGAATAAGCTTTTTCCTCTTTTTTGTGGGGGGGAGAGGATCCCCATAAGGAGCTAAAACGGATGAATCCACCTGCTGCTGTGTGGCCCAAATGGAAAGACCAGTTCCTACAGTTCTTTTATCACCACTGCAGTTTTGTGCGTGTTGTCATTTAACAGGTTTATTCTTTTAACCTACAGACAAATACATTACACACTCATTTGTGAATGGTTTGTTTGGTTTAAGATAAGAGCACATGCGCGATGATTCTCTTAAGGACAGTATCAGCTACAGTAACTTCAGTGGAATTGTCTTGCAGTTTAGGAGTATTTAAACCTTGAATTATATTTGTCTCCTTTTATTAAATCTATTTATTCACCTTTCTTGTGAGTGAACCTTAGAATAGTTTTTTTTTCAAAATTTATTTTAAATTAATGGTTTTCATGTCTTGCAAAGAAAGGCAAACATTTTTATTCCATTGGGTAAGTCATAGACAGTAGGAAATCCTCTAAGTGTTCTTTCTGTCATGTTTTCTCTACGCAAACACGTACTGCTGTAAAATTTGAGGAAGAGGGAAATTTTCTATAAGAATTCAACAAAATTTTTGGGACGAGGCTGTCCTAGATCATACTGAAGGTCCTTGAATTCCAGTCTTCTCTGTCCTATTGAAAATAGGAATAAAGCACAACATTTCCATTAAATTTTTAAACGGCAAGTATTTTTATCAGTTACCTATGTGCCTTTTTGCCTGCCAGTTTAGCTATCGTTGATACTCTGCTGTGGCCTGATTTGGTCTGTCATGCTCTATTTGTAGTCATCTGCAACCAGAAAAAAATGATGGACACTGCTAACAACTCAGCATGAAAAGTCTTTGCACACATTTTGTCCTGTTGTTTTGAAGAGCTTTCCCTTTAAGAATATGCTTTAGAAGAGACTTTAAATATGTATAATTGAATAATAATTAGAAATTGATTGCTCCACAGAAGTATTTCTGTCAATTGTCAAATTAATCTCAAATAACCTTCCATATTGTTCTGGCACATTTCAGTAATTAAGCAGTTTTGAGCCAGAAAGTCATTCCAAAATACTTTTTCTGTTTTGTCCATGTGCAAAGAACTGAATTAGGAACGGATTTCCTCAGCCAGACCAGACGCAATCCTGAGCTGATCTCCTTCCTTCTGGGGCTTATCCTTGCAAAGCTGAGCTGTGCACACCCAGGCATGGAGTGTAAGAGAGGGGAACAGACTTCCACCCTCTTTTTCCTTCCTCCAAATACCGTGTCACACGGTTTGTGTGTATACCAGAACACCGCCAGACAGAAGAGTCTGGCATACATAGACTAAGGCTTCTGCTGATCAACGTAGTAATTTAAACTCAGATTTTTGTAAAGAAAAGCTGATGTTCTCCATCCTTCACCTAGTACAGGTCTGATATAATGGTGAAAATGGTGAGGAGAAAAATAGGGGGGGGGGGGGT
>VYZM01019324.1:105109-149147 GCA_013398915.1 Dromas ardeola
GACTGAGAATGAGAAGAGGGAAGGGAAGGGAAGGGAAGGGAAGGGAAGGGAAGGGAAAAGGGTAACATTTTTATTTTAGGAGCTTTCTTCAATACAATTTCTGTCTAGCTTGATAAAAAATCGAGAAATTGAAGGAGAAAGGCTAGACACCTACTATTCTGACCCCGGCTCCCAAAGCAGTTTTTCGTGTTTATCCACTGATAGTCCAATATAAAGAGGGTGCACACTGCAGTTAGCTGGGTCCAGCTGGGCTCCACTAAGAGCTCCACATGCTCTTTGGATGAAAGAAAGATGCTAAATAGCATTTCTCTTCTGTTGTCAATTTTCTGTCAGTGTGCTAACCACCCAGCATCTCCCTTCTTCTGTCAGCATGCTAGACACTCAGCTAATCAGCAACACATGGGCAGTGTCATTATGTCAAATGAAAGTAATCATTGGTTTGATGAAATATCATTTATATTTTTTTTTTTTTTTCCAAGGGACTTGGGCAGTATTTGAGTGCCTGTCCTCCTCAGCTTGAATCCCAAACTGCTTTAGATGACAGACAGACACCCATTTCCTAGCAACAGCAATCTGAGCATTTGCAGGCGAATAAAACCAGGAACCAAAGGAGTTTTCTACTAGGTAGTGAGGCTTAGGGGCTTAGTGAATTTAGATTCCTACAGGATTAAGCAGGACTGGAAACTGAGTGGCTTTTAGGAACCTAAGTCCCTCCATAAGCATGATTTTGCGGACTGGATCCCACTCAACATTTTTATCACCTGATATCTTAAACGAAGCGATTCAACCACCTACAGCAGCAGCCTGATTTCATTGTTCTTCCACCTTCTGTATCTCCTTAACAGACAGCCTTCACCAGCTTTTGAGCTTAGAAACACCTATGCAAATGCCTAAATAAATTTTATGCAGCTGCATTTAAACACCAAAGTTTGACAGTTTGGGCCTACAACACCCAGTTAGAATGTAGCCAGTATAATTGTGGGTTTTTTCCCCATAATTGTGAACCAGTGATTATTTCAAAATCATATTTTGAATGGAGTCACTGTGAAACATTACTTCAGAACTAGACAACAGCATTCACCTTATTTGACACATTTTAGTGCTGTTGCAATAGCTGATAACACACAAGAGAGGGAGGGAGGGGATAAAGGGGGAGAAAGACATGCCAGGGAATGAGCAGCAAGTGCTTGCACAAACCTTTCTTTCAGTTCAAGTATGTAAAGTGAGATAAATGGTCAAACTGCAGACATACTGTACGCAGCAGGAGCCAAAAGCTGCTCCCCGGATTGGCAGCTCCAGAAGCCATCAGCACCGGATCCTCTCAGCAATTACCAGCTCGGAAATGTCCTTCCATTGATTGTGACGGACGTAAACCAGCTGCGTCTCAATAGCGAGAGAACAGAGGGAGGAAGAGCCAGACGGCAGGACACAAACAGCACCGAACACTGGGACCAGCTGCAGCCTGCAGGTCACACTTCCATGTCAACAAAAAAATGTTATTTAATATTTGCCAAACACTGAAGTAATTCATCACAAGGTATAAGTGGATCTATAACGTCTGAGATCGCCCGTTGAAGATTAACTGGACGTATCGTGTTTCCAGTGCAGCGACCTAAACGGGAAACAAAATAGCCTGAACCTTGTAGGCAAGGCACTTATTCATTCTCTGCAGTAGCAGCGTTCCCATGCTGGTCAGCCTCAGCCATGTCGTTCAGGAAACCCTCGTGCCAGAATATTTGTATGCATGGAGGACGGTGCTAAAACAGGACAGCGCCAGCCTGTCAGAATTCAGCTGATGTGAGAGCCTGATCAAATGTACGCAGCTGCCTTCATCTAATCTAGAGCCTGTATAGGACAAAATTACTGTGAATCACCAACTGAGAGCGGAAGAGCTCGATTATTGTTTAAACATAAACTGGCAACAAACAGCTCACTGCTGGAGGGTGCCTCTAAAAATATCTGCTTTCCCCCATGGACGTTCTTCAAATGGACACCAGGCTTCTTGCCCGTAAGAGGTGGCACCTCCAGAGAGGCAGAGTCACAGCAAGCTGCCTGCCCTCACATGCTGTACTTGCTTCGCAACGCTTCAACTTTTTACTACAGAATGAAGAAAAAAATCTTTAAAACACACAGAGCAGAGGGAAGTCCCACAAGAACTTTATAGAGAGAAGAAATGATGCCACATATCCCAAAGCGGAGATGAAAATAAAGGCTGGAAATGGCTTGCAATTCTTGGTTTATTACTTTTTAGTATTTCTGTCTCAATCTACAGCTGTTTCAATTGTATTTAAAAAGCAAATAAATGTTAATTCAACCCAAAGAGTCATCCAGCAATGGTAACAGCTGACTTTTCTGTTCCCTGACCTCTGACTGTCTGCATCCCAGTTGGACTCCAGTACTGCGAGGTGTTGCCTCAGGTAGAGAGAAATGCTCAGGTAGTGACTGTGGAGCAAGACAGTTCTGACAGGGACTCAATACTGTCCCTTGTACTGTCCCTTTGAAGCTGCCATTTCCTGCTGCAGATACGAAGAGGCAGTAAGCTAGCAAGTTATGTACATTCCCATAGTTATTATGCTGTAGCTAACCCATAAAGTGCTTCTGCAATATAGTATTTCACAGGATTTCCTCAATAATTGCTTCAGGATCTACCCAGGACTGTTATGCAAAAGCCATAAGTATGCCTCTAGAGAACTGAGTAATTATAAGGGGTTTTAAATAACACAATTAAGTGTTTAAAATAATAAAACGTATCAAGGTCACAGAGTGATGAAAAAGTACAACAAGCAACGTTCTCCTCCTTGCCGCAACTCTCCTCCTGGCACTGCGCAGCACTCATTACGCGGGCTTTCCGGAGAAACTTTCTGCACATCATAAAGGGCAGAACTCAATTCCCCTTTTTCTTTTCTTTGGGGGGTACCTTTGAGGCACGGGTTTGCTGCTGCAGCAAACACAGGGCCGAAGCTCGCGCACAACCTCCTTCGCGCGTTGAGGATGTAGGTGTTTTCTGCAGACCCAGCTCTTGTTCAAGGCTCCAATGAGGTTTTGTACCCAGACACTTGTCTTAAAATTCCTCCCATTCCACTCCGCCTCTCTGACATCTTCCACTCCTACTATCCATCTGCAAAATTTCCTTTCCACCTACTAACCCTCATCTCTTCTACCCCAGCTCACTAGTTCCCCATCCTGTTTATCATTTCTGGAGCATATCATCCATTTCCTTCATATATTTTTTTTCATGAAAGTTACATTTTTACTCAAACAGCTGTGATGCAAATGCGAATTTTAAAGATTTTTAGATTCTCCAAGACACTGGAACTTTGTGATTAGAAGACAAGTTTTTCACGGTTGAATACTTCCCAAGGTAGTGAATTCACAAGTCTAATTAACGTGCAAAATTAACAAATGGTACTACATGGTCAGTGTGGATGCCAAGGCCCCACTTTATACTTTCATTCCTCTCCTGACATTCTCCCATGCCAGAATCCACAGTATTTTTGCTTGAAGCGCTAAAGATGCGTAAACCCACAATTCTTTATGGGAACACAGATGAAATGAAGCACTTTTATACCGCAGCACCAGTTCTTCTGTCAGACTGCAGGGTTGGGGTTTGTGTGCCCTCCTGCAGGTGTCTAAACCTTAGATGGGCAAGTCTGAATACAGTAGACAGAAAGAGGCAAAACAAAAATCAACATTTAAGCAAAACCTCTCATCTGACCCCTAAACATCTTTTTTTTTTTTTTTTAAGATGTTCCTTCAATTAATTTCAAATGATCCATTTCTACTGAGAATAAAGTTCAGCGCTGACAGTTTGAAAGTCTGGTACAGCTTTTTCCTCTGTGCAGATCCCCACAGCATTGCCAGAACCATTTGCTTAGAATGAAGAAGGAGAAGGACGTGCCTGTTCTGGTTTTCTTTTTCATTCTTTTTTCATTATTTTTAAGAGCTCTCTCATTTTTCCAAGAGCAGTACCAAGGCTTGTCAATACACATCTACCTGAAACCGAAACCCTAACAAGCAAGAATTGATGGATACACAGCCAGCAAAATTTCAAGTTCCCTTCTGATAAAATTCCATCTTTCAACAGCTTTTTTAAGAGTTAGCTTTGCACTGGAGTAAAGGAGAGGTGGCGAGGAGCATTCCCTGCTGTATTGTCAAACAAAAAAACTTAACTAGCAATATGGCTAATTTTAATTCAATTTCATGTAAAATTGAAAGAAGCTTTTTATATTTTTTTTTCTTAGAAGCAGTAAGCATCCTGCATCTCTGTACTACCCATTATACTTAGAAACAACCTCTCAGGGCAATGTAGCTGCCTAGCTGTATTTAACAGAAACCAGTGTAGCCACAGCACAGACAAATTCTGCCCTAGAAGTCAGATATATTAGTTAATCAGCGAAGGGATGAAGGAACAAGCCTGACAAGAAACTTCCAAATGATGTTGTCAGGACAAGGACTCCTCTCAGCATGATCCCAGCAAGAAAATCCACCGGGGAGAGAGAAAACTCCCCACGTAACATGGGAGGGTTTGCTTTAGCCAAAGCTTTCACCATGACAGTGAGGAGCAGAGCGGAGCAGGACTTTGCCCTGCCTGGAGGAGATGTGAACTTCTGATCATTAATAAAAGGCGGATGACTGACAACTGATGAAATCAATTTCCTTTATCGCAGCTGGTGGTCTCACAATTAGCAAAGCTTAGGGCAATTACAGGACTTAAATCTCTTCCCTTCCAGGTTTTGTGGGTTTGTTTAGGTATTACTTTACATTACTGTGTTACTCCAGCACTTCTCAGGCTGAAATGACTTTTCAGGCTGCGCGCCGAGGACTCCGTCCTGCAAATCGATCCGTGCAGTCAAGCCGGAGAAGTTTGCACACCAGTAGGGGGCTGCACTGGGGATGGGGATCCCTGGGATGTGGGTGTTGGGGTTGAAGGTGCTGGGGATGAGGGGGTTGGGGCTGCCATGGCCACCGGGGGACGTCAGAGGAAGCCGACTGCTGCCCAGGAAAGCCAGTGGAAGCTGAAAGAAGGGATTAAGCCCTGAATTCACAAAGGCGAGAGGAGATTTTTAACTGAGGAACAGAATGGAGAAGGGATTGATTTTAACACCCCTGACTTCTGAGAGCGCAGCGCGGCACCGCACAAAATCAGCTGCAGCTCTGAAAGAGGTAAGAAAGTCTGTCCTGGAGAAGCCTGTTACAAGACACGGAACTGTCATTCCTGTTCAAGGTTCCCCACGCAAAAAAAAAAAAAAAGAAAAAAAAAAGAAAAAAAAAGCCCAATTTGATCTTGATTTCTCTTTTTTAGAAAGACAAAAGGATAAACAGGTGATGTGTCACCCTGGGTAATTCATGTATTTCAACACTTTGAAAGGATATGTAACATTATTTGCACTGTTTGCATTGGCAATGTGTACTTACGGCATCCAAATCACCTCAGAGGCATACCGCGCTGTGCACACCTGCCATAGAAGTCAGCGCCCCCCCTCACCACCCCATGAAGGAGTTTCTAGTCAAAATAAACACAACATACAAAAGGTGTGATGAGAAACGGAGTTGAAATGTCCTTGTTTGCAGCGAGGCAGCAGCGAGGCAGCCGGGGACATCCTGATGCGAACTCCACCCAGACATACCCTTGCTCAGCTCCATCAGGAGCTTTTCCCAGGTCTCAACCCACTGCTGAAGTTGGGAAGCCAGGTCTTTTCTTCAAAACTGATCTACCCTCTTTCCTTCTTTTCGAAAGATGGACTGGAAGGAATATCCACTGCTCACCAATAACACAGTATTTAAGGCTCAGTTCTGGTTTGTGGGAAGCGGAGAAGAACAGGAGGAAAAGGAAAGGAAGTTCTGCCTTGCCTTCAACATGTTCATTTCGTGACACTGTCAAAAATCTGCACAAATGGAGACACGGGTAAGCCTAACTCACTAGCCAGGTAGTTTGGATGTGCTCGCGTTAAGTGACGCAGTGTCTAAACACCTGCATTTTCTCAAGAACCAACCTTTCTAGTTTCTTGTCCCCACAAGAAAAATGGGAATAAAGGACTCCTTGTTCCACAGGGTGTTGTGAATAGAAATACATGAAAGACATAAGATGCTCAGACCCCCTATTAAGGGAATCACCCTTCTCTCCTGTGAGCATTATTTTAGCAAAAAGCACCTGACACTCACTAATTTTAAGACGGGCTTTTTTTGAAGTGCCAAAATGTGTGTACAAATACATTTTAGCAGAAAACTGGGCATACATTGACCTTTAAAAAGGCCAGATCCTTCTCTGTGTTGAGTTTTTAAAACTTCCTCAAAAAACAATAACCTGCCCTTCACCACCGCCACCCCCGGACTCTTACCCAGAGTCTCCGCCGTGTGCCTAACTAATCAAAGTGTTGTGTTATGATTACCATAGCGACTGCAATCCAACAGCTGCCTTGACATTTCATCTTCTGCTGCTTATAAAATGCTTTCTTTTTGCCAAAGAAAACTTTTCTCCATTATTTAATTTTTTTTACTACACACTGTTCACTCCACTTACAAAATAAATATTTAGGAAAAAAATCAGCGGAAACTGCCTTGGTTCTGACCACATATTCTGCTAATTGCTTTTATTCTCCTCTCAAGTCATTTTAAAGGTTTCTGAGGCTGTACACTAAAAAACTTATGCTTTATTTTGCAGATAAACTGATGATTGTGCACTGCTGTGTAGGGCCACCACGGGTGGCCAGAAGCCACCTCCAGCCCCCAGGTGCAAGGGCAGCTGCCCAGCCCTACCCCAGCCTCCTTTCGGGGAGACACCAACCCCATCCTCATCCTCCTAGCCCCTCAAATCTAGCCATTCCACCTTGTCATCTCTCCATTTTGCTGCTCACTCTCCCACCAATGCTTTCAGCTCTTGGCTCTATCAATCACACACTCTTCCCGTGGAGCTTTAAGACTGTCACCACTTCTCCTGTCTTTTAAGGAGGTGAGGAGATAAGATAGTTGAGAATATGACTAAACATGCCTTTTTGCTCCTGGCCTAGAAGAGGGAAGGTTGTGCACCTGGCTGGTGCAGAAGCCCCCAGGCAGGTTTTGGGAGATGCCAAAGAGGATGCAGCAGTGGAAGGCCATGGTCCCCCACTGGTGACACAGCCATAGGGTCTAAAACTGCGTTTCATGGACAGACACGGCTAAGAAAGCCCCATACAGACTTTAAGCATACACAGATGAGCTCTGCTAATGGATGATTAATTCCATTGCTGCTCATTTCACAAACAACAAGCAGTTTTTAATTAGCTAAGCTGGTCACCCCCTTCCTTTACCGAAAAAAGGGAAAGGCATAGCTGTCCTTTGAGCAGCCTGGGAGGTGTGAGAAAGCACCTTCTCTGAAACCTTTCAAAGCGCTTGCCTCCTAGATGCTTTCCCATCCTAGCCTGCACTTGAGCATGTCTCAGGTAGTCTGGTGTCAGGAAGGTGTGGGCTGGAGACATGCTGGGGCATGGAGATACGCGCAGTACATATCAAAAAGCAGTTGATTCAAAATCCCAGTAGGTTGGATCATCTGCAGCTTGGCCAAGGCAGGAGACGCAGGATGTGTGTCAATGTGTGTGTGTTGAAGGGATTTTGACAATGGTAAGAACAAGGTTAAAACTCAGAGCTGTTTGGGCTGAGAAGGATTAGGGTTTCAAATGAAAGCTTCAAACCACTTTTTAACAATTTTTCTTTAATTATCAGATATGATGACAAATTAGAATTAACAGCCCTTATCTGAAAAGCATGTATGTTTAACATGAGGAAGAAGGAAAACACCTTCAGAAGCAGTCAGCTTCCTGTCTTATGCTTTTGGAATCTAGCTGATGGCTCACAGAACGGATCTCAAATATGTATATATGTAATCCCCACAGCTAAAAGTCGTCTATTTTAAAGACAAGTGTTTGCTCACATGAGGAACATTGTACTCAAGCGTTCAGTCTTTGTGATCCATATGGATTTCATCAACTTGTTTGCCAGGAATTTAGGAAAAACAAACTTTGTTCATGTTCCTTAGAGAAATGAATTCAGTTCGTGGTCTGTGCAAAAAGAAATACAGCTTGGGAACAAAAAAGCCCAAGGCATTCCTGGAACTGGAAGGTCAGAGAGACAAAATAATTGATCCACTTAATATGTGAAATGAGTGACTTGCAATGGCATCTTCATCAGCACTGGAAGTACACAGTTTCAGCTTAGAAAGTGGTTTCATGTCACATCCCATAAAGGGCCCCCAAACGTGAATTGCTTTCACAAGCCACCGTGGAACCAGGCACTCCCATTGCTCTGAAAACAGCATTAACTCCAAATCCCGGGTTCCCTTTTCTGCTCTTCCTTTGGCCTGAGAATTACTGAAATCCTCTTTTCTGGATGGTCCCTCAGTTGTGACAGAGGGTGGATTGCATGTACTTTCTACAATGGGCAGGGGATGGAAAAAGGGGAACAGCTCTCCAAGCACAGAGATAACCCCCCATCTTCTCAAGCCCCTGCCCAGTCTCCTGGTCACCGCACGAGCACCGTGTCCTTTCTCTCCTGATCTCCCCTAAGTCTCAGGACTCCTGGTGTCTTCATGTAGATGTGGACAGGCTTCAAGAGAAGACTGGAAGCTCTCCCACCTCCCTGGCCTTGATCCAGAGCACTGGAGGAGGACGTTTTCTGAAGACATGGTAGAAATCCCTGAGTTTCCCTGGGACCTGGGTTTTCTGCTTCCTAGGCTGGAATTATTTGGGAAAGGTTGGCCCCCTCATACACTTGGATGAATGTAAAATCGAAGAGCTCACCACCATGATGATATAAGAAGAGGAAAGCTAACAGATGCTAGAGGAAAGAATCCCTGCAAGGACTGGAGGGATCTTCCAAGACCAAACATTGCATGAGTTCACTTCCTGTCTGTCCTTTCTTTCATGACACAGATTTACCCCAGGAGGTGCAAATGGCTTTTTCTTCCAAACATGGGCACCTACTGCTACCTAAACCGTACTTGAGATGCCTACGTGTTATTCTGAAACTCTTCTTCTTCTGTATCTTTGAGGGGTTTCCTCCCAATTTTTTCAAGCTCATTATCTTTTCTGCAATATTTCTAGACAGAAAAAATGTAAAGATTTGTCTCATTTGTTGTTAAATATTTAGATGGAGAGAAAAAAACAACTTCATATGAGAACCTTTTCAACTACCTTAGACCTCCAACTTAAAGATGGGGTGTATAATCCACTAGAACTACACGTACCTGGAGACTAACCTTTTGGGAGCTAAAGTCAGACGAAATGAGACCTACCCCAAATTACTCTGTACCATGTCTTGGTATATCTGTTTGCGTGTAAAGAATTTAGTTATGTAACCCTAGATTTGGTTTTCTAAGGTTGATGAAAACCTGTGAACCTCTACATCATTTATCAGTATTTTGTTTTCTGTATCAGAAAGAACAGGAGGTTTCTGGAAGATGTGTTATCATACATTGCTACTGCAAACAGAGGCATTTACCTCCAACAACACTTACTTCAAAAGTACAGTCTAATGCAGGAAATAGATACTCTGATTCATTCTTAAAGCAAATAATTATGCAGATTAATCTCTATACTGCCCAAATTTAAATAGCCAGGCCTAAAAGAACTAATGCATTGCAAATCCTTATGGTTGTGACATTATAATGTGGTATCTCATCAGCTTTTAAAGGAAGCTGTATTGCTGCCCTATGAGAGGTTTGTTACATTGAATTAATGTTGCATTAGAACCCTTTCAGTAAGTCAAATGGCATTACTCACTCACATAGCATTCTTGGCAAGCCTCAAAAAGCATTTTTAATACTTAGGAACTATGAGACAGAGCCAGACAGTGATCCGATGTTTAAAAAAGGACGAGGCACCTTATTTCAAAATTGCAGCAGAGGGAAAAAAAAAAAAGTCATTAGGTTCTTAAGCCTAAGGGTGCTTACTTTTGGTAAATGTTTCCACGTACCCCTGCATCCTGACCACAGTACAGTAATTTAGCCTTTTCTTCACATGTTACTGTGAAAAATAACTTGTGAAACCACAATTATTCTTCAAATGATGCTGAGAAAAACGTCCGTAGCTGATCTGTTCTTAGAAAATGAACCTGATGTATTTTAAGGGTGCGTGTGGGACCTGCACAGCCTGGTGCTGGCAGGGAGGGGGGGACTGTCCCCTTCTGTCCCCAGCTGGAAAGGCCCCAGCAGCGTTTCCTCCGTCCCTTTCTCTGTCTGAGCAGCGCAAAGGGACCAAATCACATGGGCAAATCCATGGTTACCCCTGTTTAGCATTCAGACGATGACACTTGGCTTGCCTTTCTCATGGCAACAACCACCCTCAAACGCATTCAACTCCTTGGCTGTCCATCTCTCAACGAGTCTTCAGGTGGCTCTTGGATACATGCTAAGAAAGTGAAAAATCCTGTGCGTCATGGGTTAATTTTTATGCCGATGATGACTGTGGCTGTTTACTTTTTAAACAAATGCCTGATATACACTGCAACTGGCTGAGTGCACAGCCAAAAACAGACCACAGGAAATCTCTTTGACAGCCAGGAAGGCAGAATTGTTAACTGGGTCTGCATTACAGTAAAAAAAAAAAAAAAAAAAAAAAAAAGGAGTAAAAAAAAGAAAAAAAAAAGGTTGTGAGATCTCAGGCAGAAAAGTTGATGCTACAAAAAAACCCACAAATGGCTGTTTTCTAAGAAGAGACATCTATTAATAGCACTGGTATAAATAACTCTTTCCATTTTATCTGAAGGATTATTGTGGCTTTTCACCCCAGTTTTTTTTCAACGGAAGTAAATACGACTCTGTGGTACCAAGCAAATAAACCAACCTAATATAAAATTCTCGCTGGAGATAAGAAAGCACACTAGGTTATTTATTGCTATATTTTTATATTTTGTTTCAGTTCTCCTTTGATCTGTGTTAACACAGGCACTAAACTGACAGCTTAGGGTCACAATACATACTACAATATTGAAAGCCAGTCATGTATAAGGGAGTATCAGATGGTTCATTTAGAGCAAGTTACAAGTTTTGATTAATGCAGTTCTCAGGGGTCTAGATTCATCCACACAGATAAAATGTTTATTGGCTTTTAAAAACAGGAGTAGATAGAGAAACTGTGGCATACTCCTGTTTTTTAAGGTATAAACATCTGCAGCAGACACCAGGGTTGATTCTCCTTCCAGTTATGGTGGTGTAACAAGAGTTGCTTCACAGACGGCAGAGGAATTTCAGCAGTAAATGAAAAAAGAATAAGGCTCATTGTGCTTTTAATTTTGTTTCATGTAGGCAAGAGGGGAGAAAATTGATTTTAGTCCCAGCCTTTTTTTTCTCATACATGTCACTGATGCATTTTCAACCCTTGGAGAATTGGTGAATGTGGGAATACAGGCTCTAATACAAAACACTTGGCCTGTTTTCAGTTCCTAACACATACTCCAGAGTTCATGTTATGGTTATCAGAAAGAATCTATGAAAAATGAAGCTGCACACAACTGCAGACCATCAGCGTGGCTTAACCCCGTCAGGCAGGGATGAAGCAGGAAGTGCTTTGTGACACTGACTGGCAGAAATACAAACTGATGAAGAAAACACGCGGCAGGAAAGAGGGTCTTAGACGGTGAGTTAGAGCCGAGGACATTAACTACAACTATACTCTGCCAGGGCCAAGATCAGAGGAGCCTGACATACTTGTTAAAGGTTTCATCAAAAGGATTAGTTCCAGCAGCTTTTTTTAACCTTTCCTACAACACAATTTACCCAAAGGTGGCTGAGGGCAACAGGGGCTGCCCTGTGAGATAACATTTTTAATTGTACAAATGCCACTCTTGATGTCATAATCCCGAGGTTAATGCTGTTGCAGGTCCCGAACAGATGTGCCGTGGGCTGCCCGTTGTACGGAGAGGTGGCCCACGCAGACAGTTAAAATGGCCACAGTTCAGTGACGAATTAGGCAACCACCCCGGGTGTTTTCCTACATTTCACCCACGTACTTTTGCACTCTGTTAAACATTCTTATCCCCTGTGTAAAGCAAACAAACAAAAAAATAAATAATCATTCGTACAATGTATTAACAAGCATCAACCGCCAAGTATAGCCACTGCCTAATGGGACAGACAGCTCAGGGGCAGGGCAAGGCAGTTTGTGAATGAAGGAAAGGAAAAGGGGAAGAGCCCAGAAAACATCTGGATACCACCATGGTAAATCTTACACCCTGTTGCGCTTTGGCAGTACTGATTAATAGGAAATATGTTTTAAAAAGAGAACCTTGACATCTTCTGTTAAATTCAAATACACCTGCTGGATTTTAGCAGAAGTCATATTTTCCACATGGGGAGAATTTGTGAATGGGTTTGCAGATGAGGTACTTTCTTCTTCCTTAAGAAAAAAAACGTTTCTTAGAAGAGGTGCTCACACCACACAGTTCAAAGAGTAAGGTTTTCTTCACTTTTAAACAGAGCAAACGTTTTGCTCCATGTGTTAGGCTGTCACCTGTGTTCCCAAGTAGGGACGCGTGTCTCATGGGTGTGACTCAAGCACACCAGGGTTTCCAGTTCTGTCAGGCAAATGAACTGAATCTGGCCAAGTTCTGCGTGGGGCCAGCTTGAGTATTTCTGCACCACACTTCCAAAATCTGCAGCGTGGGACGGAGTAGTTCAGAGGCGTTCACACGGGGGTGGAAATGGGTGAAAAGCAGCAGGGTAGGACACTGGGAAGGGGGATGCTTTGATTATCAAGGACATGGTTTAAATTTTGGACTTTTTTAGGTTATTAAATCCTCTCTTGAACGACTGCAGTTCTACGTACTAGTTGTACTTTACAGTCTCAGGCCATGCCCAAACTTCAATAGTGTGGTGCTAATTCAGCTTATCCCTGCAAGAAGTACATTGTGCAGAACACGTCTCTAAACTAATATGACCACACAGTCAATGGGGCTGAAATTGCCACACAAAACCTACCCTGAACTGCTTTTCATCGCTACACCTTGCAGCAGTTGGCAAGGAAAAATGTGTATTTGCATAAGATATGTAAAAGGAGGGTTACTCTTCTTAAATACTGGATAAGATGGGAATAAAGAGAGGAAGAATCGTACAAGGAAAGGAGTACTCAGCGTGGTGGAGCCAAGTTACTCAGCAAGAAAACTGATGGAATTAGGAGGGGAAGGGGTTATTTAAAACAGGAATTGGGGAAAAGCTAACAGGTGCCGGGGAGCACTCAGGTCAGATAAAGACATCTGCTAGAGATGTCAAGAGCACAAAGGTAACTCTGTGTCTGGGAATGGAGGGTAGGATAAAAATGACAACTGAACAGGAAATGGGAAAGACTGGGACTGTAGAGGTACGTCCCAGCAAAGAAACAGGGTGTCAGATGGCAGAGTAAAATGCAAACAGACACACAAAAACTGTGAATACAGATGCTTGTGAAGAGCCTGGAAAAAAAAAAAAAAAGAAAGGAAAAAGAAAAAAAGAAACAGGTGCACTAGAATGGCTGGCACAGAGGGAGGAGGATAACATAAAAGCATTTCTGAAACGCGATGGAGTGGTAAATATTAAGGCAGAAATATCCTGCCATTAGGCTTTATAAGTGAAAGAGAAGTCTTTGAGAGACTCACTAGCTCCTATAAACGCTAGGGGCTTGACTCAAAATTGTTAGTTGACCCACAAGCTGCATTACATAGGAGATCTGATAGGACGTTCATAATGATCCTCTGACTAAAATACAGAAATGAATCAGTATAAAATATAACAGATGGACGGATTGGCTTGCACAGATGAAGCAATTTATATCATGATAAGCCATTGAAAGCTGATCTTTTTCCCTTAGCAAATGTGTGACTACGTTTAGTCAGCTTACGGTAAAGCATATTGCAACATATGCATTCATTCATTCATTTAAACAAGGAAGTGAAAAAAGAGTTAAAAAAATAAACTGCCTGAGCCTTTATGCAATATACTTTTGTTTAATACAAAGAACACAGAATCCTTTCAGTTAATTGCATGTTTGATCATCAATATCCTGTCTTTTGCAAGTAAATACTCCCACGCAAGAAATTCAAATACGGTACTTCTGAGTATAGAAGCTTTCAACCACTTTCAGTTTATTTATCTAGGTTGGTGTTCATCTTTCTCATAACAGGGCTTAAAAACAATTCACTTGATGAGCTTTAATAAAAGGCAATAAACAGAGCTAACAATGTGAACTGAAAGTAAACACATAGGACCAGTAGCATCATATAACACGACAGGATTTATGAAACAAACCTCTTAGCAAAAACACTTGATTAGACTTTTGTTCCAAAAACATCTATACCTAGGACACATGTGAATTCACACTTCGTCTCCAAATTAATTGTTTTTACGGAAGGTGAGCACTGCGTTGCTCCGGGCTCTGCTGCAGAGAAATGTTTGTGAGATAAGGGTGATCCATTTACACCAAGTCCACGGCAGAAGTCCCATTTGTGGTAGTAGTACAGGACAAGGTCCCCACACCAAACACTACCAAGGTGTCTGAGACATCTCAGCCCAGAGGCAGGGCTACCTCCTTTCTGCACGTGATTCTCGGCCCTTCCATTGACTACATGGGCAAAGCAACTTTATTCTTAAACCTAGCTATTTATTGTGATTTCAAGTGCACTTAAGCTCCACATTTTGAGTCTCTCAGGTTTTGACTCTTGTGGGCTAAAAGCGAGGCCTATAAAAGCTGTGGGGTCTACCCCCCGTACGGTTAGAACTGGCGTAGCAAGGCACATAGAAATGTTCGTAAGTCATGTAGCTAGACACAATGAGGTGAGTCGCTCCCCCAAGGCTGGTATCCTATGCTAGCTACCTGGTGGACTTTTTACTTGGGAACTGGAAGTCCTCTAACCCCTATAGCCTGGAATTCGTGTCGGGCGGCACAAGTGAATTCTGGTAAGGACTCAAAAGGTGACCATGGGCTAAGCTCCATGCAGCCATACAGAGCAGTTATCAGGACACGGCCCTTGCAGAGTTGCCTCACTGCTATTCTGTGTCTCTAAGGCAAAATTTGGATTTTCAAATTCTCTGTTTAGATGCCATGTCACCTTGGAGGTACCCAACCCATGGTTTCTATAGTAAACTTCCTTTGGTACCTAAATACCTTTCTCCTGGGCATGCTCACAACAACCTAAGTTTTGATGGTGTCAAGCAAGCTGGCACCTAATTCACATCTAAAGACAGACAATTCACAGACTTCATACTCCTCTGCCTGCAAAGGCCAGTCTGGAAACTTTTTTTTTGTGATACCTTTCTACATGTCTATAAACAAAGTAGGCACCTAAGTCTGAACTGCGTGGACCTGCATCCCTCCATGTGGAATTCATGGCCAAGAACTCTCTCTTGGACACCGTCTATGAAACCAGTCATTTCTCACAAGTGAAAGTCAAAAGAGGAAAGAAGGCCTCATATTTCTGACATTGCCAGAGGATACTTTAACCCTGGCTCCCATCTTCTGCTGGTCTTTATGAGAACAGATGCACTAAGGTAAAAAACAGCTCCAGGAGTCATTTCATAGCTGTGACCCCAATTATCAGTAGGTATTTCTTCGCAACCCCAAAGTAGGTGTTTCACTTTCAGAAGTAGTGCCTAAACCACAGTACCTCATAAGTATTTCCTAATAGCCAGCTAAGTTTTTCCACTCTGTACCAACTTCTGTGGATCTGCTTTCTGGCACCTTCTCTCCTCGTGGTTTGATTTCACTACTGGCAAAGACAGATTCCTCTAATCTAATGTCAGCATTCTGAAAGATGAATGCGTAATCTAAGATAGCCCTCTAGGCTCCCTCTACAGTAAGTAGAGAGGAATTGGTGTTTCCAGACAGTGCCACATCCCTTACCACAACAGCTCCATCTAAGATGCCAGGTTGAACCCAAAAGTCTAAAAGGAACTTCTAAAAGAAATAAGATAAAATGAAATTGTGAAATACGGTACCAGTTAGAAAAGTTTCCCAGTTTCTACTCGACAACACTGAGAGGTTTTTGAAGGCTTTACCTAAATCCTCAACACCGAGTGTAAATCAGTCAGCCAGTTCCTGTGACTGCAGAAGCTGAATACGTTATCTTCCAGCTCAAGGCTATATAAGGCTTTCCAGTCCCAAACAATGATTATTAGAAATGGCAAGAGCCTGTGCAACTCAGAGCCAAGCACTGACGATGTTCGAAGTCAAGCTAAAAATACAGCCCCTGTCCAGATCCCAAACAAGGCAGGCAACAACTGCAGATGATTATAGGGGATACAGTGGCAGGGATACACAATCATGTGCACAGCAAGACACAAAATTGCGCTGTCACTCCCTTCTCATGCTGTCTGCTACCTCCATTCAGTGCATTTCCTGGAATTACAAATATTTAGCAATTTTACATTCATTCTGAAAGATGTTTTACCCGGTTGGTAAATGCATGTCAGACAGGGCTCGGCTGCCTGGTTTCCAGGTTTGTGTCATGTAACTCATTAACTCAAACAGCTTTTCAGCAGTCCTTGTTGAGTAATGCAGTGCCCATTCAGACTTCTGTTATGATCCCTGTATTCACACATTCTTAGCACGATGCAAAATTTCCCCCCAAATCCAGAGTCATCAGTTCAGCCATTTCCAAACGCCGTGTAAGACACCCTCCTGCTTTGAATTCCTGCTCCCTGCAGGAGCGGTAGAAAGGAGACTTCAGTGCCCAGAGGTCAGTGTTTGGGAAGCCCCTTCTGTAACTTTGGAGCAGGTCCATCTTTCTTCAACTGGTCTTGTTTCTTTATACAAACTAAACCAAAGTTTGTTTAACCTCTAATTGACAAACCTCCAGTGGTAGATTTCCATGGCCTCCTAGTCTAGTTTAGCATTTAGTCATCCTTTATGTCAGAAACACTTTTTTGCCAAAATCTCCTTCATTCCAGTTAAATGACATTATTCTTCTCTCTATGGACCTGAAAAGCAGATGATTCCCCTCCTTTTGGAGATTAAATTTAAATGCTATCATCACTCTCCCCCATTCCATTGCATCTCCTTATGTTATGCTGGGAATCAGCAAATAGCTTTGGTAAGCACAAACTGTCACATGTGTTAAAGGCAGAAGCCCCATATGGCTTTTAAAGAAGTCCTATGTGTGGCTTTGTGCTGTGGGACATTTTGTGGAACTGTTGCAAGGTTCTCTGCATTAACCAGATCATTCTCTGGGTACCTTGACTTTCAGCTGGGAACTACCTTTGTTTGCTCATGGTAGGATTTAACTTGTCTAAACATAAGTATCATCTAACATGTAGTCATCTAGTCTAAGCATACTGCTTGGGTTGCCCCTGAATGAAGGGAGAGAAGAATCCCTGGAGAGAGAAAAAATTCCTATTTCAGACCATTCCACTTGAGTGGGATGAATCCATCACGTCTGACCACAGAGGAACCTTAAAGGATGAGTTTAACTTGCAGCTAAAGAGACTTTAACCTTAGCAACCAGCTCTAGGATCACAAACTGCGTTTTCATGTGTACACTTCACCCCGAAAAATTGTGGTTTTCAAGTGCAGACTTTTCAGGAGACAGGATAAGAAGGCTTTTACCACTTTTAAATCAATGTCCTATGTGGTGCTCTAGGACAGCAGCAATACAGCCCGATCCTACCCAAAGTGTGTTGGGACCCCATCCTGTTCTGGAATGTTTTTGCACACCTTTGCAAGCAGTACGTGAGTGCTGTAGCACTGGTGGGAATTCACATGACAAGGAACTCCTCACATGGAGTTACATCAAAAACTTAGACAAAACCTTGGGCTTGAAAAGGCAGAAGACAAACCTATGAACGTGGTGTGGCCTGGTGGAGGCCATAAGCTTAGAAAGTGTTTGGCCACACCGGTGCATGTCTTGCTTTTTATAATCTAACAAAAAAAAAAAAAGTAGCAGAGCTCCCTCAAAGTCCAGGAGGATGGTGGTGTGTAGGATATTTTCCCTGCTGATGTTCAGATACACTTCCTGGCACTGCACCCTGCAATTTAATTTACTGTGAAACTGTGCCTTAAAGTGTCAGTCTATCCCTGAATAAAGATTAGGGGATATGGTTTTGTAGAAGCATCACGAATTTCTTTCTTTCTTTCTTTCTTTCTTTCTTTCTTTCTTTCTTTCTTTCTTTCTTTCTTTCTTTCTTTCTTTCTTTCTTTCTTTCTTTCTTTCTTTTTTATTTCTTTTTTCTTCTTAGTATTGAATGCAGAGAGGAAAACGCAGGCAGATGCATGTCATAAATAAACCCAAAGTGAACAAAGAACAGATCTCCCGAGGATCTTGCTGTCTCAGTACTTGGAGCACAAAGAAATGAAGTAAGCACGGCCCTTCATAGAGGAAGTCCTTCACTTCCTCAAGACGTTCGAACATGCCGAGAAAGCAAAACAATTTCACAAGGCCAAAGTATATGGGCTTCTAATCCCATGAAACTAGTATATGCTCTGTTGCAAATCCAGAGTCAACAGAGCTTTCCTTTAACACAGGCACAGCACAGTTAAACCATGGGTCTAATACCGATAAGGTTGTTATCACTTAGGAATTCTTTTAGAAAGTGTCAGGTTTTTCTTTGCAGGATTAAAGTAGAGATTAGAAAAAATTATCTCACTCTCTCCTTTTTTCTCCTTTAGCTAATTCAATGGATTATAACATAGATGGACCTTAACGTGCTTCAGGCCTGGGGAGCAGCAACAGCAAGAGCACAAGGAAAACTCGTAAGCATTTTAAGGCACTGTCTGCTTTAAAAACTCCGATCCATGGTAATTCACGTACGGTAAAAACCCCGGAACACAGCAGGAAAAAAATATGCAGAACTCACCGTACATTGCAACGAAAACTTGGTAGGATCTGCTGTATTTATTTGGCCTTAAGCACAATTGCTTTATTTCCCTTTCAGCAAATCCCCTAGAAACAGAGCTGCAGGCGGGTGTGCAGCATTAGGGACGCGGAGGGGAGCCAGATATCCCCCCCTCCATCCCCGGCTCCTCGGCCGCTCAGCACAGGGGCTGCACGTCGGCAGCAGCAGGGCGACGAGGAGACGACAGCTGGGGCTGGAGGGACCCGGAGGGAGGAACCACTCGGAGCAGCACAGCTCCGGCCACAAATATTTCCTGATAAGCGCTGCCGGAGCAATGATGGTCTAGGGACACAAGGAAGGAAGAATCTGGAAGGAGACATGGTGTATTTTATTAGTCCTAACCAATATCACTGGGGGAAAAAAATAAAGACAAGATTTCGTGACCTAAAGATGAGCTGCCATATCTGGAAGTTGTCTGGCTTTTCAGCGGTATCAGCGTGTCTAATAAAAGACATTGCCTCACCCCACAGCTCGTGGTTCACACATATTTCCAGATCAGCATTTTTAGCTATTACATTTCTAATCCAGCCTTTCAGAAAGCTGATGGGAAAAGTAAAATTAAGAAGCCACCGATCACAAGCCAGAGGGAGACGTAAATAAATAAATAGACCGGAAAGCCATTATAACCCTAAGAATCACATGATCCTTGCCAGTTGCAATTTTTAGACTCAGGCATATACCCATTTTGACAGCTCTCAGTATTGGCATGTGATGAGGAAGAGGGAGGGAGGCAGTAGCTGGAGTTCCCAGCTGCCCCAAGGCGGTGTCACAGCAATTGCGGCACACGGGGACGCAGGCGGAGCTGGATCCCACTTCCAACTATGGTGGAAGATGGCCAGGAGGGACAGTAAAGATGTAGGATGGCCAGTCCACAGCAGAGCTGTGACTCCTCGAGGTGTGAAGTTGGCCCCAGAACTACAGGCAGTGTCTGCCCTTGCACCATATGTAGGGGCTCGGCTCTTATTTTCACCAGACTCATGTCAGGCTTGTCACCTCTTACCACTTTTGGAGTTTCTTTCCTTCTCTCGCCTTCCCTTTGCATCCATTTTTGTGTTCTTCTGCACTTTCCTGCCCTGCTGCACCACCAGCAGCCCCTGCCCTGCTCTGCTCTTGTCCCTCTGTCTCCTCCTGGGCATGTCCTACCTTGACCCTTGTTAGCTCCTGCTCCACATAGCCGAAACAAGAGCTGCTGGACCCATCCAGAGCTCCTTCCCCACCAGCACGGCAAAAAACTGTCTCGGAGGCCCAGCTGTTGTCGCCAGGGGCCAGGCAAGGATGGCATCTCATCTCCTCTGAGCCCCTGCCCCAGCTTCTGCTCACCCCTCAACCTCCCTGTGCATCACCAGTAGCAGGAGGTCGCAACCAGCAAAGGCAGACCTGTTGGATGCAAACATGTTAGACCATGGACACCTACTTCCAGCTGCACGTTTTTCCCCACACAACCCGAATTTTCTGACAGACCAAGGGTCTCTCAAGTCACCGTGAATGGGGAGCGGCGTGCCGCAGCAGGGAGCAGGAGAAGTGGAGGACTGCGGGGAGCGATTCATCCCTCCAAACAGAGGAGTAACACAAGAGGCAGGAACATGCCCCAGTTTTGTAACATGCCAAAGGAGAAACAGGAACCATAGCTTCCTGAAAAATCACAACAGTGTGACCCTTTTTGTCCCTTGTTTGAACTCCTGTATCTTCTTTTTCCCCAAACACATGCACATCGTCTTATCTATTGTCCCAGCTGAAATGACAGTATTTTGCCCTACAAATGGCACAGAGAAAAACTACAACTACTGTTTATTCTTAGAGCATATGTTTAGAATTTAAAACTTTTTTCTGCGATTAGCTTCCAAAGGGTTAAGATGATTTTTTGAAAAAAATAAAATAAAAGCTTACAGCTCCTGAGATAGTATCAGCCCATTAAACATAGGTAAGAATATGAGAGGGAAAGAGAAGGGAACAGATATTATATATGTAAGGAAAATTAAAACTCAGGATGTTGGGCGTGGGGGGAATGTGCTTTGAAGTACAAAAGATCCATTGTTAATGTGGGACAAAACCTCCCCAGTATGGGACAGAGATAAAAAGGAGGGAGTTTCTAACAGATCAAGGTCAACCAAGATATATGAATAACATAAATGCTATTAATCTCGTACAGCATGAATCAGAGAATTGCAGCAGGGTATAGCTGTGTGGCGGAGTTCATGGCATGAGCGTTTTATGCCACTTTGTATTAGATAATGAGCGTATTCATCACAGACTCCTACACATCATCCAAACTGGCAGAGAAGGAGCTTTAAGGAGCTTGAGAGAACAAATCAAAGAGTTGGATCTAAAGCTCAGAAAGGTAATAGGGATGTTCAAATACTGCCCCAAGTTTAGATATTTGCAGGCATCCATACAATCTGACTCTGCAGGAAATAGCGTGAGAAAGCAGCTCTTAGTTGGACAGCTTGCTGCTTATTATTTATGTTGCTGCCTCTGTCATAACAGCCAATTTTACCAATTAGAAAAGATGTAGAGCAATACAGGAAAAGACTACACCATAAAAAGTCTCTCTTTCTTGCCGCCTTTTTTTTTTTTGAATTCTCATGGCTGCAAATTCAGAGACACAGAGAGAATCAATTTTCATCTTGGAGGGCTCAATCTAAACATTTTTGGGAAGCAAGAGACTGAGCCATACTGGAGTCAAAAAGTACATAACCAGATGTAATTCTGATTTCATATGTTGCATTTCCACACATTTTAGTCTCCTGAAATTCCAGAGACCCATGTGTTCCACAGGAGAAGCTTAAGGGATAATTTATCTTGGGGAGGAAGGAAATGAAAATGTATACATGTGTGTATGTAATTTTGAAAACAATCTGCAACTAGATTGTCTGCAGTGGTTTGCACTTCCATTTATTTATTCCAAACAAACTTTTTAACTCAATGACATGGATCTACGTAGCATGGTTTTCCTGATTGTTATGCCTTTCAGATTTTTGAAAGAAAGCTGAAATACAGTTGGGACCAAATTAAAATTCCAAAACCAACTAATTCCTTCTCCCCGAGGTTAGCAGGGTTTTCTCAGCATGAACCTAGACTTGCATTCAATTCTACATTTTGGTGCCATGTAATCAATGGAAAAGGGCAAGCCCCATAATGGGGCCAGCTCTCCACAATGAGCACATCCAAACTTAAAAAAAAGAGATTTTGAAAGAGGGGCTGGTTGGTTGTAACGCAGTAGCATCTACAGGCTACGCTACATTTGGAGCTATTCTGCAGTATTCTATATATGCATATACCTACATATATAAATACATACTCTCTCTGTGTGTGTACGTATACACTATGCATGCATGCATGTGTGTATTGTACAAATACATGCATGCAACATACACTATAAACTGCTTCTCGACCTGATCTTTAGGAGATAAATTGTTTGAGCTTAGTGACGGGAAGTTGGAGCAGGGCAGGGAGGAATAAAAAGAGAAGGAAGGGCTGGAATGGTTGAAGGTAAAGCACTCCTCAGCAAACATCTAAGGACTGTTCAAAGGTAATGCCAGTACTATAAACACTGAAAACTCCTGAAAACACTGAAAACACATGAAAAACACTGTCAATCCTCCAACTAACTTACAAAATGGGCTTGAACAGGACAGGAAGAGCAATGGGAGATCAAAGGAAAAGCAGCAGATTTGTTTAAAAACTGTGAGCACAATCATCAATTTGTGTAGGGAAAAACAGGTGAAAGTACAGAGCAAGATTCAGACCAGCAAATTCTCCTTGTGGTTACCTATATCCAAGTAGCCAAAGGACCCTGAAAGCCTATCCTGGCCAGCAGCATCTAAGCCTGAGGATCCTACAGTCCCCCAGCGCCTCCCTGATGGTCCTGGAAGTTTCCAGAGCCCCTTGTCTTGAGCACACTCCTCTCTGGGAAGAGGCACCCATCTTCCACACGAGCTCCGCAAGCTCCTGCTTCATATGCTGCGGACCTTATCTACACTACTGAATATAACAGGCCTGGGATGGCTAAGGGCTCTTCCTCTTAAAATAGGTGCTTGCTGCATCCCGGGTCCCTTCTGGGAACTGCTCTGGTGTCCTACATGGATGATGTCTCTGGAGAAGGTGTTTCAGGCTCATCTCACCTACAAGTACACTTAGCATGCCCATGGTGCAGAGAAGTACCTTGCCACCAGACTTCCCTGACGGCAGGGCCTGCTGCCTCACCCAATGGTGACAGGACATCAACAGTGTGAGCCAGAGGAGGAGGAGGAGTCGGGCGCAGAGGGAACCCAACCCTACAGGCTCACCGTCAGGGCATTAAGCTGAGAGGGGGGAACCAGAAATATCAGACCCAGCTTCCGCAATTTTCTAGCCAACGTACGTCTTAGATAGGACTCATCCCCGGTCTCCTTCTGCTCCCTGAAAATTGCTGGCTACATCAAACAGGTTCCCTCAAGCAGCTGGTGCTCACACAGAGCTGGGCTGCCTTAGTGAGGGGAAACTGAGGCAGCCTCTGTTTCTGTAGGAGGGGAGGAACCATCATGAGAAGAGACACAAGAAATGGTGCCTTCCACGAAAAACTGAAGTGGGTCAGAGCGTCTTCTTTCCAGCTATGGAGAATTAAAATATGAACTCTTCACTCGTGACAGCAGCCCCACAAAGCTGGGAAGGCAGCGGGAAATGCTTCAACCTCCAGCCCCGCCCCGCTGAACAGACACTCAGCCAGGGCACAAGAACAAACAAACAAACAAAAAATATTAATATTCATAGTCACATTGTTATGGAGTGGTGAATGTAACATTTGGGTTTTTTTTTTCAATGTAGTTGCTACATTCAGTTTATTCGGATGTGCAAGACCAAAAAAAACCCACCTCTCTCAGAGGCTTTTACCTCATAGTTAAGTATAGTGGTGAAGCAGTTAACATAGTTATGTATCACCGCGTTGGCATGGTGGTTTTATCTTTTATTGGCACCATTTTTTCCCCAGAGACAATAGGAGATTGTTCTCACTGTGTGTAAAAAGATCTTGTTCTGGCAAGTAGGGTTTTCCCAGTCAACAAGTTTAAAATCCTTGGTAAGGGAGACGTACGCCGTGTTGGGACCAGCCTGCTAAGCATCTCCTCGCGGCAGCAATCGCTTCGCCATTAACTGCTCCCGGGGCTGCTGTCAAACGAGGCGGAGGAGAAAGCCAAACCCGCAACCCCCTACTATACTGGTACTACAAAGGCGGGGGGAAAAAAGCTGATTGATCCTCTCTAGACATAACCTATACTGTAACTGTGAGAAACTACGTGGTGAGAGGAAGAGACGTGTGCTTAGAAGCCATTTTGTTTGCTAAAAAACACAAAATCTCTATGAAAACAAAGGCTCTGATTCCCTGCTTCGGGTGCTTTTGTGTGCTCTAATATAAAAGATGTACAGGATTTCCTTTTTAATTCATATCTTCCTGGTTATATAAATAGCGCAACAGATAATTACAGCAGTCAGAGCCATTAGGGATAAGATGGTATTTACATCAGAGATGTACATACAAGATTATGTGTGCATGGTAAATTTTTATCTCTGTCTTTAAATAAATATTATGCTTCATCCACACCCAAAGTCTTGAAAGAAAGCTGTTTTAGTGTAAACAATTAACTTCCTGGCCAATTGTTGAACTATTTGATGACTTGTTGCTGAGAAATTCAGATTCTGTACTGTTGAATACACCTTGCAAATCTTGATTAGACAGATAATCCACCCTAGATTCGTCCAGACATTGTAGTTCATTTGTAGTCGTACCACGGTGCTTGGCTGACCTGGTATTTCAGTTGTTCTCATTTGCAGAGTCTATAAAGTGTTTTGGTTGCTACCAGATTTGTCAGCAATTAGAAGTACAGGCATGAACGACGGCAGCCTCTGCTGTATATTTCATGAGTGCCCACAGTTCAACCCTTCTGCAAAACACGCTTCAGATCTCAGATTACGCTGAAAAATAAAGTCCCTTAGCAGTTGGAGCTGCAGACAGCTTTCAAAATGTTTACTGAGCACAAGACGGTGCAACAGTGATGACAAACCCAATCAAACCCCCAGGCTCCACGGCCATATGAACCGCCCAGAAGGTCAGAGCTGAACTGCGATCCTACAGCCATGACTATTTTCCAGATGTAATGAAATTCATCATCTTGCGGCAGACGGAAAATGAAAAGCTATCTCCTTGCCCTGCAGGGATCAACCTGCAGCTGCATTTCCCTCTCTGCCTTTTCCCTGCAAGGCCCAGCTAGCTAAAGACGTGTCAATAAATTCCTTGGGGTTTTTTTCATTTTACTTAAGCCTTGGAAGTAAACCACTGAAAAAATCAAAACACATTTTTTCCCAAAGCAAAATGGGACTTGAAGAGAGGTGTCCTCATTGACATTAAACCAAACCAAACCTATCTGTTTCAGGGCAAGCAAAATGTTCAAACGGCTGCGCTTCAGCATCATTTGCCAAATGAAGGCAGTAGTGCTTTTATTCAACAGCCGGCATGCAGGATTTGGGAGATACTGGTTCTTTCCCTACTGGGATGTGAAATCCTCAGCAGCCGTCTCTGGGGAGAGGATCCTGCCCATCCCGACAAAGCAGCCCTGCTCTGCCAAGCTCTCCTCCTGGAGCTGTTCCACTCCTTTGTATAAAGTAATTACTTAAATATACATTGAACAAAGAGAGAGGGAAATGATTTTAAGGCCTATCAGTTAGAGCACTCTACAGGGAGGTAAAGCAAACCAGTGAATAATTCATTAATTATGTTGTTATTTCAGTAACACAATAAATTTTCATTGGGGAAGAAAAAGTCATCATCGGGGATTGTGGAAACAGCCCCCAGACACCTTGTTACTTGGGGGAACTGTTTTGGGGGGTAATTGTCATGGTTCAAATGGATAGGAATTAAAAAATCCCCTGCAGGTGACATGAGAATTGAGGCCTCCCCAGGCAGGTGCTCTAGTGACAAGTTTTTTGGACAAAATGGGAAGTGGAGTTTGTTTGTTTCAGAGCCTGAAAAAGGCTCACATTTGAACAGGAAATAATTGCAACTAAGGCTTTTAAGGAACTCAAGTCAGCCCACATCTTTAATAAATTAATTAAACATAGGGCCAAACTGCAGAGTTCCTGAGCTGATTGTTTTAAAAGCATCCTCCCTGCTTTATTTGGAGGCTCTGGACGCCAGTGGCAGGGTACCTCCGGCTCCCACCGCCGACTGGTACGGCTCCTTCGCTTGTCGGCACTGCAGCCCAGGAAGAGCCGGAGGTGCCGGCTGGGCAGATAGACCTCCTGAGTGCAACTTAGATGCCGCAAAAATCAATATTGAACTCCCACATTTCCTGATAGATAATACAGGCCCCAAATCTTGCCAAAGAAGGAACAGGAACACGCAGCTTAATGAACCCAGTGTCATCAGGAGTAATGACCATGTCTATCAAGGAACTTTATGCCCATATTTTCGGCTTTGAACCATAGTAAAGCAGGGTGGCTAGCAACAAAAGGTAAGTCGTTGTGACAAAAAGCACGTTGTTGGATGATTTAGACATTTCTGTTGCAGATAGGAGTGACACGGTGCCCTGAGGAGAGCTCCTCGTCCCAGCTCCTCCTGGCCATGGAGAAGTCTCCCTCTGCCTTCCAGAGCCTGAAAATTTTGCCATCTGTTCTCACTTGAGGAAAATTCTCGTTTTATCTTTTCCATTTGTTTTAAGCAGTTTTTAAACAGGAGAGGCTCAAATACAGGCTGTGCAATAGCATATGATACAGTTAATTTCTCTAGCCATCTAATGTTAACAACATATGGAGACTGGCCTGAGCTGCCAGGGACATAAATTTATCCTTGCCTCATGGTTTGTTCACTGAACCTCCATTTTTTATTACTGTACATTCCTCCAAAACACCTGGTGGGGACCTTCCAGAGGAATGAATCCTGTTGTGCAGAAGAGACTCCTCTTTCCCCCACCCAAAAAAACCCAAAACATCTCCCATCAATCTCCTTTTCCCCAAATCCAGATTCCCATTTCCATTGATAAAGCACATTCCTTTAATAAAACAGATTCATGTTTACAGTGTTATACAAACGTCTACAACACCGGGTGTTTCTTCAACGTTGTTTGATTTGTGGGTGACTTCAGAGCTCCTGGCGGCAAGGGACATTAAGTATCAGCGAGAGTCAAGCCAACGGAGGGCAGGTATTGTGCAAGCTTCCTCACCATTTTGCCAGCTGACCTCACTCCTGACCCGCCAGTTTGCTGCTATTCCCTTCCCATGCCAAACTATGCAGCGGTTTGGAGATGCACACAAATAAACCATCAGGATCTTTCCAACACGCTGAATTAACCAATGTTTGAGCTCCAGTTTCAGGCTGAAGACATGTACACAAACCTTGAACCGCCCTGCAACCAAAGTTTGGCATTTCGAGGTCGCTTGTTCAAAAGGCTGTCACTCTTGTACTTTTTATTAGTTACCGTAGAGAAATAGCAGGTGTAATATTGGGAAGCAAATTGTAATGACAATTTTTTGTAGAGTTGCAAATGGGCCTGCCTACAGGGCAGCTCACTGGAAAGCCACTGGAACAGGGAGTGATGCTGCAGATTTGAAATGGGCATTTTTCTTTCACTTTCTGAGTACAACTTCAAGACAAATGTGGATGTTTTTGTCCTTCTCCCTGCCTACAGCATTAAACTATGCATTTTTAGGTACTGTAGACATGAAAGATGGACTCTGCTTGCATTCGACATGTGCATCTAGTCTCCCACAACGCCTGAATGTGAACTCTAAAACAGAATAAAGTCCAAGATGTGAACCCCACAGGTGAAACCAGATGTTAATTGATGCTTGTTTATTCTCCTCTATATATCCTGTCTCTTTACAACATATGTAATGTGTATGTTTCATCTTCACTGTAGCAGTACAAATGTCTTTCAAGTCTGTCAGAGATGAAGGACTAAGCTGTCATCAGTACAGTCTCTGAACTGCTTTCTGTTAAAGCAAAAGTGAAGTAATTAAGGTTTACTGGTGATGTGTTCTTTAAAAATTCTTAGTTAACTGTCTGTGGGACAAATTCTGACCAGAGTTGTCCACAGAAGTTAACTCCGGGAATATTCCCATAAAAAAACCCCACCTTAATGTATACTGACTGTATAACCTTGAGCAATAATTCTGGAATATCACATGATGAACTGGGTTATTCATTAGAAACCTCTTTTGCCGTATTGTCCTGCATAGTATGAAGATATCTGGGTTTCAAAGAATATGTAACATTACATCTGAATTTTACTTTTTTCAATAAACAAGGGACTGGAGCTTCTCTCTTATGAGGAAAGGGTGAGAGACCTGGGTCTGTTCAGCCTGGAGAAGAGAAGACTGAGAGGGGATCTCACCAATGCTTATAAATATCTAAAGGGCGAGTGTCAAGAGGATCAGGACAGATTCTTTTCAGTGGTGCCCAGTGACAGAACAAGGAAATTCCATGTAAACATGAGGAGGAACTTCTTTCCTTTGAGGGTGGCAGAGCACTGGAACAGGCTGCCCAGAGAGGTGGTGGAGTCTCCATCTCTGGAGACATTCAAAACCCACCTGGACGCGTTCCTGTGCAACCTGCTCTAGGTGACCCTGCTCTGGCAGGGGGGTTGGACCAGAGGATCTCCAGAGGTCCCTTCCAGTGCCTACCATTCTGCAATTCGGTAATCACTTCTGTTAATTATTTTGATCCGTGTTTGGGGCTTTCCCTGCCCCCAGTTCTAGTTCTTAATCCCCCCTTTTTTTGGGGAATACATTAAGCCTAAAGAATACCAACATGCAACAAACAGTATTTCAAGTACCTTTTATTTTTATGGATAAATCAATCTAGAGGTTCCTCTGTTTGCAGAAGACCCCCAGCCCCCGGAGCGTCAAGAGGAGGAGGATGAAGCAGGAGTGCGGACCGCTGTGCCTCATCCAGACAGCCGCTGGGATCTCCCTTTGTAAAGCACGACACTCCGGATCCAAACCCATTGCCTTTTTTTTTTTTCTTTTTGGCGCTTGGATGCCCTACCCCTTTCAAAAGCAGTGAAAGCAAGCAGGCTGTGGGCTGCAAGCTCTATTTTATCGCTGTGTCAACAACAGTGCGGGCCTCCGCGTTTAGCAAGAGCTGTTTGCTTTAGGCCTGAGCAGTCTCTCACAGGCCCGGGCAGACAGTGCACGCCACCAGTTCCACCACCAGTTATTCTTTTTTTGGCTTTGATAAAGCAAGACGTAAAAAATTCTGTGTCCAGCCACTGTATTTCACGGCGGGTGAGCTCAGGTTAAGCTCTCTCAGCCTGGTTCGGGTGCCATGGAGAGGGGACGGGGAGGAGATGAAGGCGGCCATGGGGCAGAGAGCAGGAGGAGCTCCCTCCCATCCCCGCTGTTTGCCGATGTGGAAAGGAGCCTCGCAAATAGGTCACTCATTAAAAGTTTATATAGCTGAATTCAGGAAGCCTCCTCCCTCAGTAGAACAAAAGTAAAGGGAGAAAAAAAAAAAAAAAAGAAAAAAGGTTTAAAAAGGTTTTTATTGAGCTTTCTGGGTGGGCACAACCACCAGGCTCGAAGGCAATGCCCAGGTGAAGCATTATCATGGAATCACGGAATCTTCAGAGTTGGAAGGGACCTCTAGAGATCATCTAGTCCAACTCCCCTGCTAAGGCAGGATTGCCTAGAGCACATTACTCAGGACTGCATCCAGACGGGTCTTGAAAGTCTCCAGAGGAGGGGACTCCACAACCTCCCTGGGCAGCCTGTTCCAGTGCTCTCTCACCCTCACCGTAAAGAAGTTTTTCCTCATAAAGAAGTTTTTTTCACCATAAAGAAGTTTTTCCTCATTACCTTCCAGGTATCCATCCAGCCCCTCAGAGAGTGGCTGGTTATCATTTACCCTTGTGGCAACAACAGCTCTGCAATCCAATCTGTACCTTTTTACAAAAACCCAAAGGAGGAAAACTTGACTACAATATTAAGTCACATTTGCTGTGTCTTCTTTATAACTAAAAACACTAATTGAGTTGTTTGTTTTTTTTTTTTAAATCAGACTAAACCCCATTCCTACAAAAGAGGCCTCTCTTCTTAACTCCTCCTCTCTTCGAAAGCAAGGGGACCGCTTAGAAATGCAAAGCGAAGATTATGTGCTAACATTGGCAGGATTTGAGGCCTTACAGTTTGTGAAACTATCCGAAACGTGGTCTCTCTGGCTGGGCAGAGCGAGCGTATTCGGTAACACACCTCCCTTTCATAATTGTTCGGACCCAGGGATATTTTCAGAGTTCGCTGCAACTCCCTTCCTTTGTACGGAAACGAGCCCGCCAGAAGATGGGACGCGGAGCAGAGTCGGGAGCAGGCAGGCACTCCTACCTCTCACAGGATGAAAATTAAATATTAACGTGCACCTTCTGCTACCTGCCTGGAAGTCACACAGGCACAGCATTTTAACTGGTATAGTGGTGGCAAGGGCAGGATTGAGTTTTCAAGTGGTGGTAGACCCTTCCGTTCCCCAGTGGCCGCAATTAAACGCTCAAATCCTTCAGCTTATTGAGCTATGCTTCAGATCACTTCTCATTTCATGCAACAGACTAAAACGTTCAGGCTTAACCTTCAAATTCACAAGAAAATCGTGCTTAGTTTGGAGCAACTAAATCAGTTTCCCAGAGCTGAGAGAGGGAATCTAGACAACTTCTTAAAGAGTACAAAGGCTTCTTCCAGGTTTTCATTTGATGGAGCTTGCAGCTAAGTAAATTCGCAGCATAATGAAAGTAGGTTTTAAGGTTATGCTCACATTACTCAATGAAAGAGTCGGGGATCGAACGCAAGCACCAGAACCCCGATATTCTGCACTGCTTAGCTGCTAGGGTCATTCTCCAGCGCTATTTTGGACGGCTGTAGCTAAGCTCTCTCCCCATGACCACACTTGGATGCAGTTCTGGCAAGAAATTATTCCAGAGGAGGTTCCCAAAAGGCAGTGTGGCTAAGACTGCACCAGGTTTGACTCTCTTTCCTCTGCTACTGTCTCAGTCCTTGTTGCGGATGGAAATATTTGACACGCTTATGATTTAGCTGCAATTCAAAATTTATTAATGATTTGAGGTAGACCAAGAGGTTGAATTTTAGCAGCACCTAATCATCAGCCGATTTAAAGATCGGTAAAGTGATTTAACAAAATAATTGAACAGCTACTTAATTACAGATTCTAAGATGACAAGATTCACAATAACTTACTGTAAGGTATCTCAAATCAATACATATACATATGAGCGAAAGCACAGATCTCAAATTAATGCATATACATATAAGAAAAGCATATAAGTGCATGCGCACACACTGGTCACACGCCAAACACTGTCTCAGCAGCCTTTGAACCCTTGAGCACTCAAAGATATCGCAGATATCTGCTTCACGCTAGAAAGGCATGGGTTTGAAGAGCAGTGATATAGGCCACATTTCAGGCACTCTGAATCACAGAATGGTAGAGGTTGGAAGGGACCTCTGGAGATCATCTAGTCCAACCCCCTGCCAGAGCAGGGTCACCTACAGCAGGCTGCACAGGAACGTGTCCAGGCGGGTTTTGAATGTCGACAGAAACAGAGACTCCACCACCTCTCTGGGCAGCCTGTTCCACTGTTCTGTCACCCTCAAAGGAAAGAAGTTCCCCTTCACGTTTAGATGGAACTTCCTATGTTCAAGTTTGTACCCATTACCTCTTGTCCTGTTGCCGGGCACCACTGAAAAGAGACTGGCCCCATTCTCCTGACATCCACCCTTTAAGTGTTTATAAGCGTTGATAATATCCCCCCCTCAGTCGCCGTTTTTCCAGACTGAAGAGACCCAATTCCCTCAGCCTTTCTTCATAAGAGAGGTGTTTCAGTCCCCTAATCATCTTGGTAGCCCTTTGCTGTGTCCTCTCCAGCAGTTCCTTGTCCTTCTTGAACCGGGGAGCCCAGAACTGGACACAGTACTCCAAATGCTGCCTCACCAGGGCAGAGTAGAGGGGGAAGATGACCTCCCTCGACCTGCTTGCCTCAGACATAAATGCAAAACAATGCTTCTGTTTTCAGATCCAACAGCAGCCAAGGCCACGTGGTGTGGACGCAGGCAGTGAGGATGCAGCCACGTCTGCTGGGTCGCCGTAGCGTGGAGGTAAGCCACGCTGGGCCACTGGCCTGGTGGCCGAGAATCCCTTTCTGCAGATGAGATATTTAGCAGTATGCTAAGAGTCCCAGGCTGTCTGAAAATTGGTTTAATTCATGACAGCACAAGTCCCTAAGCCCCATCTAGAAAGTGTTGTCTCCATCCGCTGAGCAGCACTTCTGCAGCAGGGTTTGTTATTCTTCATGCCAAGCTGCTAAGTAAGACTCAGAACTAGTAGAGCTCTTGCTTTCGCGGGAGAAGGATTCAAGAATCGAACAGGGGGTGTAGGTCTCGGAGCACTTGGGTGACCTCTCGAAATCTCAAAATTGCTAAGGCAGCAATTAATCCCAAATTAGCAGCTACAAATTCTGTTCATAAACTCAGTAAACGAGCTGTGAACGTGACAAATTTTAATGAGCAGCTCTCTGCATGGCACTCAACACACCTTGCCAGCTCTATCATGAAAACATACAGCCCCCACAAGCCATACTAAAAAGGAGCCTGGCCATGCAAATTGGTTTCTCTGGTCTTTGTAAAAAAAAAAACAGCCACTCCAATCACAACAATATACCAAAATACTGGGGAGAGGAGTCCCACAGCTCAATGTTATGTTTTGCGGGAAAAAAAAATATTGACATCTGCATACTTGCTTCATTATGACCCCTCAGTTCTTGGATCAGAATGGAGCCAGCAGCTGATCTTTGTTTACTTGTGAAACAAAGTCTGTAAAAAACCCATGATTTCACAAAGCCCAAACCATTCCATTCGAAACGCCACAGACTGAAGTCCATTGCCAAATACAAGGCAGGATCCTGGGGGAACTGACAACTCTGGAAGTCGTGGTATCCTTAGGACAGATGTGCCCAAAGGGCAGGAACACTGGAAGCTGGGGCAAATTGTTCAACTGAATTTCAAAGAAAGAAATGCAGTTTTCCTACAAATGAGGAACTCCTCAGTAAGCTTCAGTGTGACCAAACGCTATTGTTTTCTTATGAACCTGCAGAGCACATTTTTTAAAAGGTACTGAAAGGTGCAGTTTGCAGCCCAAATACTTTTCAACAATGATCCAGTTGACTCCATTCTGGATACAGCGTTGGGTGGAAAAAACCGTTATTTGCCAGTGCATCTCTTGATCTGACTACAGAGTAATCTTTGGTGACTAGCTTAGACTAGATGACTAAATTTTTGTGTGAATCAAAGTAGATGATGTGAGTCCTGCTCCAAAAGATTCAGATATTTAAACCTATGGTCAGTCTGAAATAGGAATCATGGGAGAATACCCAGGTGCCACATATGGAGGAAAAAGGCCTTGTAGAAGTGACAATTTTCAGAACAATTAAGAGAATTGACAGCACCCAGTGCTCTGAGCGCTGAGATGCTTCAACAAGCTGGCAGGAAGTAGTGAAAGACCCAGCATCCCTTTTCAGTGTTGGAAATGTGGGCAATTCATTAAAGATTGGATACTCTTCCTCTCAAAATGATTTCTCCCCTTTGTCACTGGACAGCTGAGCACTTTCCAGGGCTGCTCAGTAACCCAGAGACCTGGATTACATCCCTCCTTGTGCAGGATATGCCTGGCAAGAGAGCACTGGGAGAGCCAGGGTACTGAGGAAGGAACCACTGGAGCACATCCCTCATCGAAACTCGGTCAGCGCTGATGACGACAAATGGGGATAATGAAGCACTGGGACAAGTCACACGGGGAGCACGGGGAACCGCTGGGCTCGGGGGTTTTCGAGATCCTGCTGACAAAGTCTTAAGCAGCGTGGTCTGAATTCAGCACTGGCCCCGCTTTGAACAGGAGCTTGCACTAGATCACCTCCTGTGCTTCCCTTCAACCCGAATGCCTGGTCCGGCAGTGAGTGTGGGAACTATCTTGTCCAAAGAAAAGCAGATAAGAGGCCACTAAACCCTATAACCTATCTGTGGCACTCAAATAGGAGTTACGATACTCCGGGAAGGAGATCTTCCTTTATACAGAAATAATCCCGAGAGCAGGAACTCGGCTTCAACCTGTTGTATACCCAAGCAACACACCTAAAACTGGGTTCCTAAAGGAACTTAAATGCCATATACATCATCCTGATATCCATTTCTATCATGAAAAAAGATGAAGTTAATACGGGTACGCAAGATGTGCTGATGCTCAGAGTGGCGCAAAAGGCATAAGCTTGAGCCTGACCAAGTCTGTTTTACCCGAGTTGCAAGCAGCCACCTCAGACCCAAGTCGGCTCCACATGGAAATTTCTGCACAGTATTTCCCAGTAATCCAGATAGTAGAGACACAGCCAAGGAAACCAAAGACAGCTCTGCATGCAGCTAGTCCAGTTGAGAGGACTTACTAGCTCAGGATCCGGCACAGAGGGTGTCCCTGATAACTTTTTCAGACTCAAACCTAAATCAAGGCTCATCGCAGTGTAGTTGCCACGATGAGCGCAGAGCTAGCAGCCAGACAAGACCAGGGCAGGTGTCAGCCCGCGGCCTTCACGGATTCATCACGCAGATAAGCTGCCTCTGGACAGCTGAGAGTTAACCGTATGATATTTCTCGTTTGAAGGGCAAAACTATTCTGTACTAATTAGGAGCACAAATACTACTGGATTGCATTTTATGCATTTCACAAAGTCCCAAATCTGGATTAAATCACACGCGCTAGCCGTTTAATCACTTTTGTAACACAGATGCTGTATAATTAGAAGCTCTGAAAAAGATGGGGAGTGGTACTGTGCTGAGCACTGCACAAGCCTTAACACAGGCCCCAAAAACCAGAACAGAAAGGAAATAAAGATGCAAAAATCACCATTATCACTGCAATTTACCGTTCAGGGCTGAGCTGCAGAAGTAATAAATGGTCTGCTGAAACTTCCAAAGCAAACCAAAAGCAAACCTCCCTAGATTTATTTTTTTTTTTTTTAACCACACATCATCTTTTCTCTTGATATCATTGCAAAATAAATGTATACTACATATACAGAAAATACTGTAGATATAAAATATAAAATACAGCAGGTCACTTGATGGACACAGATCACAGACAGAGCTCAAATTCCATATATAGCACTTCTATCGCCCAACTATCATCATGAGAAAGACTACAACAGCAGCAGGAAAATAACAATAAACATACAAAAAATGCTTTGTGATAACATTTACTGACTGCAAACTTCAGAATTCTTTCTAATTTATTTGATTTTTGAAAGCAAAAAACAAATTAAGAACAATGTATCTTCCTATATTCTGAAACTATCCATTTTTGTACCACAGAGCCAACAAAGCTGAAGGGTCTTCTTGCATTATGCTTCTTCAGGAGAACTGAGGAAGGCAAGAATTACGCACCTTGCATTACACCTACATGTCAGAGCTACCCTATACACCCAGTCTTAAGAACTGTACTCCCTTCACAACATCCCATTGAAGAGTCTCATCCTGATGGGCAGGGAAAGAAATCCCACCACTCTCAGTTTCTCAGAAAATGGCAAGTGCACAGAATTTTAAGTCAGTTATTATCATAGGACAGATATCTTCCTTGACTTACAAAATCATTAATTTTCTCTGCAGGGAATTTTTATATAATGGATTTTATATATGTTAACTGTGAGAAGACTCTAAATACAAATTCAGTTATAAGAACCCAATTGGAAGAACACTGTCTTCCACAGAGCTTTTATTAACACTGATGATTTGCAAGGCAAGACCTTGCAGAACTAAAGTTAGTATTGCATGACTGGCCAGAATGAAAATTGGAAAGCTGAGACTGAAATTTATTTTTTTCCCCTTTGTTTTATTTCTTGGGTATGCCACCTTGATCAATTTGATTCTTAAATTCTTGATAACTCATTATTCTTGAAACTCCCCTAAGTAATTTTCACGTTCGTGGTTCAAAGAAGGACAATCCTCTAAGAACAACCAAATTACATGACTCAGCCTTTAAGAACTGCAACGTCTACCCTTTAGCTGTCTACAAGCCTCAAAAGGAAAAAAGCTTCATACAAATTAAATGTAAAAATCAAAGTTAGAAGCAAGTAAAAAAACCCACTCAAACACGAAAAGTTTAACACAGTATTTGAAATTTTTCATTCGCTGAAACCATGTATTACAATAGAAACTGTTAGTAAGAGCTATTAGTATTTTGGGTTATGTTTCTCCTACAGCTGTTGCTGTAATTGGATAGATAACATCTCTAGTAATCAGCAATTTCTCTTAAAAAGTGAGTGAGTAAAGTGGTAATTCCTAAGACGCCAGTCACAAATCTCAGCGAACCCGTTGTACAGGGTAGTTATAGGGAGGTCCAACCCAAGATCAGGAGCAAGTGTTCATGAACGCATTGCACCCATCTAAGAGATTTTAAAAAAACATGTTGGGAGGGAACATACCTTCTTCCACCCCAAACTGAACCTCGCGTAGCTACTACACTAGAAAGCTGCCCAGCATCACGAG
Organism: Dromas ardeola; assembly: GCA_013398915.1. Taxonomy (NCBI): domain Eukaryota; kingdom Metazoa; phylum Chordata; class Aves; order Charadriiformes; family Dromadidae; genus Dromas; species Dromas ardeola. The sequence goes on from VYZM01019324.1 coordinate 141,486, forward strand.
ATTTGTGACAAAATATAAAGTTGACAACACCGATTTCTTCATGAACGTAAGCCTCGGTGTCGCAAGAGCTGAGAAGGCTGCGTATGTATAATGCAGCTTGTACAATCAAAGACAGGGCTGCAGACTGCGTTCCTGCTGGCAAGGCAGGGAGAGAGCCAGAGGCCTTTCCCATGGGGCCAGCTAGGCTAACAACTGCTGGCCAAGCGCCTTCGCGGACAGCCAGCTGGGACCTCCTTCCCTCTGTCCAAGTGGAGGAGACTTTGCTATTCCAGTTGTCTCCAGGAAGAAAAGCAAAGCCAAGGGCCCTTTTCACAGACGTGAAAGGTACCCAAAAGTACGTAGGTACCCAAAGTGGCTCGTCAACTGGGGAGGAAGGGGTCTGAGGACTGGACCCAGATGTGCTCCCATCATCTCGCCAGAAAGACCTGCTACATCAGCTGTTGCAAACTCAGAGTTAAAGGTCCAGGCAGTCCTCCTCCTCCCCTTGTTTCTCTTGCTCCCTTCACAGTGGATCTCTGTTTAACACGCAGCAATCTCAGCTCGAACCCATGACGTATCCGGAGCACGCTGGGCAGCGGCACTCACCATCCTTAGGAAGGAGGAATCACGTAGAGGCCCCAGCCAAGCCATACGTAACCTGCCAAGTCCAAAGCGTCACGTCAGCTTTCTGTCAGAATTCAGAAACACTTAAGTCTCCTGCATGCCTACACTTAATTTTTTTCAACCACGGGATGACGCTGTCAGCGTTTCTTGCATTTAACATATGCCCATGTTATGATGAACACCAGTAGAACCGGTGTAAGCGTTGCGAGTTTCCTACAAAAAAACAACCACCACCCCAAACCTGACACCTCAGGGAAAAAATAGCAGCGCTTATGAATCCAAAGCAGAGCAACACTAAAACTGACTGCCAATAATTATTTACAATAGAAATTCCTGATTTTGCTTAACCGCAGCATCAGACTATCCTCAAAGTAACAGCTTTTAAGTGGAATCTGATTCACATTTCAGGTAGAAATAGTAGAATTTGGCTTATCAATTTAACTTGCAGAAATTATTTCCACTGTTCTGTGCATTCAGAGAAGTGAACTGATAGGAAGCTCTAAGTCCCAAGAGGTACCGAGGTAAATTTTATCCAGCAAAAACAATTCGTCATCCTTTATGATGAAAACCCGTACAAAGACTTTCTATGGAAGTTGCAAGAGACATTGTCAAACTCATCCATTAATTAGAAGTCAGTTAGTGACGCAAAGAGCAGACCAGCTAAGCAATGGTCCCACAGGTGTTCATGCTACCAATTACATGACAATTAGCGCTGGCTTTATTCCAGTAACGCTTCCACCAGCAACGCTACTGCAATTACATTAAACAACAAGAATCAATTAAGGAACGCATGCAAGTGAAGCTTGCTTTTTAGTTATTTTACTAAGAATTTGTAGCAGCAGCAACCCGTTCCATGTGCAACTGGGCATTTGGAAGTCTTGAGACTACACCAACCTAGAAAATTAAGAAGGTGAAACAGCCTGCCCAGGGAGGTGGTTGAGTCACCATCCCTAGAGGTATTTAAGAAACGTGCAGATTTGGCACTTCAGGGCATGCTCTAGTGGCAGAGATTGTAGGGTTGTGTTTTTTTGTGTGTGTATGGTTGGACTCGATGATCTCAAAGGTCCTTTCCAACCACGAAGATTCTATGGTTCTATATGATTCTATGTATAATGAAGAATCAATGAACAACTTCTATTACACCAAGGATACCCACACACACACACACAGTGTTTGTGTTTCTTTGACCACAAGATTAATCAAGAGTGAAGACTACAAGAGCAGATGTAAAAACATAGGGATAACTGTAACCATCCCTCAATAGAAAAGAGCCAAACCCTTTTAAAACCTTTTGAATACATACCTTTCTGTCTTACACTAAAAACCAGGAATAATAGCTGGAGAGCTGATGCTGTTTGCAATGCTTCCAAGCCTCGCTGCTTGCAAGTTTCCTTATGTAGAAAATATACCACAGACAAAAATCAGGAAAGCTGACTTTTCATTCATTTAGGTAGGGTGGGGAAAAAAACCACACAATTATAGATCAGAAAAAAAAAAAAAGTTTAAAGTCGATCATGCAGACACTTCAGGAGCTAAAGGACATTATAGTTCTGCCTGTCCTTGCTGGCTGCGTAACAAGTGCACAGAGAAAGGAGAAGGAGCACAGAGATGGAAAGGATATGTTAAGTAGAGAAGGTACAGATGATAAATGCATCCTTGGAATTATAAAGATAAGGATGGTGGAAAAGAAAAATATACATAGCACAAAAAAAAATACACTGGACTCTACTGTTTCTGGGTAGCTGTGCACGTATGCATGGTTAGAAATTTCTTTTTTCCTTATTGAGCGATATTTATTTCCATAGCAGAGGTTATTCCCCTTCTCTTCAAAAGTCCAGGAAGCAAAAGTAATTTCACGAGATGAACTTTTTGTTCAAAGCGAACAATGCAAGCAACCACACAGGAGGGACTAATGCATAGTATTATGGGAAAACACTCTCAAAAAGTGGAAAAGAGATTACAAGCTTTCTGATATTAGGATAACACGTTAATAAAACCACTTCTCCTCAGCTGTTGTCATCGTTCAAAGGGAGGGAAGCGGACCCAGAAAGAGTTGGGCGTTGAAACCGGGTTAAAAGGTGTTGCAGGATGAGGACGGTGTCCGTGCTGTAGGTGAGGCAGCAAAGTCAAAGCTCGGAGACAACCTCCTCTCCGTAAGGGGACTGGATGCGTGAGTGCTGGATCATTTCTGAAATGCGTTAGTAGAGTCACAGGCTACTTGAGTCACATTCAAGACGTCCATCTTCCTGTGGTGTTCACATCAATAAAAGTAGATGACAAAACTAAAGAAGTTACGTTCATGCCAGTTGCTCGAACAAAATGGAATTTTCTCTCCCCATCTCCCCTTCCCCAAGCTGTTTTTGCCCCAAACTTCAAAGCCTTATTTGCATTCATACAAAATCTGTTTACAGTCAACTTCACTGCAATACCGGAGCTCCCCCCCGGCCCTCCACCCTGACTAAGACACAAAGCAAAGCTGGCCAGGTGTCTCTAAACCACAGAGCCAGCTGCTCCTAACCAAGCTCACAGGAAATAGCAAGGAAAATATGCAGCATTTGACACATCTGGAATAGATTGCAGAGTCTTTGAAAACAGTGTCCCAATTCCCTTCCTCCCGCTGATGAGATTTCAGGCTACCAAACTGCTGCATCAACTACGGAGGATTAGATAACGTGTACATTTTTAACCCTGCATATTCTTTCTGTCCAAATGAGAATTTTTCCAAACTAGCCCAGAAAAAAAATCCAAACACCACAACAAAACCAAGTGTCCGTATGAAGCTTTCTATAAAATGCAGTGAAGCAAAAAAAAAAAAAAAATAAATCAGGAGACTGCTACTTAATTTGGGAAAATTGGTATAGTTGGAAAACAGTACTAGTTGATATTGGCAAACATAGAAGACGAATCAGTATTGCATGCTTTGTTGTATTAACTCATTAAAAGAAAAGTCCTTACAGTTTGTTGCCATAAAACATGAGATGAAAAGGAGAAGAGAGGATTGGTTAGTCCATATTTTGCCAAGAAAATCTGTCAATAATTCCATGTTGACACAAATATTGCAGTGTGCGTTTTTCAATCTGGAGTACAAAACCAACAAAAAGCGTAAGTCTTAATTAGCAAAACAAAGCCATGTTTTATTATCTGCTTCTTTTTCATATGGACAATGAACGCAAAAGAATACAGAAACAAAAAGATAAGTTTAGAAGGAAATCCTATTCGGATATTGAACATAATATTTAAGTTTATTCTTTCCATAAAAAGCTAGGAAGTGGAGGTGCCCTTAAAGTTTTAGTCACTTTCAGTATCTCTGAAAGATTAAGAAAATTAATAATGTGACCAGTTTACATATGTATATTTTCAACATTCATTACAGATACAAAACAGAATACAGCACTAGCTTAAAACAACATAATTCTCACTGTTTTTAATGTTAGTAATAAAAAGGCAGAATTCTAACATAAAAAGAAAAATTGGAGGAAAGTATTTGCATTTTTTTTTTCCTCAAAGGTGCAACCAACAACCAATGTATTTTTGCAACTGAGATTCCAGTTGTACAAAGGACTGAGAGATGCATTCTCCTGCTTACGGAGAAGCACAAATTTCACAAACTTTAAAGGAAACCACACATGCATGAACAGTAGACAGTACCCCTTAAAGAGATGATATTTATAAGAAAGTATGTTATACCCTAAATGAATACTAGGAGAGGTGCAACACACATTTTCTACTTTCAAAGCTTTAAAAGTAAGATTTTTTTTTTTCCTTCATACATTATTTCCAAAATTATCTTGCATTTAAATTCATTTATTCTTAGGAAACGGCAAAGTATTTATTCTAAACAAGCATTGTAAGACAGCTATATGTTTTGTTTTTTTTATTTTTTTTGAGAAGCCCTCAGGGTGGATGTCGTATTTATATAGAACTCAAGACTTCTTAAACAGAGCCAGTGTTACAACCCAGGGAATACATTTGCAATACTCCGTTTCAGCAACAAAGGTGCACCTACGAGGATCCAACTGCGTAACCAAGGACTAAGGACGTAAGGCTGTCCATCCCTGCTAACACGAACAAACTCTGTCTTTTAACAGGATCATGCGTATGAGTAACGAACTTTCAGGCTCAAGCCCAAACCAGTTAAAAATAATTCAGGTGAGGAAAGTTAGGATGAGACACAATTCAATGCCTTTACCTCCAAAATTACATCTAATGGTAACTATACCCTTAATGGCGAATTAACAAAAAATATGTATGTAGCTCTAAGATTAAACAAAATTTAGAGAATATGCTGTTACAAAATATATTTTGACGTATTTCCTAAGAAGCAATTCAAACAGTCGTTTATGCAGAGTTATTTACAGGGGACTCAAAGTGGAGTATCAGACTTAAGCAAACCAGTACATTGGTTTGAATTTGAGAAAATAATGGCAAATAGAAGGTTGTGACAACACGGAACCTTGGGATTTAGTAAACTTAAAAATGTTCTACACAATCATTAGATGAGTCTAAATTATATATAAAAAAAACAACTGTCTGAACTGGTTAATCTGAGTCATTTAATGCATTTCACTGTACTCAAAGTTCAGATCAACGACTCAGTGGTACATACATGCTGTGAAACCAGTTACCACTTAAATCTTTCAGATACAACAAGCACAGATTAACTGAGTCTGACTGTACCTAACCTATAGTAACAGATGGTTTGTTCTTACTACAATGCTATCTTTTTAATAAGCACATATACAGATGTGCTAAAACAAAAGACAGCTATTATAAATATTTACTAGAATGACCAGAACTGGTACTTGAGAATAAACCATCCTGCCATTCGTTTTTGAAGCCACATCTTCACTAATTCGTTTTCTGGTTTTAGTAGTCTTCTATCCTATGAACTTGAAGGGTTACAGATCATCTGGAAGTTTCACACTGGTACAGGAAAGGAATGTCTGTTCAACGCAGTCTGGAGATAAAGAAAGAGTTGTACTTCAGTTCATCGCAGTGATTCACTAGAAGTAGCGTTGCTAACTGATGTTAAACCTAGAAGTAGCGAAGAAGCAGCCTTTTCCCCCCTCCACATCAGGATGGGGGGAGAAAAAAAAAAAAAAGGCAAAAACTTACTGTTATATTTTGTCATCATTTCAAAAGTACACCTGAGAATATTTGGTAACTGTAGCGGTAATATTTTTATTTATGAAAACTAATAATTACTGTAGAGGAAATTACCTGTCTATGCAAGAATAAGGACATTTAAGTGTGATAGCAATTAATTTGAACTTCTTGTTTTAATACTTAAGATGCTTCAAAAAAAAAAAAATTATTTACATGTCCAGCTCCCTAAAGACTCCACAGACTTTACCAGCCCACACATCTCAGCGATGCTTACGGGTAAAGGTAAAATTCAAAGCCACTGAACTCACGACAGGACAACTCATTAACTTCAGTTAATTCTGAATTAAATAGTGTTTTGTCCTAAAGCAGAATTTTAACTGCAGGAGAGCAAACAATCCCAGACAACATTATCCTACACTCTCATTATTGTCTTCAAGCTACAGTTTTCAAACACCGATTAGTCCTAACAACTATTTTTGAAATAGTATTTTTAAACTTCATTGTACTGAAAGCTAACAGGATATTTTCAGTCCCGTCTCTACAAATTTTGGTATTCTGAAGAGGTTACCATATTACTAAGAAAGGGAGAGATATGTAACTACTGTAAAAAGGAAATGCTGCCATGTAGATGCCAATTTAGGTTGGTTACTAAAAGGCAATATATGCTTTAGTTGCTTAACTTACCACATAATTTTGACAACAGATAAAAAGATAAAACAGATAAAAAGGATTAAAACAGATACTAACTCACTCTAACTCACTCTAACTCACTCTAACTCACTCTAACTCACTCTAACTCACTCTAACTCACTCTAACTCACTCTAACTCACTCTAACTCACTCTAACTCACTCTAACTCTAACACATAAAAAAATATTTAAATAAGATAATAAGATATCTTTAAATAAGATAAAAAAGATAATAAGATAAAAAGATAATAAAAGATACGAAAACTAACAGATAAAAAGTATTAAAAAAAAATGGATATGTGCCAGACTGATTAGTCAGCTACCTGAAGGATATATAAAGCACATTGATGCATACACAATAATCATACTTGTACATGACTGCCTTAATCCAGTCATGTAAAGAGAGACAATACTCATCTATTGTTTGCATGTTCAGACCCATGTCAATCAGATTTAATATGCAGGCAGATTAGTGCTTCCTAACTTGCTGACAACAGGTTGACTGCTAAAGCCAGTTTTCCAACACAAAGGACAGTAACCCAACAGGCAGCAGACACTGTTTCTTGCTTAGGAAAAACAACAGGTTCCTCCTCTTTTTGTTACTGAACATTAGTTCCAGGGAGGACCGGAGGCAACAAGGATGCATTATTTACTTTCAAATTTCATGACTTCAAGAGACTTCAGATATTTCCAAGTCCACGTAGAATACATACAAAGTTCACGTTCAAAAACCATGTGACTTCTGCTTTGTGACAAAAGTTTGATAATTTATTTTTAATATAAGTATTTCATTCTTCTCAGTTTTCCTGGGAGAGATAATCAGCTAAAATTCTTACCTTCAGTACAAGAAAAAAAATCTTGTTCTGTGAGCAGCTGCCATGCTTTCAGACATATTTCTGACTTTAAGATAATTAACAAAGCCTCGAAAGAACAGGAGGAGTCCTGAAAGTGTAGAAAATACACAAAATGAAGTATATGAACCCAAGTACACGCTATCACACATTATTATTCTTAAATATTTTTTTTTAAATCTATATTATGCTATGGAAAGCGAGGTCTTTATGCATCATTCACCAATTCAGCATGCAAGTCTGCTGCCTTTATCTTGTGATATTAGGATAGAGCCTTATGGAAAGTTTTTCAGAAATTTTACACTCATTTGGGTTCATGTATCATCTGCTAAAAAGACTGCATGAAAGACCTTAAAAAGAAGAAGAAAAAAAAAAAAGAAAAAGAACACAAGATGCACATCTTTTTCAAGTAG
>VYZM01019324.1:153538-163942 GCA_013398915.1 Dromas ardeola
AGAAAAAAAAAAGAATATACTGGGCCACATATGCAACCAGACAAAAACAAGACATTTAAAGAACACTAGATATAGGTTTTTTTTTTTCCTTCAAGTAACCATGCACTAAGATCCACATGTTTTTTCCAGAATAAAGCCAGATCACGTGAATTCTTTAAAGGTTCAAACCTGTACTGTATTTATTTCTATGGGTCATCCAAGAAAAAAAAAAAAAGTCAAGAAACAGAACTGCTAAGTTGAACTAAAGAACTGGCAGTTACATTATCCCTATATAAATGCTAGCATTTCTGTGATTTGGCAGAGTAAGCATTTCATATTTTGACACTTCATTAAAATATCAGATGAATACTCAATTCCCAGGAAGCTGACAACATTATTAACCCCATCTGACTTGCAAGTCAGTATTTTCAATTCTTTAAACATATATACCAATACGCTTTTTTTAGAGTTACAATTTCATTTAATTGGAAAGAAGATTCACTAAAAGCAGCACTCAAATGCTGGCCTATGTGCATTACTATCACACTTTCTTTAGGCAGAAGCAGCCGTAGCTGCACAATTTCCCCAACAACAAAATTGTGCTTTTGTGCTTTCCAGTAAAAACTGACAGCGAGAGAGCATATGGGAACTCAAGACAGTTTAGACACTATAAAGTTCTGTACTACCAACCCTGGGTGAGAAAGGGCAGCACAAGCCTTCGGAGGAGCTTGAAACAAAGGAACAGAACAATTTTGTGCACACACATGTGCTTGTGTGTCACCATTAAAACAAAATGGTCGAGATACACCTTACGAGTTTTCTATTACTGTCTCTAGAAAGGGACACAACACAGGAAGATGATATTCTTCACCATGAAAAAAAACCCACCCGTGGTGTCTTGGAATCAGCCAGCTCTAATATTTTAGAATTAGTAACAGATTATATACGAGAATTTAAATATAGTCTAGAACTCAGTAATTTTTCAAGGAGGTTTAGCACATAAGTTTTTGTGTTTGTTAGGAGTACGTTTTCAAGCAGACAGGAATAATAAAACTCTCACAATAAGCAAGTTCTGCCCTCTGTTCAGTACGCCTCAAGGGAAGCTGAAAATATCCCCAATGAATGCATAGTTGAAAAATTCATGTCTTCTTGCTCCCTTAAGTTAAATTCCATCCCAAACCCCGATTCATTCCAATTTAGTTCATTCCAACTAAATGCACCAGAATCACATCTGTTCCACTAACATTCCCCTGCCCCGGGGAAGGAAAAAAAACCACACAAACAAAAAAGAAGACCAAAACCCAAAACAAACAAACAAAAACCAAACCACCCACAAAACATCACTCCCAGCTCTAAGAAGGATGCAGGACATCTCCAGGAATGACCATGCAACCTCTTCTCTCTACAGTCCTTGTACTATCTAGCGTGCTAAGACCAAATCAAGTTACTAGCACACACAGAGAAAAATTAACTAACTAAATAATTCAGAGTTGGCAGGGCATAAAAGATAACTAAGTTATTCAAGATCTCTTTCTTCATTAGACAGGATGAGATTTTAAACTTTGTGTCTCATGAACACGTAGAATTCAAGTTCAGAAAGAATCATTACCTTTCACCCAGCATCCACTTAGCTAAATAACTTCCATTTGGCTAACATACTTTTCTGAAAAGTATCTAGTCTTGCAGCGGAAGTGTCAAGAAATTGAGCATCTACGATGGTAAAAATGTGCCTAACTTCATATTCAATCTTGATCTGACTCAGTGCGTATCTCACAAGGAATAAAAGAATCAGATACAAGGAAGAAATGTCTTCTGACACATCCCCCGCCCCGATAGGCTAAGCCATTTTTAAATCTTTCATATAGGACACTATAATACAAGTGACATTTTAGGTACTCGCCCCACTTCCTCTGTATGCTTTAAAATATTTGTGCAAAGAATGAGCCATTCTGCATTTATTTTAGTGGAAAGATGAACGTGAAACGCTACGTCAGATAAAAATAGATTAAGCCTCATCATTAGTGAGCACACATGAATATATAGCAGGTAAATTCTCTACTAAAGTGGAAGTTAAAGAAAATTCTAAGCACTCTGTTAAGCACTGGAATTTAATATACTGATTTTTAATTCCGTTACTATATACCCTTGAATAAATAGTTATGGTTTGGTTCTACAAACAGAGTGTGAATCAAGAAACATACCCGTACAATGAGAATCCATTTGATCAGGGAGAGACCAAATCCACAGATTGCACCATACCTTCCAGCTATGGTATTTGTTATACAGAAGGATAAACAAAATCCAATCCAGTTGAAAATAAACGCCACTATAAAATAAAAGAAACAGTAGCTTCTGTTAATCTGTATAGCTAAGCAAACAGACTTAACGCTAATTTCACTTTTAAACTAATAAGGACATGCTTACACAGTCAGTAATTCCCTTCCGGTAATTCAGGTTTTCAGAGATTGACTTTGAACCCAGACATTCCCCATGGTATAGTCACTTAATAACAAAGCAAATGGTAAACAGGCTGCAACCTACTACTTCAAACAAGAGAAAATTCCAACATAAAAGAAAGCATCACATTGCTACAGAAATCTAACCAGATGACACTAGATACAAAGGGTAAATGCAAACAAAGGACTGTAACATACAAGACTTGGATGAAAACGAAAAAAAACCACCTTGCTACACTTTCATAACCAAAAATATAGTTATATGCACACATACGTGCATGTATCAAGGCTGCATATTCAGCTTTATCCACTTTGGATCGAACAGAATAAAAGTATCCGCTCTTGCTCTGTAAACATAGTATAGAAATGAAGGTAAGTTGAGAAGCTGATGTTTCATTGAAATACTGTCTTCTCTTTTAGATCTATATTCAAGCATAAGATATAAGAGGCCTTGGAAGTTTTACATAAACGCTTAAGAAATCAAGAAACATAACTACCACTCTTACTTCAATTAACACTTTTACACAACTCCCAGTAGTTTTACAATTTACTTGGCAATCAACAACATCATCTGTATTGACATCAGTTTGCATGCATTAGGTCAAAATGTGGGAATTCCCAATTAGGTGATGTCCCAGCTTTGGGAGTAAGTGAGGGAAACTAAAAAGAAAACCACCCAACAGAAGAGCTGGGGGAGCTGGTGGAAGACAACAATTCAGGAGTTTTGGAGAGGACAAGATGGTGGAAAAGTGAAAATATTTGGGAAGCCCACAATAAACACAAAACACACTGAAGAGTGGAAGGAATGGACAGGGGCAGAGGGGCACAAAACCCCTGCATGCAAACCCTTAATGTTTTAAATACCCAAATTTAGGGAAGAAAAACAAAACTCACATAAAATTCAGACATTACAACACCACAGGAAAAAAAGTCTGTATTTTCAGTAAAAGCTTGAACAGTTACGGCAAAACATTAGGAACAAAGAATTGGTTAATAGTTTTCTTAAATAAAAGTCAATTTGGGAGGATTATCTATCTATCTGCACTGAATTTATTCCATTCGTGAACTGGGACATGTTTTTGCTCCTTCCTGAAGGGCTCACCTGAAGTCTGACGATGATCACTAGAAGCATTTGCTATCAACTTCAACAGACAATTTTTTTTTTATTTTTTTTTTTTTCTACTCAGTGATGAATGCTCAAAAAATTCCCGAGGCAATTTATTTCTACTGCTTCATTACCCTTGTTGGTAAATTTTTCTTAACGCCCAACTGGAAGCTTCCTCATTCCAATTACTCTGTATTACGTCCAACATGTATGGAGAAACCATGTAAGTCAAATTTTTTTCTGCTTAAAGGAAGGAGTTAGGTGATTGTGTATGAAGGTCAGCCAGGCTCCTGATAATTAGAAGGAAACAAACCCAGAACAGCTCCTTTCTCTGCTTCTAACACTAGCAACTTCAGCCAAATGACTTCCCCTCAGCTTCTCTTGCATGACTACGGGAAACCTGCGTAGCACTTGCAATGTGGACATACAGAAGTCAGGTTTGCTAAATTCACCCAGAAAATTTAGACATGCTTACCACTCCTCGGGAAGCAGACAGCCGGAGGCTGTGCTCACCCTGAGCTTGTACAACAACTCTGCCCTCCAACTTGTGCCCGCTTGAAACCCCCTAAGCATATACCTGACCTTGTGTGCAGTTTATTAGCTGTTTGAAGCATCTAATAGCTTGGAAAAATGTATGACCATCAGTTTACAAAATTTTGGTATTGTTATTATCCGTTCTAATACAGCATCTGGGACAACATGTACATTTACATTTCTCCACACCATGAGACTGTACTGGTGTGAGTTGTACACAGTATTTACATTGCCCAGATGTGTTCAAAAAGAACAAATGAGACCTCTATATGAGAGCCTAAACTTGGGCTGTATGATCAAACACTTTCTCCATTTCTTCCTCCTTATTAGTCTGTCTGTGAGGTCCAAATTAATACTCATTTTTCCTTGGTTGCAGGGACAACCCGAAACTCCCTTCCATGGTTTCAAAAAATCCAGATGAGCTCTGCAATTCCTTCTGGGGCCCACAGGGGAAAAGGCTGGCTGAAGTTTCTAAAGCACTCCTTAAATATAAGGGCAGAATCATATAAGCCTTTTATTATTGCACAAAACAACCTCCTTCACATAATGAGCCAGGATGAGCCAATCCGACATGACTCAAAAGATTTCAACTAAGGCCAGATTAAGCATGAGAACCAGGTCCTTTGGGTCACGACAGCTACTTGCTCTATCACCATTACAGCTGTGATCAAAACGGAACGAAACGGCTCCGAAACTCCTCCTTTTTTGTTGTGCAAAAAAAGAAAAAAAATTCACCACTCTGAGAAACTCACCTATTAAAAAACTTCCTCTGGCATTCTGTAAAGCTTATACCACGCTGTATAAGGCACAGCTGACTTAAAAATACATAGTAGAAAAAATATATTGAGTGGTCCGATAGCAAAATTTGCTGCATTTTGCATTCATAGCAAAATGAATATAGTCTTTAATACATTCATTTACCTCAAAATAAGAAACTGACAAACACCAGCCCTGACCAATAGAGAACAGACTCTTTGCTCACCAACTTAATCACAGATTTCAAGAGCAAGACTAATTTCTTAAAACATGATTTTACCACATATTAGGAATAAAACAGGCTGTTTTCCAAATTTTTCCACTAAGTTTCTGAATCAAGTGGTAAAGCAAAAACACACCTGTTCACGCAAAGGAATTTTGTTCTTTAGAGTATATTGTCTCATTCTCTTTAATTAAACAGAATAGTACTTTACAACTTCGATGGAAAACACGTTTGTATCTATCACGCACCAAGCTCCTAAAACACACAAAAACCCCAAACAAACCGATCTGCCACTAGATGGCCTCAAGACAGCAATTTTATGCAACTTGGGCAGCTACCACTAGATGGTAGCTACACATCACTAGATGATTGCAATATGCAGGCAAGCTCAGTAAAAAGTTTACTTTATTACACTTCGGTGGAATAAAGTGAAACTAAAATAAGTAACCTCACTGCTTTATATTTAAAACAAAGGCAGCCCCCCTACGCCACACGCCCCCAAGACGTTTCTACCAAGGCTGTACGTAACAGTCACGGGAAGAGGTGGGAGAGCACACCTGGAACAAGCCGTTCTTTCCATGCTCCTCTCGCTAGAACACACTGCCTGACACTCTTCTCCCGCATTTTAACTAAGTGAGGGAACTTATTCTAGGCTCTCTCTGATCTGCCGCCTCTACTTGCAGCATTTAAATATATCCCACCCTGAAAAAAAAACAAACCCAAAAGATAGCCATCTGTAAATTTCATTTTAATTCCTGCTCTCTTAAATCTACATACATAAACTTTATGGAGACTTTTATCTCTTTATTAGAGGGACAGGAATGCACCATCCACTATTTACAATCTAACTTTATTAAGTTATCATTTTTCATTTAGTTCTACAATTTCCCTAAGAAAAACTTCTGAAAATTAATATTACAGGTCTATAAATGCTATGAGTTTTTGTGAACTCCTCATATTAGGAACACAAACAAGTAAACTTTATCCTTTTCCATATATAACCGGTATCCATAACAGCCAACACAAATCCCAATTAAGCATGCGCTTGCATAAATATCTTGCAATGTGTAAGCACTCATTTTATGCATCTCGTTCATAGGCAAGCAAAGTTGGCAGTAACAGAGTCTCAGAATAATCAAGAAAAATTACATTCTACAGAATATTTTTGTCAAATGTGTAAAAGTAGTGCTCTGTGCAGACAGTCTCAGCTAAATGGCTATTTGAAGAGAAAGTTGCCGGTTTATCCAAGTAAACTTCTGCATTCTGGAAGGTGCACACAAGGTTCTGGGCATGCAGTTTTGGCCAACAGCATGTGAGGGTCACTGGAGCCTTTCTGGAGCCTTTGATTCCAGTTCAGCTTCTGCATAGCAGGATTTTTGCTACCACTGTGCTCCTAGCTGCAAGCTAACAAGTCTGTTCTCAGCTGTGATTTTAAGGACTTAAAACATATGGGAGACAACAATCCATCCACTTGACCTCTAGGTGCAGTGCTAACGAAGGCCTGAACCAGATTTAAAAGCAAGAACACGTTCACATAACACAGAACCTAAACAGGTTAAAAAAGTTGTAGCATATATGGAAGTGGAAAAAAAGTGAAAAAGAAAAATGAAGCCGTAACCGCCTTTGTCCCCAGGAATATATACCCTTTCTATGGTCCAACTAAAGAAAGAGGTCAGACTACAAAGCTCACTTTGTTACCCTGTGTATGTATTTATATATTTGCTATGTGAGGTAGACATATATTTTTATCCCAAGATGCAAACACCACATTGTCCTAGTACATTGTACACCAAAATGAAAAAAAACTTCTGTGAAAGTTCTGTAACCTGCATCTGTAACAGTTAAATAAAAAGACTGTGAAAGACATTAAAGAAAAAAGAACTAAGACAAGATCTAGGTTGAAAGTCATAAAGGAGATTTTAGCGGATAATCAATCAGCTTTCATCCTGATGAATGCTAATCAGAACAGCTAGATCCCCAACACAAAGCTTCCATCCAGGTTCCCAAACACACTTATTTCAGAAAGGGAAAATATCCTCAGAAATTAGAAAGAAGTATGCAATTGCCAGAACAGAGGCAGCTCCTCTCTAGAAGTAACTTATAGTGGCTAAATCTAACTTTGTTCAATGCAGTACCTAAGCACAAGATAAGACACGCACCGTGCGCACACACAGTACCTGAAGAAGTGCTACAGTAGTGCTGGCTGCAACCAGACGTTACCTGGAGACAATACGTTTTTATATGCTCGTGGTTAGTTCAACCTGAAAATAAGTGTTGTTGGATTTGTTCCAAGAACCCACCCACAGCTATTTAATTCACTACACTAACATCAGCAAGTTTTATACGGCACATCATCTCTCTCAAATTTTTTCTACTTAAAAAACGATAGCCAGATTTCTGTGATCCAGACGTTAATTCAAGCTGGTAGTCCAACGAGAAGATGACAGAATCTCCCAATTCTTAGGTAACAGTGCAGCCTTGCTATGCCTCAAAACATTTACTATGATTTCGCTTTGTGCCCTTATCTGTGACAGATGCCACAGACAAAAAAAAAAAAGTGCAGTGTATCTGCTACAACTGGAACAGGAAGTGTTTATATCTGTATACAGGTAAGAAAAAGCAAACATTTGTTACAGTACATTAATTCAGTTTACCACAGCTATCTTTAGAAATATTCTGTAAAAAAAAATAAGGTACAATTAAGATATACCTCAGTAGGTCTGGGATACAAGATAACTTACTGAAAAATGCCAACATGAAGATGCCATCATTGCCCACTCTAAGCTGATCTGCATCACTGAAATCATCCCGTGGTGGATACTCTTCTTCCTGGATTTACAGGTTAGTGATAATTTAGTGACAAGTTTATTTTAGAATAACTATCTGTAGGATTAAAGTATTAATTATGTTTCTAAAGCTAGAAGAAAATTTACAGTTCTGTAACATGTCCACATCAAGGAAGTTTAAAAGAAAAATATTTCATATCGATTATTCAAGTCTTATTTGTTGCTTATATTGACAGAGCCCAAATTTAACTGGAAAGTTTCTGTAGAAGATATGTACATAATGCCTATTCATCTTAAATGGAGCTAGAAATTATTTCAGATGAGTACTCTAACAATTAAAACCAGTAGAAATCTCTTTTCTTACTGTAGCTATCTTGATATGCAGCTAAACTATTAAATATTTTTTTGCAAAATCATTACATAGTACGTTGTATTTTTTCCTGAGAGAAAAATCTTTTAATGCTTCCCAAAATATAGAATAAAGCTTTAGAATAAGGTTACTGTCTTAAAATAAATTGCTGATGCACCAGCACTGCACTAATCAACGTAACTATCCTAGAACCTACAGAAAAAGACGTAAAGCAAAGAAAACCCCTATGAACACTAGAGGGCGCAAACATATAAAAAGTGTTTAAAAGTCTTCTGAACTCAAAAAGCACAGTACTTCTAAGTCAAACAAAAGTAAATAGAGATGTCGGTCAAAGCGATCCAGAGATTTCTCCCATCCTGTCAAAATACTAGATCTTAAAATACTGGAAGTCTGTTTTGTTTCTCAGTGCTTGCTTTTTCAACAGGACTTAGCAGATCTTACGTATGCCGTTCTGCACGCAAGTAAAACTTGCAAGCAAAAAAATTGCTGCCCCAGTAGACTGGCAAATGTAAAACTTTTCATGATGGCAGCACTTACTAAAGAGAGCCTGATGAAAACTGTAAAACCAGTTAAAGACATCATTTTTATACTTAAATGAATAACATCAAAACAATGCAGGATGATACAAGCTAAATAATGCTGTCAGTAACAGCAGTAATATGGCCTAGACATGTAAGCATTAGCAACATTCTTTTCCTACTTTTTCTCCAATTAATCGTAATGTATTAGAATTGAGGTAAGACATGACCTATAAAAAAAAAAAAGAAATCAAGGGAGATCAGTTCAAGTGAAATTTACTTAGCTGGTTCCACCCACAGCAAACACTTACTACTGAAATGGTGTAATTCTGATTTTAACGCATTATTCAGTTGCTGTACCAAATGTTATTTTGAGTATTAAGTTCATAACTAAAAGGGCATTAAACAATCACAGCGATCTAAAGCTCTGCCACATGACTGACACGTTGACCTTTGTCAACACAGCAAAATAATTTACCAGGGTATAGCGATCATGGTTAAAAATGTGCTAGAACAAACTGTACCAATTCAAGGCGGCCAGCTTTACCCTTCGTAACATGGCCGTGAAATTCCAGCTGCGCTCTTTATTTCAGATTAATTAACCAAGACTCTGTATCAGATAACAAACTTCAAAAACACTGCTCTTCACATAGACAATTCCAAGGAAAGCACAAAAAGTTAGCTGAACAACAATCTTAAGGGGCTGTAATTGAACTCTACATAATTTCAGATGTCCCTAAATGGTCATCTTAAGTGACTATGAAAGCATTAGTTTATTTAGCGCAACTGTGCTGCAGCTACAAGACTGACGGGGGGGAAGGGAAGGAAGGGCTGAAAAAGCATTAAACGAAGAACTGCATTTGAATGTGCTTATCTCTGAAACATATGCCACAAAAGTTCCCTTTTCAAGTCAGGACAACAGAAAATATTTTCAATTTTAATTTCAGGAGGTCTATAAAACCCCATATAAAATAATTTTTGGACTTTTTTTTTTCTAAACTGTCTGCTAACTACTGTACTTCACACTGGCATTTCCAGACCAATTGGGGAATTACACTCTATGCAAAACGTTGCTTCAGAAAAAGAAAATTTTGCTCAACTACAATAACAAGTTTAGCAGGTTTCTCTATAAGCACAGGCTTCTCTAAGGCTTACACGTGCGAGAACAACATGTCAATACACAACCCAGGGACATGAGGGCAGACATTTGCAAGAAGGCTCTGTTGTTGTAAGTGTGAACACGTAATTTATCACACATGTCAAAAAGGAATTATATTAAACTGAGTACTACTTACTGTCTCCAAAAATTGGCATATGAAAATTACTGGAATGTTTAAGAAATAGTTTCCTGCACTTAGATCATGTTCAGCCTGTATCTACATCATTTAGTATTTTGTGGTTTTGTGATCAGTCCTGCAGACGGAAGACGCTAATTGGCCACTGCTGAAGCCCCACTAATATTGGCTGTCACTCCCAATGCTCTCATTTAATCTAGTTGGTGTCAACTGCCCCAGTCTTTCTTCAAAATATAATTGCTTGCCACCATTCATTGAGGAATGAAAAGGGACAATGCAGAATGACTGTCCTCTCTGCTGATGCTGAGAAATAAATGTAATTTCATAGAAACACTTCTGTTAGACATTGACACTTTTATCAATGAGAATAATTATCTATTTT
>VYZM01019326.1:0-37421 GCA_013398915.1 Dromas ardeola
TTACCTCAAACCAGGACAATAGAGAATACTGAAAAGAAGCTCATGTGAATTCTCATTAAGGATAATAGATTATTGACACCATTGATCAGCTTCTGCCCGGAAATTTCCTTCCCTAAAAAGTCTACTTGCTTTGATAAGACATTCATTGTCTCTCGAACAAGTCCACTAACAAGTAAGCAATTTGTGCATTTGCTTATTTGGTGTAGATGATCACCTTAAAGGAACAGGGCCCAAACAGCTATTAGTTCACTTCTGTTGTATAACTTCTATCTTGTTAAAACTCTATTTTTTTATTCATGTCTTTGTGGGGCTCTAGTGTAAAGTGTTTCGAAAGGTAAGGGAACAGAATCCATAACTAGTCTTCACAGCTAGTTAGACGAGAATCATAGAATCATTAGGGTTGGAAATGACCTTTAAGATCATCAAGTCCAGCCGTTAACCTAGCACTGCCAGCTCCACCAGTAAACCGTGTCCCTAAGTGCCACATCTCCACATCTTTTAAATACCTCTAGGGATGGTGATTCAACCACTTTCCTGGGCAGCCTATTCCAATTCTTGACAACCCTTTCAGTGAAGAAATTTTGCCTAGTATCCAATCTAAACCTCCCCTGGTGCAATTTGAGGCCATTTCCTCTTGTCCTATCACTTGTTACTTGGGAAAAGAGACTGACCTCCACTTCGCTACAACATCCTTTCAGGTAGTTGAAGATAGTGATAAGGTCTCCCCTCAGCCTCCTTTTCTCCAGCCTGAACAACCCCGGTTCCCTCAGCCGCTCCTCACAGGACTTGTGCTCTAGACCCTTCACCAGGAATGAAATGGTGTCAAAGGCTTTACTAAAGTCTAGATAGACAACACCCATAGCCTTTCCCTCATCCATTACACGGGTCACTTGGTCATAGAAGGAGATCAGGTCAGTCAAGCAGGACCCTGCCTTTTAGTTTGGAAGTGTAAAACAGCAGTGCAGCCTTTCCATCTACCCAATTTTAGTGCCTAAGTCTTATCTAAATCTTCTCTCTTTGTCCTTTTCACCTCTGTCATGCACCAGGTACTCAAAGTTGCTAAGCTACGTACAAAGTTCATGGGTAGAATATATCTATGCTCTGAATACTCTCTGCTCACAATATAGAAAAAGTAATCTAGGAATTTTATCTTGCAAGATTGTGCAAGTACGCAAATGGAACTGGCAGCTATTTATGGCCATGAAGTTTCAAGAGCACAAGAGATCAGATTGGTACTAACCCATAGCCAATAGTGGCAGAATTGAAGATCTGGCCCAAGGTAAAACAACTAACATCGAGATTGTCCTTGTACACTTGTCATCAACTCCATAAATAAGCAGCAGTGTGCCACACGTGTTGGAAACTTCTTGATATATTTCCATTTGTGTCCTCAAAATTGTGAAGTTTTTTGGTAATGGAAATCCCAAAAGGTTCATCATATGTCTTTTACTTCATTGTCCCAATTTGAAGAGAGAATATACTTTTAAAACCCTGTTAAAATTTCACCTGGAATGTCTCAGGCATCCCACTGCCACCTTAACACTTCACATTCTTCAGCTGAATGCTGAAGAACAAGAACACATTTTTTTTTTACAGAGTTTTCATGCTTTCATAAATGGATGCAGTGTGATTGAAAAGTAACAAAGGATGAAAGTGCAAAATTCAGTTGTCTTTTGTGTACACAACAGCAACTCTGTGAGTAGCTTCCTCTGGGTGTATCTTAGTTTGTGCCTTAAATGTGAAAATGTTTGGCAAACATAGATTTGTGTTCTTACTTTTAAAACCAGTCTTACACCATGCAGGAGAAATTCCTAGAAGTGATCATGATTTCAGTGACACAGCTGTTATAAGAAACCACTAACAATCATGATGTTGCCACGCAGAAACAGGGAAAATATATATACTTGCAATGGCATAGATTTAAGTTTCAAGTTATCAAGAAGTTAATTTTGGTGATGTGCCTGAATCTGTCCGTAGTTAGGGCAGAAAATCCATTGACTTCTCTGGGCACCCAAAAACAGTGAGCATTGATTGAAACAAGTTCAGCTTCAATAAATACACTGGATTATACCGTAAGCTTCAAAATTAAATCCTGCATTGTATCTAGCTACTGGGATTTTAAAGAAAATGCTGAAACCCAAAACGAAGTGCGGTGAGAGTTGGCAGGGAGGACAAGCACTACCTGTAACACATTTGAACACTCATTTAAATTGCTGACTGTTATTAGACACTGAGTGATGAGGATTTAAACATCTATTTTATCAACTACTCTCCACTGAAGGAAACGCAGCATCATACCATTAAGATGCTCTAATCTCCTTTGCAGGATAAATCACATTGGAACTATATTTAGGTTGATGAGATAGACATCTTTATTCCCATTCATTCCAAGTAAGGGCTACAGAAGACCAAAATGACTGCTGGGATTTCTGAGCACGATCCAAATGATGTTAGTATGGCAGATTTGTTATCATTCTAGTCACACAATTATTGCTGCCTATGGCATACATAAAAAAAATACCCACTGCATTTAGCCTAAGAATGACAGGAAGAATGCTGAGAGAAAGCTACAGGGCTGTGTACTTCCTAATTATAAAGAAAACACAACAGAATTAAAGAGCACATCTGAAACATAAAGATCTAATTCTGATCCTTTTCTGATAGAGATAAGATTTATACCTTTTTTTTTTAAACAAAATATCAGTGAGTAAAGAATCATTTAGTTTGCAGGTCTTGCTCTACTGTAAAAGTAGGCACAGACCCAAAGACTAGCCACATATCCCAGCTTCAAAATATCCATCTAATAACATCTTCTCATTGCATTCCCTTGTCACTCAAACTGATCTAGTGAATTTGCAGACTTGTTTTGGTCATTGACACAGAAAGAATATTTTCCCTTTACACAGATGAAACCAAGTGAAGGACAAAAAGTGGAACATCTTATTACTCGAAAGGTATTTCATAATTGTCTGAAGCATTCCAATTTAATCAAAACCACCTAATGTTATTGGTATCCCCATCCAGTGTTGATTTAATCAAACTGATACAGAGCAGTTGAAATCAGGGCCTGGTTCAAGTAGCTTCCTCAACTATAATTTATCTTCCTCAAAGCTGGATATATTAGTTTCACATACTTTGACATTTCTGATAATGAAAACATCAATAGCCTGGCACAGTTGTAATGAATATATGAATAAAAGTCACAGGATCAGCCTTTTTGTTTGTTATAGATACCTGGGGAGACTGGATCACTTCTGAGTGGGACACAGGAATCTGAGACCAACGCAAAGTTATGCAGCTGGGATGGAATAACCCCGTGCAACCCAGGCTGGGCACCGCTGGCTAAAAAGGACCTTTGCACAATGAAAGATGGGGGACCTGGTGAACAAGCAGAACATGAGTCGGCCATGTGCTCATCCAGCAAAACAGGACAATGACACCGGGCCATGTTAGCAAAAGTGTAGCCAGACAGCTGAGAGAAGGTAT
Source organism: Dromas ardeola (assembly GCA_013398915.1). Classification (NCBI taxonomy): domain Eukaryota; kingdom Metazoa; phylum Chordata; class Aves; order Charadriiformes; family Dromadidae; genus Dromas; species Dromas ardeola. The sequence continues at coordinate 3,487 of VYZM01019326.1, forward strand.
TTTCCCTCTCTATTCACCATTTATGAGACGGCACCAGTGTCCGACTTTGGATTTCCCAGTATGAGAAAGGCATTGACATACTTGAGCAAGCCTAGTGGAGAGCCATCTATATGGTCAGTGTACTGAAACATGCCACGTACTAGGGGAAGGTGGATGTATTCAGAGAAATGGGTTTGGGAGAAGGCTAAGGGTGGATCTTACTGCTGTTTTCAGCTGCCTGTTGGGAGGATAGAGTCAAAATCTTAGGGGTGTGCACTGATGGAACTAGAGGCAATGGGAGAAGTTGTAAGAACGGAAATTGCCATCGTGCACGAGGAAATTTGTTTTCACCATAGAAGTAGTTAAATACTGGGAGAGGTTGCTCCAAGAGGCTGTGAAATCTCTGTCCTTGGAGATATTCGTAACTTGACTGGACAATTTTCCCAGCAACAAGAGCCAGGTCTAAACTGACCCTGCTTTGAGGGCTGTGAGTTGCACCTAATGATCTCCAAAACTCCCTTCCAGTTTGTATTACTCTATGCTTCTGATTGTGTTGGATTACATTCCTAGTTCAATGTCTGGTTCTACTGCAGATATATGATATGACCATCAGCTTTATTTCAATCATTGTTTTCACATAAACTGTAAAGAGCACTATTTTTTCTGTCAGTTTTGTCTCTTATTGTGCATGTGTTCGAAGTATGGATTTCTCTGACGTTAAATTTGGGGATTACCAGCTAGAACATAATGATTTAAGCTTTTCCATGCCTCTCAAAATTTGATTTGGAGCCAACAGGAACAATCAAGATAAAAGGACAATAACAGATTACTGACTTCCTATATGTTCCATTTGGCTAGGTATCTATGACATATCTAACTGATTTCCATTTTGGCTGTAATATTTCTTTTGAAATAACCATGACCAACGTGTTAAAAAAGTCATGCATCTGCTTCTTAGATTCCTGTTACTGTGCTACATATTCAAAGGTTAACCTTAAACCCTAGATCAAGTTATTTATCCACTATTTCCTCCTACTTGCAAAGATATATTATATATGTTTAATGAATAAGCAAGAGGTAGCTAATAAATGCAGTTGAGATCTATTTAATATCATTAACAGTTGCCGTAGAAAAAGCAGTGCAATCCAGTAAATAGCATATAAACTGAAGAGATGGCACAGGTTCTATTGTGGTCTCTGTCATATTTTCCTATGTAACCTTTTTATGCTAACTACTTCCACATCAGTGTGGTTTACTAGTAACTTTTAGCCTCCTCTCCAAAGTTTTTTGCTATCTCTTTATTATGTGTTACCCATAAGACTGGGTATATGGTATACATATATATGGTATATACCCATAAGATTAGGTATACGGTATCAGAATTTACACAAAAGTTGAAGATTATGTCAATCTGCAACATCATATCACATATGAAAAGCACAACAGGATGACTCCCTTCTCAGCTCATTCTTTCTCTTGTTCAGAAAAAAACCCCACAAAACCTATTAGGAAATATGCATTCATTTCAGTGTGCCTCAAAAGTGAAAAAATTGATTCAATAAGGAAGGAACAAGGTAAGACAACAGGTGAAAGGAACAACTGATTGAGGACAGTTCCTCTAGAAAGATACAATAGAAGCAATAGGTAATTTACAATTAATAATATCAACTGAGTTTAGCCTCTTCATCTTCATGCAATATTTTCAGGAAGGTTATGATATTATAAAAATACTTACTTACCTGATCTAAAATCCACTGAAGTTAATGGAAATATTTCTATTAACAGGGACACCATGATTGTTTTGGGAGGTAGTTTTGGCTCTATGGACTGGACTCAAGGAAATCTCTGCAAATAATAGAATTTATGAAAAAGGATGGAAGGGTTATCTTCTAAGGGTCATTTATTACTGCTGTGCCCCTGCATAGCAAGGCAAAAAAATACTACTAATTTCTACTAATACACAGTATTTTTTCTTGGAGATAAGTGGTTTATGCTGGATGTCATGCTGCATTCTATGCTTGCTATACTCTCTTTGGTTTTTATTGTGGCACAAATGCTCCCTTGTAGAATTTTAAACTTTAGTTTCTACTAAATCACGTTAAGAGTCTGAAAGATCTTGTGCCAATAAAGCTCAGTTCTGTAAAGTTGTTACAAAAGGGATATGAGCTTGGTTAAATGCGTTCATTTAAAGACCAGAGAGGATATTTACATGAAGAGTTCTTACACTGTTATCATTATATCCATTCTCATTTAGATCTCTATTATATGATCAAGGAGCACACAGTAAAGTCGTAAGAGTGTTATCTACTTTCATGATCATATGTTCATCTTGAGTGTTTCTTCAATCTGAAATACAACATTCAAATTACAACATTGAAATACAACATGTGTAGGAAGTTCCATCTCAACATGAGGAGGAACTTCTTTACTTTGAGGGTGCCAGAGCCCTGGAACAGGCTGCCCAGAGAGGTGGTGGAGTCTCCATCTCTGGAGACATTCAAAACCCGCCTGGACGCGTTCCTTTGCAACCTGCTTTAAGGTGACCCTGCCCTGGCAGGGGGGTTGGACTAGATGATCTCCAGAGGTCCCTTCCAACCCTATGATTCTGTGATTCTATGATTCTATGATTCAGAAAGATGCTTTGGCTGAGGGCACTCAGTAGTACCAGAAGTAAAAGTAACCCTCAGGAATCGGTGATATGAACGTGAAGGTTAGCTATCTAGTCTTCAAGTTTGGGCAAACCATGTCCTTGCTCCAGCCATGGGCAGTGGGACCCTCAGATCCAGGTCACCATAGGTCCCCTCCTTGCGGCAGTCAGTTGGATCCCACTTTGCTTTGTTGCCGACAGGCTCCTTCTGGACCAGTACTCTAAAGTATGTCAGGGCGCAGGACCAAACGTTTATAGTGTTTGATTGCTAGGACTTTCCCTGACACAGCTTTGTTCAGTGCCACCCAGCATTTTCAAAATGCCTGGGCATGATATGAGACACAGCATTGGGTAGGGATAATTCTCGTCAGGCAGTATGAGCCAAGGCCACCTCTAAAGGGATGAAGATAATTGAACCCCATAGATGTGAATCCTGCCGTGCCAGAGAAAGGCTCTTTGTCTATTTTGCTTGCCTTGACAAAGCCAAAAGGAGGAGGGTTTCCTTTTTTATGAACAATCCAAGGGCAATGTCTTTATTTTCCTGAGATCTCATTTGTTAAATAATGCTCAAACACAGTAATTTCAGTATAAAAGAAAATAGTAATTTTGTATGCTTTTACTAATGAAATAAAATGCTGATTTTACAAGTGAGATATAAATGAGCATTGCTTTAAAATTTCCAAATTAAATATTCATCAGAATTCAACATTATAGCAAAATTAGAACAGTAATATTGACTAACTGCAATTGAACACTAATTACTTGTCACATTGTGATGGATGTTTTTCGTTATATACATAATTATATGTATATAGTATGCTGTAGTACTACTGCTCTGTAATGAAGAGTCTGGTTTTCTGGGGTAATACATTTATAGCTTAACAGTATGAAAAAGCAATGTATTGATTATTTTAAAATTGTGGCAGAATTCTCCCCTGTGACTAATTGTGTATTCTGATGTTCTTCCAGTGTTACATCCCTCTGCAGAGCTTCCATGAATCTTTAATCCCCTTCTAACTCAACGATGCCAGAATCACTTTGCATCATCATATCCACTCAGCTCGGTTCCAAACATCTCCACAAAACAGAGTATCAAAATATATTTCTGAGATTGATTGCTTCACAAGTTATGAGCTATAATAAAAGAACATTAAGTTTCATTACCCCATACACTCTTCCTAAATGGTTTTCAAACAATGTTTTCTCTGATCGTTTCAAATGCTTGGGAGTATAGCAAGGTGGGAAAATAAAAGCTCTTTCAATATCAAAACAGATCCTTTGGAAAAATTCTTTCCGTGAAACTGATAATTTTTAATAAGGTCTTTGATTGTAGAATTATTTCACTAAAATTGTAAAGAGAAATGTTTCTAGGTTTCTACACATAACGTAATTTTTTTTTCCCTCTTTGATCAGCAATATCTTTTGCTGATCATATCCTTTCATTTATTATTTAGTTATGCAGATTTTTCTTCCCCATTTTTTGTTTAATTTTTAGCATTGCATTATATTTATATTTGTATGTTAATACATCACATCCATAAACTTTCTTTTCTTTTTTCAGAGGAACTTCGTTGTTGTTTTCTTTACTGTTACATTGCATGTTTCTTCCTCATGATGGAGAGGCGTGCAAGAGTAATGAAATTTTAGTTTCTATCTGTTCGCTATATCTTTGAAACCAGTAATTTTTAAAATGAAAATTTTCACTTTTGTTATGTAATATTGGTTTCTTAAGTCTCTTATTTTGGAAATTAAAGCATTAAATTTTTTAAATCCAGTTTTTTGCAATTATTTTGAATATTTTATAATTTATTTATTATAATACCTATATTTTATAATATAGATGGAAAACAAAACATATTAAATTCTGTGAAATAGATATTACTCAGTTTAATTGCCACAACTGGACCTTTGATAATAAGACAATATGTGGTAGTTACGTTCACAACTAAAAATTTATTATCAGCTCTCGGTACTATTTTTGGAAATGGTAAAGCTGAGAAAATGCAACATAACTCTTTACTGAGTGATACAATACAGTTGGTGGAACCCTTATTCTGAGAGGCAGCAGGAAAAACAAATTGAGAGAAGAACATCAAAGGAAAAAACAAACCACCAACAAACTTACAACTTCATTCAGGCAGGTTTGTAGGAGGTGAGGGACAGTACACAACTTCACTGAACCCAGGAGAATTACCTGTAAGTTCATGATTTCCCTTTATCACCTGCTGCCCATCTCCTGGTGGCAAGGCAAGTAGTGTATTCCTTCCACATTGGCTCATGGCAGTTGACCACCATGGCATATGGGAGCAGCTGACCCCAGTTCTTCCTCTCTGTGCTGCAAACTAGACCGTGTGTACATCAAAATGTGTACATAATGTAAGCAACAGAGCAAAACGTGTAGGAGGAAAGTGCAGTATACAGAATAGTTACCTTGCATACATTGCACAGTAGCCTGCTCTCATAAATAGATGAAATTCCCCCTTTCTCCTTTTCTTTTCTCCCCTTCAGTTCTTTTTTTTTTTTAGCTTGTCTACAGAAATGACCAGTTTGAGATATTCTCTGTGTGAAGAACACACAAAAAACATTACTATCTATCTACTGAATTATGCCATACATGAGATTAAAACCAGGAACAAATCCCAACATTTCTTCAACTTCAACATTTTCTGAGACATTTTTATTAGAGCTACAGCTAATAAACAAAATTTTCAATATGGGGCAGTGGACCCTGAAAGCATGGTCTGACCAGATGGGTACAAGCACACAGACAAATAAATAATTCAAAATAAATGAGGCTTCACGGCCCCTGCAGGAAATGAGTGACAGATCTCATGCTCAGAGCATTAACATGACGTGAATTCAAAAGGCTTGAAATTTATGTGGCCCGTTAACACCGCACACATGTGCACAAACACATGCAATTTCTTAATCAGTCCTGGCTCTGTTTTCATGTACCAGCCCCAGGTCAGAAAGGGTGAATGCTTCCAATCAATATCCAGTTGTTAGAGTAACAGCCATGTCCGTTCTGGATGGCTGAGTGGGTGAAAACATGTTTGTTCTACTTAATGTGACACAGTCCCGTCAAATTAACAACCACGACAGCAGAAGGAGGCTTGCTTAATGGCCTGAAGTCAGTTCCACAGAGAATTTACTATCAACACTCGACCAATAGATCTGAAACCTCATTACTAAAGGTTTATTTGCAGATAATAACTAAAGGTAGACTTTATGTACATAGGCGTTGTCTGATTTTAAAGATAAAGCACGCCACGCTACTTAGTAAACAGATTGTCTTTCAATTGACATAACCTCAAGATAACATCTGTATTATTATGTGAGTAGTAGAGTTTTTTAGTCAAGCCCCTGTTCGGTTAAACTACAATAGGTACTAACCTTGTAAATGCAAAGAATTTATTTTTCCTGCTGTGTATCAATGGTAACTGCACAGGATATGCAAGAAAGCTGACCCCCAACATGTGAGCCCTAATCAAGGCCTGAACCACATATTTTAGGTCCCCTGTGTATTGCTAGAATGGAGTAACTGAGAGTGGTTAAAAGTCAGCTTCAGTCTGGACCAGCTCTTTGCTACAGACATGCAGAATTCCTTGCCATAAAGTGGTAAAATTCTGGTAATCTAATTATGAGATTCTCTTCCCTTTTCCATTCCTGTGAGAATGATGTTTAGTGGCAACAGACAGCAGAGTCAACCAAAATCATTCAAAAAAACTCCTTTTAACCAGGTACGGCTGGAATTTGTTATACTTGATAGCGCTTGATGCTCAGCTATGAGAGAATAAACTTTACGTAGCTTCTGAGTTAATCTACTTGTACATAGGAAAGGATTTTTCTTTACCTGACTCCTAAGTGGTGGATAGAAAATTTTGGATAGGAATTTCATACCTCCTCAGTATTAGAGTCTATATTTGATGAAAAATATTTTTACCAATAGTTGGCATAGAATTAAGAGTTTTCTGTTTCCCAAAACAAATATTCTTTTTCATATGAAGAGCAGTGTGCTGTTGAAGCAGGGATGCAGCAGATGAAACGGTTGGTAGGAGAACCTTGCAGGGCTAAAGGAGCCCATGATCTTAGCACAGTTGTAGTCCAGGCTGTGCAGTGTCAGCAGAACTGAATTCTGCTGCCACAAGGATGTGGGGATGCGGCCCCGATACTTCTGCTACTCAAAAGAGAGAGGTAGAAGAAGACAGAGCTGCAGGGCCGGGTTTATCTTTCCTGTGGGAATGGAAAGGTGAAGATGACAACTGACGTTTGTGGGGGAATCTTTTTCTTCCCAATTGGGACCAGATGGTCTTTAAGGTCCCTTCCAACTCTAACCATTCTAGGATTCTACAGTTCTAGGATTCTATGAAAAGGGGTCCCACAGCCAGCCTGGCTTTCTCAGAATTTTGCTCTCCTCAGCTATCTGCCGCCACAGCCAAACGTTTACTCTGCCTTCACGCAGAACTAGCCCTGAGCATTCCCTTGTGCAAAGGACAACTTTACATAGTTCATATCTTTGACCATTCCTGGTTGATTTCCACTGGGAAATCAGAATTCAGCAGACTGCAAGATTAATTCCCTGCCACATTTCAAAAAACATACTGTTAACTACAGGAAGGCTTAGAAATTCATATGGGAAATCTTAATATTAGCGTACCTCCACCTGACATTGTTCTCAGTAGTTTTTATTTTTGCTTCTTAAAACTGTACGTTAAATTAGTAATCCAACACTAAAAAATCAACCAAAATGAAAGTTTAATGGAATAATCAGTTTATGAGAAGATCTAATAAAGGAAAATGCTAGGCCCACGTATTAAATTCTCCTGTAAGTAGGTTTCAAGGAAGTGATTCATCAAAATTATTCAACAGAAAACCATCCAAATTGTTCCATAGAAAATGTTATTTTCAGTTATTTTTATTGCTATTATTCTACCAAAAGGGTCTGCTTTCTACAGAGAGCTCAGAATTTTTAACTGAAAAAAACTTCAGATGCTTGAAAACTGAAATATTTTGGCTGCAGCTGAACACCCTTTGATTAGGAGATGTGGAGCGCAGGTGTTTGTTTTGTGTGGTAGTGAGGAGGATGAGACAGAAAAACACAGATCCCAGTCACTTAGTGCTCTCTGTACTTACCTAGGAAGAGCAGAGATATGACCAAAGAACCTGTAAGAAGTCTATGGTTATTCCGATTTCTTTATATATTGGAACAAAACTGCTAAAATATTGTAGTTCTGCAAGATATGCTAAACTAGGTATATTTTTGAAATCTCACTGAATGTAGTGAAAGAAAAAAAAGCTTTGGGAAGGTTTAACCCATCTGTGTCTCACTAATATAGTTTGTGTTTCCATCACATAATTTTTTAATATACAATTTTCTACAATAAAATTAATCAGTTTAATCAATCTATCAGTCAAATTAATCAGTCAAAGCTTTGGCAGCATCTTGAATTCACCCCTAGTGAATGAAGAAAAGCAAATAAAGCATTATTTAAGAAATAAAGATAATTATTCTAACATTTGGCAGAACTCTCTAAGGATTTTTCCTTTAAATTTTTGCTGTTAGAAGTTCTTATACCTCCTAAATCCCAGTTTAATTATCTCTCTGCTTGCCAGACCCTGGAAGACGTACTTGAGTCTGATTTATTCAATTTGTATTTGCCTTTGAGTTTTTCAGCAACACACCCCCACTATCTGTCTGCTGGGGAGCTATCAATACTGCCCATTGCATTCAAAGAAAAGTCAGACAGGAAAAAAAGAAGAAGAAAGAAAAAAAACCCCTAATCTCTCTGATTTGTGACTTACCGCATGAACATATGGAGGTGGGCACAGTTCATGTCTGCATTTTAGAGTTAGCTTTCATCGTTGAAGCGTAATCCACATCCAACAATTTGCAGCTTTATATGTCTCATGCTAAATTTCCAATTCATCGGGAACTCTTATAAGTGAATTTAAGATTTAAAAAGGTGAACGTGGAAAAACGTAACAGACTTGGGGCAAAATGCTGGCCTCGTGAACTCAGTCAGATTTTGTTACTGACTTAGGCAGAAATCGGGTCTGCCATTTTCTCTTGTTGTGGCCTCAGCTGCATCCCTTGCCAGGCATCATAGCAACAACCACCCGTGATCAGAAACCGTTGGATAAAATGGAGAGCTTCAAAAAGCTTAGCCAACAGGTAAAAAAATAACACCTTGAGATTTCATCAGGAAAATGAATGATGAACCACAAAGTGTTATGAAAGGGGAGAGTATCTATTTTGGAGGCAAGGGAGCAAAAAGGCTTGCTATTTTGTGACATGTGTCAGTCAAAAAGCAGGACTTTTTTAAAGAGATGACAGATACTTGGATACCTCTGCCTGATAATAAAATCCTCGAAACATATCAGCGCCAACATATCAGCTAGAAAGAAGATGGAATCATATCACCTTCTCCTTAAAAAGACGGCATAAGAACGAGTAGCAGAAAGCTGTTTTTAGGGTAAGAGAATGAACAACATAAAATTCATGTGCATGAATAGCCAGTAATTTTGCATATTTTCCTTTTGATCTTAGTAAAATATTTTCATATGATATGTCTAAACTGATACATTCATTCTAAGATTGGCTGCGTTATGAATAGTGTTGCCAGCAGGTCGAAGGAGGTGATTCTTGCCCTCTGCTCAGCACTGATGAGACGCAACTGGAGTGCTGGGTCCAGTTCTGGGCTCCCCAGTAAAAGAGAGGCATGGACATAACTGGAGCAAGTCCAGTGAAGGGCCACAAACATGACTGAGGGACTGAAGCATCTGTCACATGAGGACAGCGGAGAGACCTGGAGTTGTCAAGGCTGGGGAAGGTTCCTGGGGCATCTTATCAATATGTATCAGTGCTGGGTGGGTGGTAGGGAGGGGAGAAAGAAGATGGAGCCAGCTGCTTCTTGGTAGTGCACAGTGACAAGAGAAGAGGCAATGGAAAGAAATAAAACCACAGGAAATGCTATTTAAACTTAAGGAAAAAACTGTTTACTGTGAGGGTGGTCAAACACTGGAACAGGTTGCACAAGAAGGTTGTGGTGCCTCCATCACTGGAGATACTAAAAATCCAACTGAACAAGTTCCTGCTATAGAGAGGGCTGGGCTAGATGATTTCAGCGGTCTCTTCCATGCTCAGCCATTCTGTGACTTTGTGATTTTGTAGGGTAAACGTTTACAACTCCCTTTCTGTATAACTGCTGTTGCAGGAAGGAGGCCCAGGATAGACACAGACTGTACCATGCTCAGTCCAGGCAATTTAGATGACCCCGGGTTCAGAATCTCCCGTCACATGGAAGAGGTTGTCTGCTCCTTAACTAGAGGGAGACACAGAAACTCCTGCTGTGCAGAGGATGTCAAAGCAGCACAAAAGAAAGCTGGATTAAGTAAAACGGACAGGGGTTATTTGTAGAGGAGTATCACTGACACATTTCTGAAAGTAACCACCACTCTAGAAGACCTAGGAATCACATTAAACTAATTTAATTTAATTTTAATACAGAAAAGAACTGCCACTGACCCTTATTTACAATGTATCAGGTTATAATTGTTTAGTTATTTCTTCTTTTATATATCTTTCTAAAGGCTGGCTTCCCCCCTTGGCTGCTCCATATCAAAATAAGGTTATAAATGTCACAGCTGCTTATGAAGTGCAGAGAGCACAGGTGTGTATCAGTTTCAGCAGTCACATAGGACAATTTTCTGGCCCATAATACGTGGATTCATTGAATGTTGGCAGGAGATTGAAAGGGGAAATGGAGGCTGTACATATGTAAAAGAGGGTACTCGGAACAGACATCTGCCATCCTTATATAGATGTACAGCATCAGAGAAAAACAAGACAATGCAATGTATCTTAGGACAGCCACGCTTAAGAGAAGGAGCTCTTAAGAACCCCATCTTCAACTCTGAATGTAAATTGTTTTTTCAAAAAAAACCCCACTTTTTGCCTTCCCTAACATCACAACTCATCCCTTGGAGAGGTGAAAAGCAAAGGCTGTAGCCAAGCAACAACAAATAATCTTTAAGATTCCTTCTCTCTTCAAAGCAAAACAGAGCCTCAACCCACACCACCCCATCCTTTCTTCGTCAACGCTGGCAACACACAGCACAGCCTGTGCGCAAACAAGCAAAAGCCTTTGTGTTTCTTTGTTTCTCCAAAAGAATCAAACAAGATTTATGAATAGATTATGCTCTTTTAATATATTTTGATCTCCTCCTTTCACCAGAATACAGCAAGGCTGACAAGTGAACTGCTAGAAAACACAGTCTGCTCAGACTGAAAGCACTTCAGACAACCATAGAACTTTTGTGCAGATTCATATAGGATTCCCCTGTGCAGTAAACCTAGACCTGTACAATGAATTGAGCTGCTAGAAAGAAATAATTTTTAATAAAAAATAAAAAAGATTACACTCTCAAAAGAGAAAAAAGTCCTCTCACAGTGAAACTCAGAATTTTAGATTTAAAGTCAATTAACTTATTGAAACAACAAGACAAGATGGTCAGTGTGTGGAAAGTCAGGTTCTTTCCCCCCTTACCTTTTCTCTCCCTCTTCGGCTAAAAAAGCTAAACGAAATTACTTGCAAAGACACAAAGCACTTTCAAATGTCCATTTGTCTTTAAAAGAGATTAAATTTGCTCTAGTGCAGTCGTACTCTTGCCTATCCATGCAGGAATGCTTTGTTTTCCTAGCAGTCTCTAGTGCTGGCACTGCTTTAAAAAAACTCTCAGAGAAATAGTTTCAGGGAGGTTATGGAGCATTATCTGTTATGTCTTGGCTTACCAAACAAAAACACAAGCTATTTCCCATTTAACTGTCTGCACTAAGTTCTGCTGGCAAGACACATTCCTCCCCCCTCCCCTTCACTGCCTTCTGATTAGAGGACCTTAATAACACAACTAATGTTAATCCTTCTGAAAAAGATGGTCATCAAGAAAACGTGGTTTTAGCAAATGCTGCCACCCTGCAGCAGATACTCGAGGACAGAAGGCACGTGTCCTACCTTCTCTTGCCTCACCTTCCTTACTTGGAACTTGGAGGGCAATAGAGATCTGAATTGCATATGCGCTTGAGTGCTGTTGATGAAAAAATGAGCTATAAATATATATAACTGAGCCTTGAACAACAGCTGTCAACAGGCCAGGTGAGAGTGTGCTTTACAGCTAAATGTCAGAGTCCTCTTGCCATATATGAAGAGGATAATGCCGTGCACAGAGACACTAGTGCGGACACTTGTTGGTAGCAGTATGTAACTGCATTTCACCATTATCAAGATTCTGTGTAGAAAAATAAACAGCTAAAACCCTCAAATAGCATTTTTTATTTTTTTCACCACATGCAAAAAGCTGCTATTTACTTTCCAAATCATCTTGACTTTAAGTGGACAAAAGGTAGGAGGAAAAGAAGGCAGGAAAGATTCGCTTAATATTAATTTGCATAATAACTAGCTTTGTTTATAACATGCTGACTCTCAAATGGGTTTAAAATAGCAACTGCTTCCAAAGAAGCTCATTCCTACAAATAAATAAATAAATGCAGCTAAAAAAAAAACCAGGTGTAACCATTAGGTAGCTCACATGTTATAAACATTTTCTTCCACTTCAGTTGCTGAAACACTCAAATAGCTTGACTATGTTTTGACATTCACTGCTATATAATAAAGTAAGAAAGGATATCGTTTAGATGTGGTGTTGGGGGATATGGTGTAGGGGAGAACTTTGTAGAGTGGGGTTGATGGTTGGACTTGATGATCCCAAGGGTCTTTTCCAACCTGAGTGATTCTATGATTCTATGACATAATTCTGTTAATTGATGATCAATTCAGTCTGCATTATATTTGACTCAACAATTTGCCATAATAACTTTCTCAATTACTGAGTGGCATTTTCCTTCTCCCATAATTTTCTTGTAAGTAACACCGTATGTCACAACATATTCAGTGGGCAATTATAACGGGAACACCAAAAAAAACCAAAAAACCCACCTAAGATGAATGTGTTATTCTCAGGCTTTCAGTATAGTCAAATAAATGTTGTTTAGGGGGAAATCTAACACGAAAGGCATTTTTTCTTACTTAAATTCTCTCCCAAAGGACTGACACAACTTTTCACTGGAAGTGAGTGAAGACAATGTGATGAATGACAGGCCAACAGCTTAATTTAACTAGAGACGTAGATTTGTTATTGTCAGAGATGCAGCTTTACCGAAGTCACATCCAACCCACACATTATCTCAGATAATCCCTTGTAAAATGTCTCAGGTGAAATATCTCTTAACCTCTAGAGATAAGAGACAATTACAAGTAAAGTATACTGCTCTAGATTTTTGCAGTGCAGATTCCACAGGCCATAACCTGCTTGTATTGTGTTTCAATCAATTTAAATTGATTTTAGGAAAACCGTGTGGCAAGCTCCTTGTATATGGTAGTTCTCTTTGATTAGGTATATTTTGCCCTCTCTTTCTTTTGCAGTTGCCTTTTTGTAACATTTTGCAATTAGGAAATAATTCATGGTGAATAATTTACTTGACAAATTTAGGCAATACAGACAGAAACTACATAAGGGCACAAGAGTCTGTCTTCTGGGAGCAAATAGGAGAACTGGGGCATAAATGTATCTTTTCGCAGCAAATTTGTTCACAGACCTGTAAGTGTGCTCATTATTTGAAAGTACAGACTGTTTGATGCACTTTCCTATGATCATCTAAAAGTACAATTTTCAAAAAACTTTTTCTTAGGCTGTTAGCAGTAATTATACCTGTTCTTCAAAAGAAATCATTCCTGTGTCTCAAGCAGATGAGAATAACTTCAGAATCCAGACAGGACTTTAAAAACCTGTGTAGCTTTACCTACTTACGTGTTGATGTCAAATGGGTGCTTAAGCATTTTGTAGACAGACTTGTGCTAGCTTTGAAGTAACTGCTCTAAACACACGTGGCAAATGTGGTTGAGGACGTGCTGCACACAAAATACATCGCAGCTCTATGTAAGTATGTGATTAGCCAAAATTTCGTTGTGTGGGGGGTAGGATCTTGCTACCTCAATCCAGAACATCTGAAATTGTTCACTGTCATGAGAGCATGCACTTAGAATTAGCCAGAGGAACGCAGCAGCTTTGTGAGAGTAAAGGGGTAGAGAATGTGAGTAACTTTTCACGCTCCCTAATGAGTTATCTTTTTTGGATGGAAAAATCAACTTAGACTAGAAGGCGGCAATTTTATCTGATTGCTGTGGTTCCCCCTGCCTTTACTGCCTTAGACGGTATCTGTGCGAGCTGGCATTGACTCATTCTCTGGGCTGCAATGAGAAAAGGAATTATCCAAAGTTCTTTCTCATGACTATTGCAGCAGAAAAGGGACATTAGTGCAATTAATGCCCAATAATGTAATTATCTTTACAAAAGGCTCCATAAAATAATTAGAAAACCATATCACAGGCTATCTTTAGCCCAAAAGGTTATCTTTAGCTATATATGTGCCTAAACTCAAATATCTCCATCTGGTAATGGTTACAGAAGCTTTTAAACCAGATTTTGGATTCAGAAGGTATTACCTGCTTGAACTTAAGCATCAGTGGATGTGTAAGCTTTTTGGTTTGCAAGTTTAACAACCAAACCTACATTCGTCTACATTATCTTTGCTATAAGCGAGAATGATGTGCAGTGATTGCTGTCTAAATAAGCTTACAGGCTGTTAAAGAGTGGCCTCATGCTATTGCTGTTCACTGAGTAAGGGGAGCTCAGTTTGAAAGTCACTTATGTCAGTACTCTTGCACCAGAAGGGAAATGAGTATCCTAAAGACAGAGGGTCTTAAAAGAGGGTCTTAGCACTACTTCCCTCCTTCTGGGTCCAAGCATGGGGAGGAAAGTACCTGTGTAGAGGGGCTGATGGGGAGAGGACTGGAAGAGGGCAATGGCTCTTGGAATGAAATAGAAAATCATCCTCAGCTTGTTAATATTCTATACCATCTTCTCTGCTTTGCTTATGGAGTTCATTTTGAAGGTGTGATGATGACTAATATGTGTCCTTTTTAAGTGTAACAGATGGTACAGATTTTCTGTAAGGTGTCTTAAAAAGATGACACAGTGATACTGAAAATAAGATGACTAAATGTTTTGGGATTCAAATCACCAGATAATGTTCTCCCCAGGAGTCAAGAAATACGAAAATTCAGAAGCAATACATGCATTTTGTCACCAGATACTTGCTCTCATACAGGATCTTATGCCTTTTTGAGGCACTACAGATATGAAAAGTAACAGAATTCTTTAGGTCACACTTGGTTCTAGTGAAGAATCTACATACAGAGAAATGTGATAAATCAGGGGATGCCTGTCGCTGGTTATACACAGTATCTAGAGGGTACTCAAAGCCTCTTGTGTTCTAAGAAGGCTTAACCGCAGCGCCTATCGAATGTGGCTCTTCACAAGGTTTCCCAGACCTTTCCAATATCACTAGGAAGAAGAGACGAGAGGGAAAAGGCCAGTGTTAGTTCACCCCATCCTACGGCAAACTGGAGTGACACGCTCAGCTTAGACTTGCAGCCACATGAAGACAATGGCATGGAGGCTAAGGCATTTTCCCAGTTTGAAAAAATACATTTTACAATTTACAATTTACAATTAAATTTGCAATTTAAATGAGGAGAGAGCCTAGGTCTCTGGCAGAACTGGCAGTAAGCACCTTTCTGCCCTGATATGTGTCTTCCATTTTCATGTAGAGGTAATAAACATGTCAATCTACTCTAAAATTTCGGTATATGTTCTCAATTACTATCTAAACAAAAACAGGAAGACCCACATGACTAAACAGTCATAATTCACCAATAAAAATAACTCTCCAGACTTACAGCAGAAAAATACCTACAAATACTGAGAATGAATCTCAATTCTCCAAAACCTCTGGGAGCAAAACTATATTAGAAAAGCACCTACTTTTCTTCAGTCCTCACTGCTCATTTCTGCTCCCCAGATCAAGACAGCTACAGCAAGGGTTTGCAAGACTGAGTTCTGAACTAGATCAGTGGTGTGATCCAGGTTTAAAGAAAGAAAAATAAAAAAAGTGGGAGAACATATGGAGTAATATGATTTTGTGAATAGGACAGTAACTTAGGACTCAAATATCTATTCCTTTTGGCCTTGCCAGTGACCTGTCTTCTGACTTCAGATAATTTACTTCCTCTTGGCCTCAGTTTTCTGTCTGCACAATAGGAGAGTTATTCTGTTTCTTTTTGTAAAATACTTCAAAATCTACATATGAAGAATGTTTTCTAAAATCCAAATTCTCATTTTAATGAATTTAAACTATACTTAGGATTTCTTCTAAGTGATTCCAGAGGACATTCTAAAACATGAATTAATGTCAATGTTTAATTATTTATTTTAGCTGGTATAAGTTCTCAAATGGATTTTTATTTTCTTTCCATAATAAAGAAGAGTTTATTTCTGCATCTGTCAGGTGCACAGAAATAAGTTCTATTATTCACAATTTTCAGGATAATGAAACTATCCAATCAATAACTAAGTGATAAACTTTTTGAGATTGAAAATCATGGGTTTTTTTCTGTGTAACATCAGGCTAAATAGAGACATGATCTCAACTGGGAGCTTTGTCCACTTTATTAAATAATAAGTACACGCATAATAGCTAATTTAATATTCTATTTGGCTACCAGTGGAAGAACATCTTATTTTTAATTTGCTATTTCTTGAAGTCTTGAGATAGACATCACTTCTTCTCTACAAGATTTTAACATGAGTATAATGATGCTGTGTTAGGAAGAAAATGTATTTTTAATCCACTTGAATTAAAATTCAATAATTCTTGATCAATATATTCATATTCCAATGAGATGAAATAATGCAGGGAAAAAAGAGCAAAGAAAATGAGGTATGAAGTCCGGTAAGTCCTAAAACAAATTACAGTGTTTAACCTAACTACAAACCTTACACAGCAGGGTTATGAAAAACCCCCAACCTTGTAAACTCTTGTTTATGCATAAAACTTCGACTATATGACTAGTTTCATTCCTTTAAGATCCCAGAAACAATAGTGAAGACTGAAATTAGCTCTAAGTTAAATCCTGGCTCCACCCTGAATAGTCTGTGCAATGTGATTCTGAAAACCAGCATTACGACCAAGACCATAGGCAATGCCTGCAAAACTGGGGCTTTCATTTGTTTGGCTCGGGGACCTACATCATGGAAACGACAAAATTGTTATGTTCTCAGTGGTTAAACGAAATATTAGATACCTGAGCTCTAAGTATAGCGTGGAACTGTTTGAAGAGCTCTAAAAAGGAGATATATTTTCACATCAAACAAGCAGAGATAGAAAAGGGAAATCATTCATGACATAGCTATATACATTTTGACTTACGTGAAATGACTTCTATGCTGCTCAAGAAATCTAACAAATGCTGCAAAACCAGTAAAAATCTCAGTCATAAATCCCCATTCTGAATCTCACTAGGTACTTCTTTTTCTGGCAGATCCTGATTCATTATTCATAATTGCTTGGAATTGATGGGCTGGCTAATCAAGAGCCAGCTTAAGAATCATGAAAGGTAAATGTATTTTCAGTATTCTGATTTTCATTCACTCATTCACCCACCAAAAAAAAAAAAAAAAAAAGAGATAGGCATTCATTATTTGGTATTGTTTCTTATTTCTTCATTTTTGAAGAAGTCAGTCATAGAACCATCAAATCGTCTAGGTTGGAAGGGACCTTTAAGATCATTAAGTCCAACCATTAACCTAGCACTGCCAAAACCACCACTAAAGCATGTCCCTCAGCACCACGTCCACCTGACTTTTAAACATCTCCAGGGACAGTGATTCAACCACTTCCCTGGGCAGCCTGTTCCAATGTTTGGTAACCCTTTCTGTGAAAAAATTTTTCCTAATATCCAACCTAAATCTCCCCTGGTGCAACTTGAGGCCATTTTCTCTTGTCCTATTGCTTGTTACTTGGTAGAAGAGACCAACCCCCACCTCTCTGCAACCTCCTTTCAGGGAGCTGTGGAGAGTCATTTGAGGGAAGAAAAAAAAGTTTTAAATTACCACTTCTATACAGTAATAACAGGTGGTCAAAAAGCAGATTCTTACATGCTGTAAATCAAATTTATTCTAAGTATATAATAATTGTCAGGTTGTGCACAATGAGAATTTACAAATAATAAACTATAAACCTCTTGTAGGTAGTATCTGTATCTGGTGACTACTAGCAGGTGAGAGACCACAGGAGTTGAAATTAATTCACAGAAGATATTTTTAAAAAGCAAACAGGCTAAGATGACAGGTGGTATTATTCCCAATTAATAATTCAAGCAGTTGTACTTGAAACTAACATTCAGAACAAAAAACCATACCAGGTGCTGTACTGATTGCCTTAAACGCTCTATCTAAAGGCAACCTGCTGCCAGCGATGGTCAGTTGAAGAAATTTAAGGAGTGATATCAGAACAGAATGCACAGAGAAAATCCATTCAGGAACTTTTCAAGGAATACAGAGGAAGACGGTGCAGAACTACTGCGATATATTCTTATTTACACAAGTTTAGGACTTAGTCCTGCTGTTCATATTTCTCCCCCAAATTGCATCACGTTTTCTCAGTTTAAAAACAAACAAATCAAACCAAACCAAAAACCGTTTCCCCAAAGTTCAAAGAGCAAACAAAGTTTTGAAAGTTCTTGTAGTTCTTTCCATTCTTTTTGACAAAGTATGGAAAAAAATGGGTTTTTTCTCCATTTAAGCATACTTCAACAGAGAAGTTGCTAACTCAAAATGTAGTGTCTATGGTGCTCTCAGGCCCTTTATGAACTTTAAAGGAAAGTGAGAGAACATATACTCTGGTTCTTGCCACCCGCATTCATAGTATTGGTCCAACAGGAGATATCACGTCTGAATGAACAATTTTCTGCAGGCTAATAGGATTTTGAAAGTCAGTGCCATTGGCACATGTTCCTACCAACTCCCCTTCAATGCCCTGTGGAAGAGAACACGAGCAGAATAGCAACTGTCGCACTTCAGAAAACAGAAAACTTGGACGAACAGCTGCACAGCCATTGCCACGAGCAATCACACACAGAAGATGCCATGTTGGGTGGTGCACGCAGACAGCACCAGAGCAGAGCAGCCCCGGCCGCTCTGCGAGCAGCAAGCCCGTGTGTTCACTGCGTTCTGTTAGCTGGGTTGTCTGCCAAGAGTATGAATAACCTTTAAGGCCAACACCATTAAACCATTTCTTGGAAAGCCTTACTGTGGTTTGCTGTAGGAAGCCAAGTTTAGACTATATCTGTGCTGCGTTTGTGAGCACATGTGTTGTAGTAATCTTTCAGGGTAATGCATTGGCAGCAGCAGGAGACATTTTATTTTTACAATTGCTGGTGCAGTAGAAGAATATTCGTCTGCACTTAAATACACTTTATGGTTATTCACATTAGGGGCAAATTTTCAAAGCGCTGCTAAGGTTTTTGGCCAGGTATGCCACTGCTTTTATTGGGAACTGCATGTGTTAAACTGAGTAACGTGCTTTGAAAAACATACATACACTTTCTTCCTCTGAACATTCAGGAATGTCTGATTTTTTCCCCCTAAATTGTTACGGCAGTTAGTATGACTGACAGTTTGAAAGATGTGCTAGGAGAACTTTGATTCTCTGGTACAGCGGAGAAAGGCTCTGTGCCACCTGAGGATCCTCTCCAGCCTGGGGAATCCTCCTGTGGCATGGCTTGGAGGCCGCTTGACATCACTGAATCAGTGCAAAGCAGTCTGAAGGGTCAAAGAGCCAGGTCCAATTGTAATGGTCAAAGAGGGATGCTCAAGACTAAAACGGTACCCTTTCCTTTTCCCCCTCTCCAAGCACACTGTCTTCCTCCAAAACAGTCATATTTTTGTTTCAAAGCATTTTACTTTCTAAGTTGTATGCTTGAGAAGAGGTCTAAGCTGATATTAAAATGTCCTTTTCCAAGCTGGATGGCCCACCGTCAACAAGAGAAAAGTATACGTTTCACGCAGGCCCTTTGGTGCTCCTGTTGGCTTCGGTCCTGCAGAAACCCTGTCAACTCCAATATCCTGTCAGTTCACAAAGGGAGAGCCAGCCAGGGAAGCAGAAGGACTGGAGCAGGGACTGTGTCCTCGTGAACCACATATGGCAAAACAGCAGCCACCACAAGCTCAGAATCCTTATTGTGCTGCCCAACAGCCACAGATTTCCCTGATTATGGGCACGTTTTGTGTAAAAGGAGTATCAGATCTTGTGACTGTTCCTCTAACAGTGATTAGAAAATGTTTCAATTTATAACAATTATAAAAGCAATAAAAGTGTAATGGATGTTATTATTTGAGTCTATAATTAAATGCACATTTTGCAATTTGGAATTCAAATTCGCCTCCTTGAGATGTAAAAGTCTACTTAAGATATAAAAAGTGCTGGCTAGAAGATGTTTAAAATATATTTTTATACTTTTTGAAAGAAAGTGCTCATTATTTGAAATATTAAGACAACAGTTGTATTTGCAAAAAAGGGAGGCAGTCACTATACACCGTCCGAGGTGTTAACTCAATGTGTTAATTACTGTTTAACATGGATACAGATGCTGCTCTAGGCAATTTTCACCCAACATTTGGAGGAAAAGTTCAGTTTTAATCATAATCAAATGAAGCATTATGTAAAACTGTTCTACAGCAACTGTACGCTTCACTCAGTACACATGCTGGTGCTGTTTTTAAAAATAGATTAGGACATGTGTAAGAATCTACTAGGCTTAGAAAATTACTTTTCTTACCAAAACCTAATACAGCAGCAGATGGTGAACTGGCTCCAAAGAAGCTGCAGACAAGCCAGTACCCTGTTTTCCAGCCTTGCCTTTTGATACAAATCAAGATTTTATGCAGGTAAGAAGTGGGTGGAGCAAAGACTATTCTCTCAACAAGTGTTTGGATTAATGGAAAGAGGAAGAAATTAATGATATTGTCATTCAGCTCAGAAAATAGGCCAGCCTGAGGAGATTCTGAAAGCTCTCCAAGAAGGCAGAATAAATTATTTTTTCTTCTCCAAAAAGAAAAGAAAAACTGAAAGCTAATGGGGCAGTCGCCTGCAAAGGCCACTAGTTCAATACTGAAAGACAAAAGTAGTTGGACTTATTGATCCATGAAGGATTTAAAGGATTTTTTTTTTTTCTGTTAAGGTAGTGATTTCTGGTTTAACTACATATAATTGAGCTAAAGCAGGGCACACAGACAGAAGAGGCAGTTGAAGATTTCTGAAGTCTGCATTTGTAATATAGTCATAGGATGCTAACATTTTGGATACTTTCACTCAGTCTATAAAAACAGCATCAATATAACTGTTAAGCCATATGATACAAAGTACCCATATGTACTCATCTGATGGATTAGGCAATTTTTTTTTATGCTCTTGGCGTATTTTAAATTAGCACCTAACCATTAAGAACTAAAAATAAGGTAAAATGAGCTTTGTAAGCTTATTGTGATGCTGAGATAGTGGATTTTGACAAACCTTCTGCTATTATCCAGGTAAGCATCTCAAACAAAAAGTAGCACTTTCCTATAGCTTGAGAACGCAAAGTTTATGATGTTGTAAAGTGCTGAAAATATCAATAGCCAGCAATTCCATACAGCTGGACTACAGGAAAAAATAAATGGACATAATCCTGTTACAAAAAGGCACTGCTGTACACAAATATCACAGAGTTCAAAAGACCATAAATCTGTATTCAGGGAAAAAAGACACCACCTTTCTCAAGCGGCAGAAGTTTGCTGGCACTAGTTGTGATCTAGACTTGAGAAGGCAGAAACACCACAAAATAAAGTGCCACAATCTGGAAGAAACTGTTCTTCCTCCTTTCCTACTGGCGTCTCTCTCCTGCGCTCCCAACAGCAGAAAACTGTCAGCTGCCGTGATCCGTACCTGGGCTTCATACATCTCTCTCCTTCCTAAATATACAGATCGTTATATAGAACAATAAAACTCGCACCGTGCCATATATGTTTCCGAGTAACCGAAACCACCACCGTCTCCCCAAACATACTTCAGCAGGTTAAATTTAATTAGGAACCTTATTTATGGTTCATTTCTGGTCTCTGGAGATAGAATGGTGTGTTGTGGTAAAACCGTTTCAGCTGAAACTTTGAAGGAGGCTGGAAAGGTGACTGATAGAGTTGAATGCCTTCAAGGAATTTTTAAAATCCCGGTCTACTTAAAGAAATACATTATTCTGAGATATCTATCAGAATTTGGCAACATAAGGGATCCACAAACATGGTCTTCATGTTACTAGGCTTTATTTCAAGGTAAACTTTTTTTTTTGCCCCTGAACTATTCTTTTTTATAGGCATTTTTGTATGCCTGATGGTTTGTTTTATCCTTTCAGATTTAACTGGAGTGCTGTCTTGGTCATTTCTACGCAGCATTGCACGATTCGTTAATTCAAGGTCTGTTTTCTGTGTTGTTTTCTCTCATTTGGAATTGCTTATTCATGTAGGCAGTGCTTCCTCTGAGCTGAGCGGCACTAACCCATCACTTCCCTCCGACGTCTGCTTCTGTTCCCCACCTAAACCCAGCAACAAAAGGTGGTGCCGATTTCTTCACCTTGATCCCTTCTACGGAGTGCTGCAGCGCTGGAGAGGCTCGAGCTCTGCTCTGTGCAGCAAAGAAACAAATCCTGTTTGCTTCCAGGAACAGACTATTGTTGAGATGAAGAGATAAAGATCCGCCAGAACCTTTCCTTTGCTGCAAAGGTATTGTTGCTTACTTCAAAACACAGAAGGGCTTTTCTAAACAACTGTGGTTACAGCGTGCTGGCCAGGATGTCGAATATTGAAATTGTCTGCCAGGATACAGAATTCCAGAATTGGCTGAGTGTGTGACTAATAGAAAAACAGTTTCTTTGGGTTTTTGGGTTTCTCTTGAGAAAGAATTTTTTTGTGCGTACAAAAATATATGATGTATAAAGAAAACGAGCTCTTTGCTAAGGTAATGTATTTTTTCACATACCACGTCACAATAGCTAGAGCATTTTGATTTAAACTTCCAGATATACTCCACACCCAAACAGTGACTCGAATCATCTATAGTTATGACATACCTGCAATAATAAAGCAACTGGATGTAAATAAATATAATGGAGGCCATAAACATAGCTGCAGGCTGAATGGTCTTGTCATATTTCATCCCCTCATTTTAATTCAATACAAAGCAAAGCACGGAAATGTTTACCTTTGTCTGATCTTTAATTCCCTAAATTTATGTGGAATCATGCACAGATGCTCTGGAAACCAGCCTGGAAAAGCCTGGCATTTTAATTGATCCCAGAGCCTCTTTCCTCACAGCCCCTGCTGCTCCGAAGTCTGCTACTTGCTCCAAAGGGGCTGCGCGGTTGCCTAGCCACGGCAAGCGGCCAGGCAAGGTGAAGAAATCCAGGGGAGGAAGTAACCAATCAATTTTTTAATTTCCCTGTGTAAACAGCAGCAAATCAGGATGGATTTTGAAATCTCATTAGTGGAAAGTGAGACGCATTGTGCGCATTTTAACATATGTATTAACTGTATGCAGTGGCTTGCAGCCAGAAATTATAAGCCATTGGGTATGTTTCACAAAGCTTATTTCAGAAGACAATCTGAATATGTTATTTAAAACTCTGAATGTTCTTGGGGAGGGGGAGGAAATAATTTTTACTCCTCTACCACTACTATCTTATTAAACGTTTTCTTAGACTGTTAGTTAATCATGTCATAAGAAATATACCTTTCTTTACACCTGAAAGGCTAAATATTGGCAGAGTTAGGAGGATGACATGCAGAACCAAATCCTGTTGTCAAGAAGATTTAGTAGAAGGAAGAATTATATGCTTGTCCTTAAAGATTTTCAGTTAGTATTGTCTTAGCACACAAGTAAAAATGAGTGCAAATTTATCAGTGTCATATTTGCAAGTCAGTGAGTTGTGTGACCCCTCTGCACCTTCCTGCATCACAGGATGAGCTTGGATTGTTTCTAGGTGTTTAATACAGGCTGCCCGGGAGGTTTGCCCTTCTGTGTCATTACAGATAGGAGGTTTATCAAGGTATTGCATGCTTCCTGCTGTAGAACCCCAGGAACTTCCATGGAGAAAGGATCAATGATCATTTGAAAACAATGACTCGTTGCTAATTTCTATAAAAACATATGTTAATGTGCCACTAGTAACGTACCACTTCTGCCTTTGAGATCCCTACTGCCTTAATGTAGCTCAACATTTTAATCCAGATAATGAAGAGTGTTATATACACTACACAAAGTATCTGATTTTACCATAAGATAATACAAGAATTGGTTTTAGTGATATATCTGGAATTTGAAAACTATGATGCATACCACAAGCCATGTACTCCATTAAAAATGAGTTAAAAACAAATATCATGTATACATGTACATATACACTGACCTTGTAGGAAAACGGCTTTTGGACTTTTAACAGGAAAATACAAACTTACTTCACTGATTCCTAAGAGAAACCCTTTTGGCACAGTGAAAGTATTAAATACAGACATTAAAGACTTCAGGGGTCAATTATTTTTTTCAGTAATTTTGAAAAAAGAAAAGAATCTCAGCCACACTCAGCTCCACACGAGTTCTGCCACTGACTTAGAGTCAATACTTCTTCCAAGGGCTGTACCAAAGAAAAGCGAAGGCCATTGAAAAAGTGGCCAGGCTGGCTGATTACTGGAGGTGTGTACCATTGGGGGAAAAAAAGAAGAGAGGCAAGAAATTGAACGACCCTGAGAAAGGGACTGGTGAAAAATTTTCCCAAAAATAAATTCTAACACTATCTCCATGAAAAAGGCAAACGCAGCCTATGTAATTCAGCCCCAACAGTGCTTTTGGGAGATAACACTTGCATTTGTCTTCCTATAAACTTTGCCTGAAGCAAACTTTGCAGACTTTGTCTGAAGGCTGGCAATAAGAAAAGATGACTGGAGGAAGGGCCAGAGCAAACTTTTCTGAAGCACTAAAAATACCATCCCCCTCTCCTTACCCCCAGTCAAGCTCACATGCTTATTGCAACTTCTCCAATGGTTTCACTTCACACTCCATCACAGGCCTGAATGCAGAGGTCTCCAGATGAAAAGAAAGCACATAAAAAAAGGCTAGGGAGCCAGCAAGAATTCAAACAATTCCAGGACCTGAGCGCCAATGCAGAAGTTGAGATGCAAGGCACATCATCTGGTTTCGCGTAACTAGAGGAAAGTCTGGTTTATTAATATCCAATGCCAGCCAAAAGCTTGAGTTTTCCAAGTACTTCAGAAGTAAGAAGAATAGACTTGATTAAAAAAATACAAATGAAAATCATTTTATAAATTGCTATTCACAGGGTGTGAACTTGAACTGAAAAAAAATTCTTGAAAAGTGATCATTAAAGGCCCTAAACTATTCGTTCATACATATGGGGATTTATACTCATTTAACTGAAAATGAAATTTGGCCCAGGGCTAATAAATAGTCTGAAAAGCCTATTTACTACAAGGTAAATTACTATTTTCATAGGAAGAACACTGTTTATCCCAGACTTTGTAAATTTTCATTGACTGTGATTGATAAACTGCATTAATCTACACAGAGTTGTGCACACCTGATTTTTGTATCAGACTAGTGAATGAAATAACTGTCAGAAATCATGTGACCTTTGAAATTCCCAATATGTCTAATACAAACGAGCATTTGTATCCTCAAATTGGAAATAGAACAGTCACAGCTTTGGCAGGGTGAATATGGAAAATGGTATTTTCCAAGAGCTACAATTGTCAGGTATTTAGTATACACATTCCAAATAATCCCACCTTTAAACTATTAAGTTCTTACGTAGGGTAGCTGTCTCCAGAAAAACAGTCTACAGCTGAACAGCAGCCGTGCAACTACAGTGTTTATTAGAAGAAAAAACTCCTGATTCTAACACAATGACATCGAGCCCCAACAGCATGACCCCTGTAAGTCCCAAATGAAATATCATCAGGGATAAATGCTTAAACTTTTAATTTTTACTTTCATTTTGGCAAGTGGAACTAGTCAAAAAAGTAGACCTACAATCCCTGAAAGATTTTGATAAAGGATAAAGCTTCCATGTCCGTCCTTGGCATTTATGGACCTACATTGTGTGTTCTGAAACTCTAAGACCTTTCAGAGGAATTAGGGATTGGGCCAGGATTTACCCGCCTTTTTCTACACTTTAGCTTACTAAACAGCCAGCCCAGTCCCCTCCTCTTTTTCCAACATATGAGACGCTGACAAAATTGAATTTGATTCATTTCGCTTACTGAAGTAAAAGCAGGAGCAAAATTCTCAATGGATTACAGAGCATTTGCTCAAACTTCATGTTGACCCATTGAAGATGACTGGCAAATTCAGAACAACTTCACAGGTATTAAAACAGACCCATGTTAATCTGGACAGCAAGGAATTCCTTCCCTGGCCATCCCTACACTGCTTTGCTATCACCCCACTTCGTCATGTAGGGAAACACACTCGTGTTATTACGAGCTACTTTAAAACTGGCCTAAAGACCCTGACAAGAGCCTGACATTTAGAGCAATATTTTGGATTTAAAGTAGTGGTCTGAGTGAGCTGAAATTATCATAATAATTTGATCTGTTCTTGATAATGAAATAACTAGAGCTAAATAGCAAAAAGTATATTATTTAGAGGCTGACATTACTTTTATTTTCATTTATTTTCATGGGAATAAGTGAAGCTCAGTCAAATTATACTAGACTTTATAATAAGTAAGAGATGAATAAAGGGGTTTTAGAGGTTGTTGGCTGTTTGAAGAGTTGTTCCTTTTTTTGTCGGGTTTTTTTTGTGTTTGTTTAGCAAAAATGCTTTTCGTTGTCCTAGGTCTTTCTATAATAAAGTGGGTATTACTTACATGTCAGCAGACAAAATCAGTGAAAATATCCTCAGTAAACTTCCCCTGCACGGAAAAAAAAAAAAAAATTATTAAGCATCAGCTATAATCAGAAAAATCCTTTTGTTGACACTATTTAGCCTTGATTCACCCTACACAGAAACTAATTTGATTATGAGGGTCAATGAAACCTGTCTTTATCAGACATCACTTAAAATTAGTATTTTTATAAACACAGACACTTTCCTGTCCTCATATCTCAGTTAGTGCTTGGAGGGAATAGGGAAAGTGTAGGAAGGACTCAAAACGGATGCTTCATTCTCAGCAGGCGATTGTGTCCTCGACTGCTTTGTTCCAGCCCCCATTCAAATTGCCAACTTAGGGACAAAATGGTAGTCATTTTCTCTTGCAGATGAAAATCCAATAGGGAAAAATAGACTTCCATGTCTATTGTTTAGAAGACCTATGACTTCTCGAGTCTTCAATCACTATCAAGTTAAACTAATTTTCAGTTCCTAAGTCAGGTGAGAACAGTGTCACAGGAACACTGGGGAAAATATTTGCTCTTTGTCAAATAGATTTTCAGAGCAATGAAGGTTGCTGTTAAAACTAAAATCATAACTTTTAGGTTGAAACTGATTTCAAATAAAAGAAGTATCCACACTAGCACTTTTTTGCTTGAAAGTATGCCTTTACAATGAATGAAAAAGGAGATAAAAATATCTTTTACTCAGAGATCATATGGATGTCACAGTTCAGGCATTTATTTTATCATCTTTCAAATAGCACAAAAACCTCTGATATCTTTGATCTGTTCTAAAACGTGCAGTCCAACAACTGGTAAGAATGTTAAAACAGACTTTTAATTTTAAAAGACTGGGGTTTTGGCACACTCATCTCATTAGTTCTGAGGCGCTATAATGAGGAGTAAAAACAAAAATAATTTTCTTAGAAATCAAAACTTTTGCAGCATTTTGAGGGACTGTGTTCTAGAGTTCCTCTCTTTCCTATTACAAGACCAGCCATCAAATATTTCTTCTCTCTCTCACAACTCTTCACACCAGTTTCCCAAATGGATTTTCCACTTCTTTACCTTTTTGTCCCTACTTAAACATTAATTTTCCTCCCATTTCATTGTCTGCAACCAGAGAGGTGAAATAATTGCAGATGTTCGCCTTTTTTCATTGTGGTAAATAGGAGGACTCTTTTCAAGCTGACAACATACTCTCAAAAAGCTGGACTTTACTTGTTTTAGCAGACATTTGCTTTTTAAAACTCTCAGAGGGACTGACCATATGTTCAGCTCACGTTTATACAGGCTGGTTAATTTAACCCATTAGAGTCTCATAACTGGCTTGAGAAAGTACATTTCACAAGTGTACCAGGCTTGTAACTGCAATTCTATAAAACACAAATAAATTTTCAGTGTTAGGACACTAAAACTAGGTTTTCTGTTTAAAATATTTTTTATTTTATAGAAATCACATAAAGTCACAGGCCAGAAACCAAGAAGAAATCCATTTAAATCACCTCTCAAACACTGGAGATCCTTTCCAGTTTTGACATGGTCATGGTGGAAAAGGAACGCTCAAAGCATTTTTATTGATCTTTTGGTAAATGTTGCTTTTCTCATAATGATATATTTGATTAATATTTGCAGATGTTCCCAATAGTAGCTTTTCTTGTGCCTTCACCATACCATTTACACGCTGGGGTGCAACTAGATTCTCAAAAAAGGAAAGTGTTGATTCCTCCCCGTCACTGTTAAACGCATTTCTTCAGAGTGGGTGGAAAAGACAGTATTAAAACTCACCCTATTCTGATAATTTTGAGACAAAGTAAGAACTTTGCTAAAAAAGAATTCTGAAATATTTAGTGATTCCTGAACCCCCCTTTTCTATATGTAGAACATTTTGGGCTCCATTTAGCCAATGGAGAGACGTAAGTACCTGGGATGAGGAAGAGGAGGATAATGTGGAACATTTAAGTCAGGTCCAAAGTAGACGGAATTAAACAGTAAAATTACTTCCTTTTGCATGGCTGTCATCATCCCAAAATCAGGACTCTCCACTTGTGAGCTTAGGTTGAGGGAGGCAGGCTTAATACTATGCTGGCTCTTGTCTATCATACCGACGTTGAGATTTTCCAAAATATGCAGTCCTGGCCTTTGTATCTTTCCGTATGCTAAATGGAAAGAGAATTAGCTAACATCGAGTGCTTTAAAAATCCTGTCCTTCTGTTAGTTTACTTATTCATAAGAATATGACTTCGTCATGTGAAATTAAAGATAATGATTACTTGTGACTCTGTTTCAGTAACATCTGCAATTACGGCAGGCTCTACAAGGTGCAGGGAAAGAATCATTCTTCCCTGGATGAGTTACAGGACAGAGGGCAAGCAGGTGGTAGAGAGGATGTAGCGTCTCTGACAAGAAAGCAGCTCAGGTAGTAAGAGACCTAAACAATCCCAGTCCTGATAAAAAGCATACTGAAGCCAGTTAAAATCTCGACTTTAGGATTGGGATCATAATGAATAAATTATAGAAAGACAGAAAGAAATATATAACCATTTATTTTAAAAAGTCTTTTAAATTAAAATACATTTCCTATTACTTTCCTCAGCTGGAAGGGACAGTTAGTATATGTCGCCGTACCGCATTTTGGACAATGGCTTTGCGGGCTACTTCATTAGATATTTCTTTTATAAAGAAATGAGACAATAGTAACTAAACAATATTCTTAACCTCCTCAATGTCTCTCATAAGTGCAAAGCAGAAAATCTGCTTCACAGGAATTTCTTCTTGCAGGACTTCATCTGAAACACTCATTGCCAGGGCTAACATTTCATTCTCTCACTACGGTAGCAACTCAGTAACAAATCTTAGGTAAACGTTCAGGTTACATTTCTCTGCTTCTTGCACATTGCTTGTTCACTGGCTTAATCCTCAAAGTAGTTCTGCAAGCGGGAAAGCATACTATCTTTCCAACTTATTTGCTCAGCGACAGTAGAAATGCATGACAAGCACCTGATCCTGGCCACTCATACACTGAAGTCCAAATGTTTTAATTACAAGGTGGTTTGGTTTTCTTTTCAAGCCACAGGAGAAATGAGACATGTCATTTAGGTAGCGTTCATACCACCTAATTTTGGAGAATTGACTCCCTGTCCTCCTGTATATGAGTATACACACTAATTTTGGAACCAAATCAACTCAGTTGTTCTCATGTCCTCACTGGTAACATAACGGGTCACAGAACTTGCGCTTCCCAATTGAGACGGCTGCATACAGCTTCCTAAAATTCGGTAGCAGGAGTATTAACCCAGATTTTTCTTGGGGCCAAGAACCACCTGGACTACTTTGCTTCCAGTCACAGACTGGAAAAGCAACATGCAGGGTGCCCAGCAGAAAGGCAAAGTATGGGAAGACAAAGTGAAAGAAAATGATTTACAACTCACAGTATTTCCATATGAATTTCTTCATATGTGAAAATAACAGAATATAGATGCTGTCTCTGATTTGGTCAAGACAGTCAATAGGGCCAGTGATTTTTTCAGAATTCCTCCAGAATCCAAAAGTAATTCAGCTGTTTCCATTTTCACTTGTTTCAATATATCTTTATTTTTATATCTTAATGGAAAAACTCTTGCCCTTGATGGTCATTCTGTTCGCTATGATTACTCTTTAATCCCATAACAGAGAAAGCAGCATGGTGTTTTACAATAAGACCTGTGACTGGTAGCTATAAAGTCTGCTCCTTTGTCACTTCAGTGCAGTGGGTTATCTCATTACTGAGTTATGTACCAGAGTATCCAGCGGTACTTCTTAAACCTTACTGTATGGCCTAAATGTAACATCAGTGATTCAATAGCCTACTCTAAATCTGCCTTTCTAAATGCAGATCACAGTTGAAATTCAGTACTGCAAATACGGGCATAAAACAATTGCATGCAAATCTTGGCAGCTGCAACTTTAAAAATTGCTTAGAAAATTTCTGATTCAGTCATAACACCTCCCAATGTCTTGAGCAAAGCAGGATCAGCTCTTTAATACATACACAGAGAAAAAAAAAAAAAGATAAAAAAAGAAAGATATTTTACAACTGATTTTTTGATTAGTAAGTCTCAATCTGATATATAGTGGGCTTCATCAAAGAAAACTTTAACAGATTATATGCATGCAATACACATTCCTACTTTTATTACCTCTAATCTCTAGTTTACCTTTTGTGGGTTTTTTTATCAGATTGTTTTTGCCAGCCATGCCAGAAAACGCTTTTGGCACCACCATTCGCTGGCATTCAAAAGGGAGGAGGTGACTGCCCTGCCTTGAGCAAAACCCTGGGAAATGGATTTGCTGATGAAACATTTCCATGAGATTAGACTACAAATAAGAACCAGGGTCTATAAATCTACCACTTAAAGTGAAAAATAAGGTAAAAACAGCTAGGCAAAAGTCACTAATTTAGAGAACATTTGAAAAGACAGGAAGGGTTCATGCCACAGTACTAGACAAGTTTTGTACCCCTTACAGATGAATTTTGCCCACTGATAAAACAATGAATTTGGTGCAATGAATTTGAAAGTAGTGTAGGATGCTACTTTTAGAGTCAGTGGGTATTTTCTATAAAGTTTGGGAGTTCTCTATCAATGGATCAGAGCTTTGTTCAAGACAACTTTTTATTACTTTTATAGTCTACCTCCTGAGTATTTAAAATTGCTGAGGAAGACGCAGGTACAGGCATGAAGCAGTTCCACAAAGCTGTTTTTAACCTCATCAGTAAGCTGAGTGTTAAACAGATAAGGCTCAAAGCCAGTTGGAGCATACAAAGGCTGTTCCAAAGGAGTTCATAATCACCACACCAGCATCATTTCTAACTCTTCTAAACTAAAAGGAGAGCATCCGTTATCTTGTAATAACTTATAACAAAGAACTATTAGAAGAATATGTCTCCATAAACCTTATTTTTTCCTTTTGGAAACCTTCTAAATTGCAGTAGTGACTAGTATTCACAGAAGTAGAGCTCACCTTAACCTGGTACTATCTTTTTTATCTAAGATTGACAAAGTAGAATGAGAAAATGCGGACTCCAACATCAATTTCATTGTTGCTACTGGTAGTGGTTTTGCTTGTTTGTTTGTTTTTACAATTTCGAGAGATGATTTTGTATTTATTTAAAGTAGGTATTGTGTAAATTGGCAATAGGTCCCTATGAACACCTAAAATGAGCATCACTGTATCTACCACTAGGGGTGGTAAAACCGAGCACTGGAACAGGTTGGCTGGAGAGGTCATGGAGGTCTCCCTTTTTAGAGATACTCAATGAATAGAGATATTCATCTGGACGCAGCCCTGGCCAGCTTGCTGCAGGCGACCCTGCTTGAGGAGGGGGTTGGACTACATGAGGTCCCTTCCAACCTCAACCTTTCTGCAATTCTGTGATTCCAGTTAGCAGAACGTGAGCAAATCCTGGCAGGACACTTCCTCGCTATTCTACATGGTACAGTATCACTGCAACTGGGGTACTGGGGACGGTTACAGCACTACCGTCTCCAAGTAAGAACCCCATCATGAACAAATGCCATAAAAGTAATTCCTTCTCAAGCAGCATCAATAACATAATGATCTCAGAATACAGCAGGCTTGCTCCCTCACTTTAAAAAGGGATTCTACCTCACCCTAATGATGAAGTCCTTTTCAGCTAGTGGCAGTAGCTTCTTGGAAGCTCTTTGAATACTCAGCAGATTTTCTGCATTATTTATGAACAAACTTGCAAACATAAACTGAGCATAAAACAGATTACTTTTTTCTTTAATTAAAATACAAACTGAAATTCTGATACTGTTACATGCTTTAGGGAATCAAGACCCCAGGTACAGGGTTAGTGCATCTGTGCTTTAATCTGCTCCCTTTACTTTGGCCTTCCTTCTGGTAGTTAACACTGAGATTTTGCAATTCTTGTTGAAGGAAAATTCATTCTTTTAGATTAGTAAATATTGCATCTGAAATACAACTCTGAAATAGAACTAAAATATTCTCAGCATTGCAATATAATCATATTTAATAATCATGGACCCGTGGTAGCAATTTTTACATCTGCTATTGCCTAGCAAAAATTTCAGATAATATTAGAAGGAAAATTATATTTAATTGAAAATGTTCCATGCTTCACATCTGCATCATTTTTCTTTCTACAGCTCCCCCCATATTTCTTCATATTCTGCAAGTGAGTTAACATATAAAGTTAAATTCTGATCATAAGGTCATGTTTTGGTTTTATTCTGCAAAAACAAAACAGCAACAAACGCTGCTAATGCAGACTGGTTTTCGTGCACATACTAATACAGACTTTTGGATGGATACAAATTGTTGTCACAAAATGTGCTCGAAAGACCAGTGATGCTGCATGTTCGTGCAAATGTCAAACTATGGCATCATTAACATTGTGTAGTGTCCAATAATTCTCTTCTCCCCATGGACAAGGACTGTGCAGAAATAATTACTTGGCAATCACATGCACTTCATCACTTCCAAATTAGATTTTAGTAATCCACCGCTTTATTTCCAGAGTAATCAAATTACTACAATGGAGTTTCCTTCACTTTTTTTTTTTTCTTTCATTTGATATTTATTGCCACAGATGCAAACTGCAGATTAAGCGCAGTCAAGAGAGAAACTCTATTTGGGGAAAAACGGTTGGATAATGTGTTTTAAAACACAAATGAAAATGATCCTTTAAATTTTCTCTATTCCAATGTAAACACATTCAGTAAATCTATGTTATAAAAAAGAACCAAAAAGTATATCGAGAGAATACTCTGAAGAGACTGAGATTTTGAAAAAAGAAATAAAAATCTTCTGATCACATAGGAATCCTTCTTTCACTTTTAACAGTACTCTTACAATGTAATTCCATAAAAAATTTCATTTAGTCACCTTGGAAAACTTTGGGAAACTTAGTTTTGCTGCTGTGATATCACCAGAAAAACAACAAAACATTTTTTTTCCTGCTAATAAATAACTGATATGTGAGAATTTGAGCTTTCTCTGGACTCCGGATGGCTCCGGATGAGGCAATTGGCCCACATTTATCAGGTCATGTCTATTCATCACAGTTTCTAATCAAGTGCTTAAATTTAAGCACACAAGTCTCCTGCTATTGAATGAGACCAAAGGAGATGATTACATAAAAATTGTATTTAAGGGATTTGCTAAAGCAGATTTTTTGAGTACATTTTACATGTTCAAGTGTTTTGGTATTATTTTCTGGAGTGAGGACTTGGTGTTGAACCAAACCTATTGAAATTAATACCAAGTCTTGCAGATCCTCATGCTCCATACAATTATTATTATTATTATTATTATTATTATTATTATTATTATTATTATTATTATTATTATTATTATT
>VYZM01019326.1:37431-57529 GCA_013398915.1 Dromas ardeola
TTTTTTATACAGCAAGGGCAGGTAGGTCTAAAATCCAACAGGATCATCTATTGGCTATTTGTTCAACACCACTGATTATATTGGACCTTTAGGCAGTTAGGTACCTGGATTTTACCCAAGTCTCAGTATGCTTTTACAGATTAATTAAGTCCTACAACAGTAAAATGAGTGGTTTTAGCTCAGGATCAATCAGTGTTTACTGAGTCCTAAAAAAGAATAAACAGTGTTCTTCCTGATATATTTATACTACCGTTTAAAAGACACTTGGAATCTAGCGATGTATAGTCTAGAAGCAGAGTTCTCTCTTGCTTGCTGCTATGATATTAATGCATTGAAATATTATTGCTTCTTTATCTGTGAATGTACAGAGAAAAGTACCAAGGTAAATGACATTCCAGAAATCAGTATTCTTGATAGACTGCTAGCCTGGGCCTTTATTTCTACAATAATCAAAGGCTAATGTTTCAAATTAGAAATACAGGCTACTGGTTATTATAGCAGAACCCATAAATCTTTCTTCCACCACTCTAAAAGTCCAGAATATTTCATATGGATTTTTCTTCAAGGTATCAGTATCCCTACAGTTTCACAAGTCAGGACTGGGAGAACAACCACATTCCATATTATTCTCCCACATTTTTTATTGGTTTTTCAGTCTACTGTCTTGTACATCCTCTACTACACAAAGGCATTCTCTGAGATCTTTTGATTTAGGTTACTTACTAAAGAGGACTCTCAGGCACCCTCAGGGGCACAGCTTGCTCTAGTTCTCCTATGTCATGAGGTGACCAAGGTCAGTCTCGCAAACAAGGGAAGGGAGTACCAGATACCCATGTGATGAGGATCTGGACAACCTTTCTGAAGAGTAAAAGAAAGATACAGCTTCTTTTGGAGCATGAGCATAAGCTCCCTCCCCAAAGCGTTACCTTTGTGCTAAAGATATTTCTTCTCCTCTAACACTGAGGATAAAATCCTGGCTTCACTAAAATCAATGTAAGTTTTGCTATTGCTATAAGTGGGTACACAATTTCATTCTGTCATGTGTTCCCTTGTTTTCAAGCACAGCTAAGTCAGCACTTCCATTCAGATTCAGCTTGCGGTATTACCACTGCAAAACAAAGAAAGACGCAAGCAAGCAATGAAGTCCCCATTTGAAATCTGCCCCAACCTTCATGTCTTTTTAATGAGTGTTTCTCATTTGTGGCAGTAATAATTATGATCACATTTTCATCTCTCAACTGGAATGTGATACAATCACATTAATTGCAATTCTGACTAGGAAAACTGTCAGAATTGTGACTCTAATCATATTTTGTGTTTTTCACTTTACACTTGCTCAATAAAATTCAGTGCTACAAACTCAAGACCTCAAAATGTCTGTTGGCAGAATTAGCAAGTTCATTTAGCTGTTGTGGAAGAAACTACGAAAGAACTGGTTTTTAACTATTGAAGGCCTAAACTTCAAGTTATACCTTCAGATATGATATACCTAGAAACAGATATTTTCTCATTAGACAGTTATATTAAAAATGGGTTAAGATCATGCAGACATTTTAGTAGAGATGTGTACAGCGTAAGATAACACTATTTTAAGGCGAGGGAAGTTACTGCAATCAGTCCATTACAACCAACTGGTGCACTCTAGTGGCAGAACATCGAGATGTACAACAGCTTTGCTATTTATTTTCTTTTTAAAATCCTGGAAAAGTCATAATTATTTTTTTTATTCTGGATGTACATGTGAGTAAAGGTTCCTGTACTGTATTTAACTAATGTTCTCACATGAGGGAGAAATGACGCGTTCCTAAGTGTCAATAAGAGACGAAGACGTCTTGAAAACTGGTCTCCACAAAGTTGACAGGCTTCAGATTTAAGACCACCCCAACACAAGCAAGGACCCACTTACATCCAAATCACGCTGATTTGGACTCTAAATCTCTCTCCCCTCACTTGGAATTTTTGGCCTTTCACTTTTAGGGTTCTATGACCGATGGCTACTAGTACATGGTGTAACAGGCAGAGACAGGCACACGTGCACAATTGTATGTACACCTGCATTTACTAATACACACGCACATGGATGTAAAAATACTGTACCAGCCAAAGGACTGTAACATGGGAAGGGAAAAGAAACCATGTGTGCATACTGACCGGCAATTGCCCAAACATTCAGAAATTAAACAAGACAAAAAATTGGGAAAGAAGGAGAGGAAACCAAAAAAGGGGACTTAAAGTACACTCGCTTTATATTGGCGCAAAAAGCAAGAAAACCAAATGCTAGTATGATATGCTGAAGCTTTAGAATTCAAAAGCAGTGCCAAAATTGCACTAAAATACACTGTGTGCAAGACCGCCATTGGTTTTAATGCAATAAAATTATTTAATGGCTAAATATAGAGTTATTAGGAAGAAATCTCAAATATTCTGAGGAGACGGAGAGGGGATATTCTAGCCTACAAGGAAAACTAAACAAAATTTCTTAGCTAAAAGTACCTCACATATGTACCACTAGACCACTAGTTCATACACACAGACACTGAGATGCAGGAAGATGAAGTGTCTTGCCCAAATTCATTTCACTGCCTAATGGCAAAGTTGAATTAGATCTCAGGTTTCTTGAGTTCCTCTCCAGCGCTTATCCAATAAAGAATCCTCCTTAGTGAAAGCACATATCTTATCTTGAAAACATAATGGAAAGGTGCTTCTTTTGTGGAAACTATATTTACCATAATCACTCCAGTCCAGGTGATTTTTCTAAATGGTTCTGAGATGAACTCTTATATAGAAACTGCTATACGGCACAAGAATGATGCTGGTGATTGAGAATATTATATGAATGTCTATTAAGATATTTCCCAGGACACAAGTTGCGCTAGGACAAAATAAACTGTGTTGCCCACCCTGAACATTCAAGAGTCATTATAAGACTTGTTTCTTTTTCTTGAATGTATAGATTTTATGTTCTTTTCACTTGCTTTCTAACGTCTGAAGGTACCAATTTTTTTCAAAGCAGACAGTTTTCTCCCTAAAGCTTACTTAAAAAAAGAAAAAAACAATAAAGATTCCAGATCCCTTTATGTGTCCTAGAACTGAGGCTTTAAATCAAGAAGACTAAACTTTATGAAACTGTGAAAATTCTGAGAAATGACAGAAATGTATATAGCTAGAGATTACAAATAAATAAACCAGAACACAGGGTAAGAACTAAACAAAGATTCTCTGCCTGAAGGACAGCAGAAAAAAAAATAATAATTACTTGCAAACACAGATGCCATAATGTGATAGTAATTAGCTTTCCAGAAGTAAATACAAGCACTGACACTTCTAGACCATTGCTTCTAAAGATTATGTCTACTTCGTAGTATAGAAGCACGATCAGCACTTCTTTTGATGTGTGTAAACTAGCTTTAAACTAGCAAATTTATGTGGAATACAATATCAGAATATCAGTTGTTCCTGCCTGGGACCGGAGGTCTGTATTCTGTAATGAAAGCCCGTTCCACAGCATCTCCAGTGTTATCAGTAATGAGATTCCACTGTAAAGGTGTATACAATGTGCAGTCAAATCTTTGGACTAAAAGGTAGGTATCATCTTAGCCCAGTTACAGATCCTTTCAGATTTAAAATAATAATTTGCATTTAGCCGGCCGAAGTTAATTTCTGGTACCCCTAAAACATCATGAATGCTATTCTGCACCACGAATGAATCCACTGAAATCAAAGGGATTCCTCAAGAACAAGATACAGGGAGACACACCATGTTTAATTCTAGGCCAACAAAAGGGATTTCACTACTTTGCTCAGATAAACAAAGTCACGAGGTAAGTTTGTTGTCAGTGTTCCTTCACAGCATCATCACCTGACAGGTCAAGGTGTAAATTTGAAAAGGGAAAAATCTTTGTTAGTGAAGTTGCTTATCATTTGTCAGTCAGATGAAAGCTCACGCTCTTGTGTTATTCTGCTAAATTGCAGTTGTTTGCAATTGCTTGCCTGTCCCAAGTTCTCAGAACGTATGAACAGATAAAAAGTTTCAAGACAGTTTATTTTAGAGGACTGCTGAATATTTTAAAAAATCTGTAATCAGTAACTTAAAACCTTCTAAATATAAATTCCTACTCATACAATTCCTTACCATGAAACGTATTGTGCTTTTTGCTGTACAAAGAGAACAAAAAGAACCAGTCTTCATTTAGGCCTCTCACTTTGTCCTACACTAACGTGTTGTCTCCCATCTTCCATATAGTTTTTAACTGGGGAGCAGAATGAGCTGTTTGTGGAACTTGCTTCACATACCAACTCCGAAAAAATATTTCCATGCCATCTGGACGTTGCCTACAGGTTGGTAGCTATCCAGACTGGTGGGAGGAAGTCAAGTGCTGGTGCTCTGCTAGTGGTGGTACGAGACAAGCAATAAGTGCTTTATGTACAGCGAATGACTGTATCTATTATGCCTGAAATCTGCTGCTTTTAGAGAATGGGTTTCCCAAGCTGCATTGCAGGCTCTAAGAGCACTCATATGCCAATAATCTGCCAGCCATAAAGACACAGGAATATGTCATGCTCACAAGGGACGTAAGTCTTCATCCTAGGGTATTGAAAAGCAATCGGTTCATGGAACATACCAGGAAAGTTTGTAACAGCACAGAACGAAGAGGCTTTGCAGCTGTACCTGAGGAAATGAAGAATTTTACTTGTCTTATTCAACAGAGCATATGTGTTCATGGCAATGGTTGTTTCAAACTATATTTAAGCACATTTGGCCCTGTTTTGAGATTAAGTAGAGGAAAGGAGTTAAAGCAGTCAGCCCAAGGTCTGTTACCATAATTGGTTTTAACACAATTTCAGGCTGGGGAATGCCCACAGGATGTTAATCTGCAAGAGGTGCCAGAGTGGGCTAGTACTTCTGCTCTGCAAGGGAAATTTGTCATTGCTCGATGATTGAACAGTGCTGGAGAGAAATTGTAAACTGCATGGACAGCCTTTGGATGTGTGCCTTACCCAAAAATCTCAATGCTTGCCTTGAGCTTCTCCTGTATGGAAAATGTCTCACCATCCAGACATGGCAGTAGACGCAAGTAAAAACTTAAAAAAGGATTCTCTTTGCTTGGCTCCTGTAAGGCTTTGAGGTACGGCAGGGAAAATCTGAAGACCATTGATTCCAATTTTTACTCTCTCAAGTGATTTTTAACAGGAAATAGATGCCAAAAGTCGGTATATTTACTATATTGATGAATAAACAAAGTCTCTTTTTTCCCTCCACTAAAGTACAAAAATGTTTTCGTTAAAAGACACTTTGAGTATGAGGGTCAGGCCTTCCTTGGTGACAGATTCAGTGCATCAGATGGACACATATTGATTATATACACTACCTAATGTGAAAATACAATTTAGGAAAAACAGAGATGCAAACTTTTAATGAACAATCATATCCCTAAATAAAAGGTGCCAGATGGTTACACTTGTCTTGGAATACTGAAGCACAATAAAGAAAAAAAAATGTTTCTTTTTTGTAACAAAAACTAAAATTAACTTTTAAAGGCACCACCCCCACACCCGACAAAAAAATCAAATTAAATGAATGTATATTGTATGACTGTTCACTATATTACTTGCAAGTTTATCACATGAGTTAGGACACGTCTGTTACATGATGATGTTGGGGAAGGTTTTTCTTCCCCTTTTAGAGGTGAGTTCAATGGAGGTGTGAACTGTTTTCAGCCAAGGTAACGTAGCCTAGCATGATTTCTGGTTTAATCACCATTGCTTCGTTTCACTCCTAGAAATTTTTCAGATTGCATTATTTTGCACTTCATAATGCTGCAATACTGTCTTTTAACTGGTCGCTCTTTCATTCCCAAAACATTTTGCTTTTGGGATTGTAAATCACAAATTGATGACATACCTTATTTGCTTTTGCAGGTGCTTGCAACAGAAAACTACAGAGTCCGTACAGCACAACTTAATTGTGCAAGACAAATAACCCAGGAGTGGCTGCTAACCCTCTGGAGAAGAGTGTGACTGCATTCCTGGGGAGCTGCAGGATAAGGAGTCCATCAGCCTGCGGAAGCTGATCTGCGGAGCAACAGGAGGGAGCCGCCATTCCCTGCTGGCAGCACCAGGCAGGCAAAGGATCAGATAAACTCAGCTTTTTTGAGGCTTCCTGCCTGTGTTCATCTCACCATCTCCCAGAACAGGGATCAAAACACCAGAAAGGGTATAGAACAATTTCTTAGTAAATCTGGAGTAATTCGAACTGAAGACCACAGAAATATATTAGATGAAAAATAAATACATTTAAATTAGGATCCAGTCCAATTCATGTAATTACAAAGAAAGACACTTAGAGATGCACTTGTATCCCCCTACCAGCATGGTAAGAGATGTAGAATCTAGAAATATCGAGGCAAAAGGAGACAGTAACGAGAACTACAAAACCTAAAAAGAACATTCAAGTGCAAAACCAAGCCCTCAAATTCTGGAGTAGCCAGAGGTTAATGCTAACCATGGAATTATTGCTTCTTCCTTCTTTCCCTCTCCCCTGTCTCACTCCACTCAGGAAGAACAGGTTTTTTGCTGGGACTTTTCAAAAAAGTTTATCCTGGGGCAGACACCCAGCAGGAACAGTCAGAATTTGTTGAAGTTCAAAACACTTCAGATAATTTTTTAAAATGGGAAGTGTAAGACAAGTGCTAGTTATAAAGAGCAATACGAGGACTGCTTATAAACTCCCATTTCTTGGATAAAAGAATGCAATTATCAAAAAACAGTGCACGTTGTTCAGACCGCTATTGATTTGACAAAATATTTCACGTAATTTAAAAATAAGCGAGCATGGTCTGGGACTAGAGTGAGAAAAGAAGCTGAAGAGTTTTCTCTCTAGCTCTGCCAAATGACACAATGTTTGATCTAGATCGAGTATTTTGGACCCTTTCATTGCATTATTCACTTTTCAGGTTTCAAAAAACTTCATCCAGGTCCAAACTTTGTGATTCAAGACCATCTATAATGGGCCAGCCCAGAACTTCAGATCCAAACAGCCTTATTTTTTTCAGGGAATTTGGATTTAGACCTGGACTTTTACACAGGGAAAGCTCTCCTGGTTATGAAAGGTTTTGAGAACCACAGTGAAAGTTACTAATAACAGAAGTCCTATAAGAATCTACAAAATCTTCCCCATAGCCATGCTGGGATTTCACATCTTCAGTTGAGACAGCTATGACAGCAGACTTTCATTTTGCTGCTTTCCTAGTTTAATTATAGATTTTGGCTCTTTCACCCACATGGGCTGGTGTTTTCCTCCTCTACTGACTTGAATACATGCACCAGGCAGCCCTGCTCAGCTTCAGCACGTAGAGCCACAAGGAAGGCTCCACTGGGAAAGCAGAGAGGGTAGCAATTCGTGTAAGCCTTGTCCTGTAAGCATACAAGCCCCTCACCAGAACATTTTGTTCTGATGGATATCTAAGACTTGCAGATAGAAAACCTATGGGAAATAGTCTGAACGCATTTATCTTCTCTGCCCTTTTGGTCTACTCCCCTCTTCCCCCTCATTCTTCCCCCCATCTCAATTTCTCATCTTCTATGCTACTATTTTTATCTTTGCTCTCTCTGATTTATGCTTGTTATAAATTCCAGGAATAAATTCATCTTGTTCTTATCATTGGCATTTCATGTGATAGATCTCATTTATTTATTTCTATGTTTATAGTTTGTTTAACTTCTCTACTTTGGTTTTCCACAGTCCTGTTTCTCAGATCTTTGTCTCTCCCTTTTGAATCCTGTTCAACAATACAGTATATCTGCCATTATCAGTCTCTGAAAATATTTTCAACCACTTTATTCAAAAGTTATTAGACCTTTTTCATCAACTGAAATAGAGCTTGTTTACTAACTTTTTCTTTCCCTTTGTGAATTAGTCATTAAATTCTCCATTTTCAAAAATGTGTCTTGTGGGAAACTATTAGCTGAAACTTCTAACATGTATTTTGGACAACAAATTCATCATTAAGGATTCCTGTTGAGACTTGTTTCGTATCTTCAACATAAACCTACATGCTGAAATGTAAGTCAGTCGATCACAGAAGTGACATTTATTTTCAATGACATGCTGATGATCGTGTTCCTAAAACAAGTTCCCAGCAATTTCATATCCAAAGTCCAAATCCTATATCCTGCAATATTCTCTTAAGGTTTCCTGTGTTAGGGAATAGTTATGTCATTAAATTAGTTTCCTACAATAATCACAGAAAACGAGAGCAGAAGGTAAGTCTAACAAGATGGGCTGATTTTGGTAGCTGAAATACTAGATATTCATTGTTTCTGTTGCTTGCATTTGGCTAAGTAAAAAAATTTCTGCCCTAAGCTATGAATAATGCTAGTGTCCTTAGCAAACTAAAAAAAAACCTGTGATGTGCATTAGAAATATGACATAGTAGCTTATTTATAAATGATAACTTGCACGATAAGTATGGCTGGGGCTTGTTCAAAAAAAACCCAAAAAGTGAATAGAGTTCAAGATGTCACCAAAAATTCTCTTTGAAACCTACACAGAACTATATTACTGTTACTCTAAAAATTAAGTATCTAAAAGCAAGGCCTCAATCAAAAGCTAAAATATGACTAAGAACTAACTGTAAGAAGGGGAAGTTGTAATAAAGTCTAAATGGTCTTCCAAATTCAAAATGTAATAGATCTTAATCAAAACCTTAGAGGATAAACTCATCTTGGCTTTGTGCTGTGTAGCTACTTGAAAACTGTCAGAACTAAATGCAGAGCATGTTTTCCTACCATTCTGAATAGTTTTACATGCAAATGTTTGCAAACAGTGGTGAAGATTCTCCCTACAAACAGTAATTATCCTTGTAAATTACACCATTATACCAACCAATTAGTACATGTATACTTCGTTACCGCAAACTAAACTGAAAAACAGTGCAACTGAAAGACTTGAAAGGTATAACTTAAAAGCTCTAAACTCCAAGAAATTAAAACCGTTCCAAAGTGGTCTATTCATATTTTATCACAACATCATGAAGTGATTACCATCGATATTACAGCATCAAGACAATAAAATATTCTGGAAGTAACATATATACGTGTGCTATGGCCAATTTTCAAACTGAAACATCTTGGCAGTTTCAAGACTTTAAAGACCATCTTCTGAGAGGGGTGCTGCTTGCAAAAATCTAAGGTTTCTTTAATAGGCAAGTAGATTTTGGCAAAAAGGTTGCACAGGACTGTCTTTAAATTACCTTTCTGCACTGCTCAGTAACTAGAACACAACTCCAGATATTAAAACCATTTGGGGCTTTAAAAAATGCCTTCATGCTGAAAAACTGACTAGTAAAGTTTTAACCTCATACAATCTGAAGCATCTGGGGCAAGATCATCACAAAATCCGGTTTCATAATAAGAGAAGCATCCCACTTCCCATTATGAGCGGCATTTCTAGAGAAACAACTGTTTTTCAAGATTTCAGCGGTCTGATCACCTAAGTGTCTTTTCAGAATGTCCTAGACAGTCTTTGTAAGACTTGGCTGAACTTGTCTTGTGCACACAGACACACATCCCAGCTCTGATTCTACTAAACAAAAGCCCTTGCTCAGTATTTTCAATAAAAATGCTGCTCCTAGATCTGTCAGTCACATACAACAGTCCCTTAATGCTTTCTAATATCTTTTTTTGAAATCTCCTTAGATTCAGAGCTCTGCTACTGGACTAAGCTTGAGGGCTGGGAAAAATAGCTTTTTCCGCACTCCTGCAGGACAAGATCCGCTATGTGTCTGGATTGCAGTGGAAGGGTGTCATCCAGAAAATAAAGGTTCACGAGCTTACACTAGTACTAAGTTATGCTGCACTTCCACTATTCTGAATTATCAGGAAACCATAAAACTGTCAAGAAATGTTATGATCCAAGTCCCAAGGAGCTGCTCTATGGTGGGCGGGAAGCTGGGAATGAGCCCACGTCGTCTCGGAGTGCAAAGGCTGCTCAGTGTCACAGAGAGATGCTTCTCCCTGCTAGGAAGCATCCGTTGCGAAGCGGAACAAAGCCCCACCGCCCATTGATTCACACCCAAGAGATTTCTACAATGAGAGCAACACTTTTGCCCGTCAACAAGTGGTCACAGAAGTCATCAGAAAACAGCAGCGAGTGGGGTAATAGCTTCCAGATATGCTGTGAGTACAGACCATCACAGAGATGGTCATTATTCTGGACTCATCCTCTGAGCAGGCGTTATGCACAGGTCTGAGGGAGCATCC
Source organism: Dromas ardeola (assembly GCA_013398915.1). Classification (NCBI taxonomy): domain Eukaryota; kingdom Metazoa; phylum Chordata; class Aves; order Charadriiformes; family Dromadidae; genus Dromas; species Dromas ardeola. The sequence goes on from VYZM01019326.1 coordinate 47,692, forward strand.
CTTCACCCATAACCAAAGCAGGCATGTCCTGATAGACAGCAACAACACTCACAGCAGCTCCTGTGCCAATGACAACCAGTGTAGGGAGCCCACAGCTCTTCCCTTGCCTTTTATTTCACCCCCTGCTTGCGCTTAGAACAGCAGCAGTGCTGTGCTCAGCAGTTGCACTTACCTTCCTACCTGCCACTGCATGCCAGAAAACAGAATCAGTGAAATTCAAAAGGCCCTAAGGCAGACATGGTCCCACTATGCTGTAAGAATGTATCGCGACAAAAGAACTGTGCCAAGACAGCACAAACACAACATTACCTAGAGTCCCGGCACAGAAGCCTTACAATGGTGATTTCAGATCCCCACCTCAAGGAATCATTGAGGTATAAAATCTTACCAAAACATAGTAGCAAAAATGCAATTAGCAGAAGGCAAGTTTATTTCTTAAGTGGTAACAATAAACTAGTGAACCGGCTCAAGTCACAATGCAGAATCATTAGTGAGCCTAAAACAGATGGTATCTCATTTTTAGCTATAGGCAAAATGCCAAATGACATGACTAAATAGAAAAAAATCCCTATAGTATTGCATTTTTGTGCCTATTGAGCATGGAGACTGAAAGGCAGGAACATTTTTAATAACCTTTCTTTGACAAGCTTAAAGCCATTTAATGTTGAAGCCTGTCCTCGACATAAAGCCAAGAGAATAAGCCTCTAGAGAAAGCTCACTGCTGCACAGCTTCACCTCCCAGCAAAACACATTATGCAGCAAAGCCACATAATACTTACTTTCCATTAAAAAACCCAGACCTTCACCGGCTATCACGGTAGTGACCTTTCAATCCAGGCTTCTATAGTATTTATTGGCTGAAAAGTTGTTTCTATGAATAGCAATTGTCTGGTTTAAAAACTGAAAATCTCTTTTCTGTTTCAGGGAACAGCATTTGCAAAGGCAATGGAGTTCAATGAAAAAGCAAAGGTACCTAAAAGTAATCAAATGCCGCATACTCAATGGCTTCTACGAACAACTACTCATACTTGCAGTGGTTTTGCCAATACAGCAATTTTCATCGCAGGACCTTAAAGTAATTCCAAACACAACGGCCCTCCACATGAAAGCATTCCAGACATGAAGGCTTCACAACACCTTTGAGAAATACTTAGATGACAGATGGGTAAATTAATTAAATAGCAGGCCAGGCTCTGAACTTCATTCTGGCCCATTTTTTGCTCCTTTGACAGCAGGAAGAGGCCAAAAAGCAGCTCGATCTTTCCACATCAGGATTCACCTGGCACTGAGAAGTCTCCAGCTGGTCTAACTGGCACCTACTTAACACTCACCTGGAGCAGGATGCTGAGAGTTGTAAGGACACTGGAGCAGTACTACTCTACGGCAGCGATTTCCCAGCTGGCAGATGGCCCGTTCCAGGCTGGAAGGAGGAAGGCTAGATGAGAACGGTACCAAGACTGCAGTGATTTATGCCAGTACTCAGACCAGGATACAACTTGCTCCGGTTCTCAGGTTTAACAACTTGAACCTAAGAATTCTCATTTTTGAGACTTTCTACTCTTACAAGATCAGACTAGTGGATACAGAGGACAATTTAGAGACTTAGGCCAAAAAACCAATGTTTTATCCAGGTATTACATAGCGATTCTTTGGCAGAGCTAAAAAAACTCAGCACTGCACAGTCCTATAAAAAAACCTGACTCCTAAAAACGTATGTAGTAAAGTCTAGAAGAGAATCAACCGTATTTTAGTGATAAAAAGGTAAGAATTCTGCAAAGGTAATTTTGTAGACCGAGAGTCAGAATTAAATTTTGTTTAACGTGTTAGGTTTTTTCTAGTGTCATTTAGAGACATGTCGCTCAATTCTGGCCTAATTGAATCCCCACTGATTTCAATGGAAATCAGTGTTGCCAAATCTTCTGATTTTAATCCCAAGTCTTGAATTGGTGATTTTTTGTTTACTTGTTTGGTTTTTAAAAAAATAGAAGCTCATATAGTCTTTATATTAGATTATGTTTTTTATTTTTTTAAGGGATCTCAACCGTCTAGGTGTAGGGTAAAAAAAAAAAGTAAATCTAAAGAACAGAAGCCTTAAGGCTGTAGCACAGAAGGGAAGCTGAAAAAAGAAAAGATATCACTTTAGAATACTTCCATGTTTGAGACAAACTTATGATTTGGGGTCCAGATTATAAATTGTAAATACCAAAGCTGCAACTACTGAGCATTGCAGTAAATATAAAATGGAACAGAATTTTGCTTATACTGTGCATTTTATGTATTATTAATCATTCCACAAATGTGAAAGAGGGAATTGTAAAAAACAACCTGTTAAAATTGGTTTTTTCCCAGCACAGGGTCTTAGTGTCACTCAGAACTAAATTAGTATTTTAGCAATCTCTTTGCTCCTTTGAGCTCCAGTTATTGGCATGTATTTTGCCAATAGATTGTATTTGTTTTTCAAAGGCTCTAGTAAGAAAGACATTTATATAGACGTTGGACATTTCCCCCTTGCATTAAGGGTTTCATCTTGTCTCAGCCGTTTCATTTTCTTTTCTGCAGCCCACAGTGTCCCTGCTATAATAACGATGAGCTGCTGGTTCCTTCTGTTCCTTTTCATAAGGACACAAGGGCATTGAGGCTACTTTCATTCAGAGCTCACTGATCTCAGTGAGTGTTTCATTTAACCCTTACTGTGTAAGTTAATAGGAAACCCACCCACCCCCAAGAAAGGCAAATCCTGCAGAAAAGTTATTAATCAATTTATTTTGCAGTGTTGCTTCAGACATACGCGATAAGCCCTCTTGGTTCTGCCACACTGGATCAGAAGGGTAACACATGTTTTACTTTTCAATATGAATGAAATGGATTTAAAATACCACTAGAAATAAATAGAGGCATCAGTCTGACGTAGCTCCATTAATGTGAGCATATGTACAAAAAGTATGTTGTAATCAAATTGTTTTTCCACTTCAGTGTATGTTATTGATCTTTTTTTTTTTTTACCTGCTGCAATGGAAAATGCAGTTGAATATTATTAGATTCAAAAGACTGTGCTGTGTTCAATTGCTATTAAAGTGCCTTTTGATTCATTAAATTAAATACGCACACTGCATTGCATAGTGTCATTTTCAGAAGAGCTCTTTAAAGATACAATCTTCTGTCCTTACAAGTATCCTATAAAACAAGGCTTAATAATAAGCAACACTTTTTCCAGAAATATGTATTATGTCATGCATGTTTATGATGTATTTAAATGTCTTAATATTATTCGCTGTGCCAACTAACTACTGCATTAATGGCTACCTTGCCTTGTGTTTGCAATCTTGCTGCATCAATAGAATCATAGAATGGTTTGGGTTGGAAGGGACCTTTAAAGATCACCTAGTCCAAGCACCCTATCACAGGCAGGGACATCTTTCAGTAGGTCAGGTTACTCAATAAACATAACTAAACTGGAAATCAATGACAAAATGTATCCTTCTCAGGCTGATTTTGGATAAGGTAGACTTCATAGGACACAGAATAAGAAATATTCTTACTCAAGCTGTTGAATGTCAGAACAAGTCGTGGCAGTAGATTGGAAAGTTCATCAGACAGTACCCCCACCGCTGCATGTGCTATTCCACCACGCAGAAACCGGCTGTCCGAGATGCCTAGCAGCAAACCAGTTCTCCTTAACCGACATCACATGTCCTGCCCCAAAGAATATTCATTTTAAGCTATGAATGGTGCTCCAGAAAGCTAGGCCTTTCTATAACCTTCTTTTGGAGGCAGCAGTTCAACTAGTCCTTATTTAAATACAATGGGATTCGCATAACAACAAGTGTCCCTATGGGCATGGCAGCTCCATTAATACACTTATTTTATTAGTGGCTCTCATGGGTGAGAACATCGTCCCTTCCGCATCCTTATGGGTTTCAGACAAAGTGCCAAGTGATTCCAAAGTCTCTGCTCTTCCATGTCTTTACATTTAAAGCATGATTCCCAACCTCCACCAGCATTACAGCATAGTGAAAATTAACACTGCCTGCTTTATAATTATAAATAGGTTATTGCTCTCCATCATTATCAGCCTCTAAAATCCTCCAACACGCAGTTGCAGCATATTCCCCATCATATTAGGAAAAAATAAGAGAAAATCATGTACCTGGAAGCTTTAAGAAAAAAAAAAAAGAAAGCCCCAAAATTCCTATACCTAGTAAAACTGGCAAGAACATAAATGGGAACATAACTGTTGCCATTGACCCCATGAACAGTAGTTTTTAGAGAAAGAGCAAAAAGGAACGGAATGAAAGATGGGCCAGGCTTGCATCCACCCCAAAAACTGATGAAATCACTTGGCAAGTAAAAGGAAGCGTGACACAAACTGCAAACACTTTAATGCTTGCATAAGGAACTATAAGGAAGAATTTTGGCTCGCGGGGACTCCCATTTCTGTGTGACCCTTTCACCTTTCCTTCTAACAGGGAAGAAGATAACAGGGACAAATTCCTGCCTCTAATGACATTAAAATTACAACAAAGAGATTAGCCCAGTATTTTATCTATTTTTCTACATCTCAGGCATTCAGAGAACAATCATCAAATATTAAAGATATTGCAATTATCTATTTTTCTCTTGTGCAATATTATAGCAAATTTATTTTTTTCCTGTTATTTAAATGTCTCCACTCTGATATACTGAACTTCTGAAGTTACAAATGAAGATTTTGCAGTAATTTTTTTTTTCCTTTTCCTCTTCAAAATATAAAGGATTGTCAAATTCTTTTACTCCTTTAGGTTTGGGGTTTTTTTTTGTCAAATATAAAAATCTGTCGGTGCTGTATTGCATGTATAATGCTATAACAATGGAAAAGGCTGGCAAATGAAGTTTTTTAAGAAGGTGCTTCACCTAGCCATTCATTTTGGAGGCTCCAAAAATTCCCACTGAAGAATTTAGCAATATTGAAGTGTCTTCTGGAATAGGAATTCAAGATAAATATCTTTGTATTGCTGAGCGATGATAAACCTTTTCTATCTCCTGGATTTCTGCATTTATTTTTTTTTCTTTCGAAACCAGAGGCAGCATGAGCGTATGCTGTCTCAGATAATTCTCAATGGAAAAGAACTGAAATGACATGAATTCTGTTCTCTACTTCCTGGAATATAAATCTGCATTAAAAGTTCATTTAGTCTGTTCACTTAACGTATAAGGTATATGACAAAGTATTCGGCAATCTATCTGGTAATTGTATTTAGATATCTTATATTCCCTCAAAATGGCCTATTTACCAATGTAGCTGGTTATGAATCTCAGAGAGATAAAACACAGACCTAGATTCAAACCAGGTCTGAACATCATATTTATTCATCATGTTTGATTATATATTGTGCTAAAAAAGTTAAAAGGTGAAGAATCATGAACGAAAATTTTAACTTCGATCTTTCTTTACCAAAAAAGTACACTAATTTGTTCAGACGTACCCAACCTTTTCCCAGATTGAGCTGTTTCTTCCCTAAAGTTCTGATCTACAGTTCCGTTCTTAACATAAACTTGCTAATTTTTCCTGGAAAAAGTTGAATTACTGAATTTTAGTCACCTGTGCATTTTTCTATTATGAATCAATTACGCCTTTATTTTACTGACCAACACAAGGTAAATCAGAATGTAAGAAAGAAGGTAGATTTTTTTTTAATGCTAAAAAGTTTTTAATTGATAAGTTAGAAAAATATAAATAAAAACATTAGAATGTTTTTAGTGTGCTTGCATACATTACTATGAATGTATACTGAACCTGACAAGATATACCAAATAAATTACCGTTTTCCCCAATATTTCAGCCAAAAGTATTGTTTCATTAATTAGTAGTATTTTTTTAACAATTAGGATTCCAAAGCATCTTGCAAAAAAAAAAAAATTTGGTTTCACAGATCTCTAGGGAACAAGGAATGTATTATTAACATTTTATAGGTTAAAAACCCAACAAACACTGACTGGTGTGTGATCTCACAAAAATCCTGCAACAGCAGAAAAAACAAACACTATTCATCTGTATTTAAGACGCAGTTACAAGAATATAATTTCAACACTCTCCGAAATGGCTAGTGGCTACCGTACACACGCTCGGCAGCTCTGCTGGTGACTGAACGGGTTTGCCACACAAAGCTATTTTTCTGCCGTGAACCCTTACACAGCTATGGAAGGCCAAGGTCTCACATCAAGAAAGAGCTGTTTGTATGAAAGGTCCCAGAACAATCACAGTTAATAAATTGCCCCAAAACCACGAGGGCACAGCATGAACAAAAAATTTACAGGTGTGGAACAGATTCTAGCACAGGGGGAGAATCAAACAAGTGGTGAGTGGAATTTTCTCTACATTTGGCAGAATGTTTATAGAGAAAACACCATGGGAAGTGAGAAAAATTCAGAATACCGACTGTATTTTCCAAGTACCTGTGCCAAGAGTAGTAAAAAATTTGATTATTTACAGCATAAATGCTTGTCATATGTACAAGACTTACGGCAGGCCTAATGCGATCGTATTAGTTTTAAGGATTATTATGTTGCAAGAATGAACCATTATTCTTTCCTGTTTACTTCAATCTCATAAACAGTTTATCTTATAAATATAATAAACTGAATCAATTAAATTTAGTGGCAAATCAATATACCTATTAATGAACCTATAATTTAATGAAATTAATGAATGCATCAACAAATCGCTATGGTTACTTACACATATATGGATATATACACCAATTAGCTGGTTTTTTTTTTATAAATAAATATTTAACTTTTTTTAACCTGAAAACTAAAAATAAAAGCTAACTATGAATGACTTTTTAAGTCTGAATTTCCTTAATTTTGTTCCCAAAATGAAAATAAGACCAAATGATGAGAACTGCTTATTTGCATTGTCCTTAGTCAACAGGTACCATATGAAGCAGAAGAGAGACATGCCTGGTGATGAAGCCAGAAGAGAACAACGACTGTTTGCAAAAGGGCTGGATGTCTATCAGTCAAAAGTGATGTTAGTCTATCCTTAGGTTTCCGTGGGAAAACGAGACCAAAACACTACAAACTAAATCAAATTCTGCCCGAATCAGAAGACCGACTGGCTGATAGAAGAAGGTTTTTCCTATCTATATTGCCGCCAATTCATTTCTGTAATTCTGTGGATCAGCATATTATCAATATCAAGAGTTATGAAGTAGCGTTAAACCCAGAGATCAACATTATGTGAAAGAATGCCATTTGAGGGAGACGGGGAAGTGTAGTTTGCTAGCAGATATCTTGAGTCTCCCAGATGTCTGAAAAGAAAGAATACATCATCAGTCAAAACAAAAGCCGGTTCATGAACTGCTAAACCAGAAACTGAATGCTCTTGACTTCATGCCAGAGAGGATGCAGTTCATCACAGTTCCACATACTTAATCTCTATCATTGCGCTCAATACTGTGAAACTTTAGAACAACTCTTCTGCCCCAAGGAGTTGATCATTAAAATTAACAAAAAAGCAAGTCATATAGACAATGCAGTTCAAAAATAACACACCATATTTTACGATATAGATGCACTAAAAAAATTGTAATTTGATATTCAAACTAAGCACTAAATTATAAGGGGCCTTAAATCTGCAAAAGATGAAGATGCTAAATATTCTCTATGCAGAAACATGCCAGCAGGCAACTCCAAGGGAGTGATAACGTGCAATTGCTATTGATTTCAGCTACACAAGGATAGCTCACAGCTACTTTCAAGGTACCCGTCCTTAATGCAGTTTTGCTCTTCCAAGTGTATTGCGCAAGAAGTCGTGATCTCAGTGTGCACAGACCCTGTAGAAACAAGATTCTGTATTTCCCAGTTAGGATGTCACCACAGAAAAGTCCACTAGACTATCCAGAAAGAACAGGCACATCATTTATTAGGGCACACTCTGTAGCAGGCAGCTACCCTAAAAATTTCAGTGAACAAAACCTGGGAAGTACTCCATGCTATAATCCAGCCTACAGCTAGCGTTTCCTTGTTCCTTCATCACCTCTTGCTGTAAACCAACAGCAAGAGTATGCATTTTATATACTTGCTCTGTACAAAGCAGAGTAGAGCATGACAAGATTGTTTCACCAGCAATGAAAGGACAAATATGCTAGCAATGGTGGAAAAAAAATAGATCTGCAGGCCCTGCTTCCCTAACATTATATTACTTCAATAAAAAGTTCTGATGCTATTCACATATTTTCCTTGGGTATAAACCATTTGTAACCGCATTCACCCAGCTGCATGCCAGTGAGATCATAATTTTAAGATGTTTGTACAAGCACAGTACAGCTGGGAATCTTAAAGTATTTATAATGCAGCTGAGAAACTAGGAGTCTTGAACAGTTATTTGTAAAGCTGCAGCCTATCCAGAGAGATGCCAGACAAACATCCCTTGGTGGCTGTGTCCTAGCCTAGCAGCAAAAGGAGCAAGTGCTGGATTTCTGGAAGATATAAGAGATTATTCAGCTCTTCCAAAATGACTTAAGCTTGAAAAATGCTGTACAGTGACACCCAAAAGCTTAAAAACATTTAAGACAATTTTGTTCTTTAAATTAATGTTTACTTATTATTTTATTCAAATAGAAACCTCAAAAAGGAGGCTGAAATTTTCCTTTTTTATAACTTGACTCATATCAGGCCTGAGTTTGGTCCTCAAATTTTGGAGGGGTACTAAAACAAATATGATGTTAGTCCACGCAAAGATCTTCCCAATATGCACTGCCACGCTGGTTTCTAATATAACAGCATAGGAATTGAATTGTGGAGGGGCCACATTTGTGACAGGCAGATACTGACCAGGTACATATTGAATGTCTGGTACTTCCGTAAACAATTTCACCTTACAAGTTAGTAAAAAAGAGCATTAAAACCTGAATTACACTGAATATTCTCCACAGGACATCTTAATACTTATTTCTAGCAGCCTACTTGTGTGACACCTAATTTCTTACAGAAATTACTATGAGCTTTTTGTTCCATTCTTTAAGAAATGTCCCAAAAGCCCGAGTTCAAAAAGATAAATAATGATTTCCTTGAAACGGAGAAATCTACAGCAGGTAAAAACACAAGACGACTGGGCTTGAGAGGGACCGCGCCACCATACGATGTGCTCCAGTAACCCCCGCCCCGTGGTGATTTAGCTCAGCAAGCCCATTCATTTTTCACTTTCAAAGGCCAAACTACTACAGGCTACTATGCAGATTTTCAATTTGGCAATTTTTGTGAAACAGGAAAAGGCTTACCATGAAGCACATAAAGGCCAGAACCTCAAAATAAAATCTCTGGGCATGTATTGCCACAAAATCAGACTCAGGGATTTCAGTTTACACCCCTTTTAAAAACCAAGGCACACAAACCACATCAGTTACTCTCAAAAGCTTTTCCTACAGTTGTTCGTGAATTGTAACACTTATCTATAATCTAATGACAGAATTCATAAGTTACAGTAAAAAAAATACACATATAGACAGAAACATATCCCAGTCCTAAAAACTTATTTCCTGCTACGGAAAAGTTTGGGACTATGAGTTTATCATCTGCACAGCGGTACCCAACATTTGCCAAGAGAGGTGAGCGTACAGCATTTTCTTATATTATGAGTGCCCACAATTATCAACTATTGATACATAACAATGACTTTACCAAAGAGGCTAATAATGTGTCTGGCTGGCCTGATAAATTGTCATCTCTGAATAAGTCTTGTTTTTCTGCTGAAAACTGCTGTGGACTTTTTATGGAGTAGAATCTCTGACATGATAAGAACACAGATACTTGCAGTCCATCTCTTTCCCCCTTCGTTCATGCTATTTTTTTTTTTTTT
>VYZM01019326.1:57551-79295 GCA_013398915.1 Dromas ardeola
TTTTTTTTTTTTTTTACGAGTAGCATAGGTAACTTGTCCCACCATCACTCTTCTCTCAGCATTTCTAGGGGGTTATTCTTTAATTTTTACTTTATTTTCAGTAGGTATTGAGCTTTCTTCTATTTATTAAATCACTTTTCACAGAACAAAGATATCTCCCTTTTCTGATGTTCACGAAAAATCTCAATGCTTGCCAGCTATAGGACACCCATGTTGGCTCTACACCTGCTCCAAGTGGTCTAGTAGAGTCTCTCTCACCAAAAAGATGTTTTGGAAGGGAAAATAGGAGACAGACTTTGAGCAATGTCTAAACAACATAAAACCCAATAGGTTGGGCCATATTTGAAAGTGTCGTATAAAGATAAGATGTACCTCAGCCAACTGGCATTAAACAAAAAATATACCAAAGCAGCCTCAAATATTAAAGGCACAACAATCTATTGGCATGCCTTGATATACAAAAATGATGTTTATTTCACAGATCGTGTTAGCTCTATCAGGTTACCATAATACAATTCAAACATCCTGTTAAAAGGCAGGCTAGCATCATTGAACCATACTGTTTGGCTAAATGTGGCAGGCTAAAACAGTTTAAAAATGTCAGTCAACCTTGTAACCACACATTTCAATTCTGTTAAATTTCATTAGAACAGAATAATTGAAAGATAAATCCTACTGCTAGAAGTACTGTATCTAAGTGCTTGTCTGTAGAGGAGATTTTTAGAGCTGTGATCGTATAGAAACATAGCTAAACTGCTAAAATCATACCGGTACAACTACCCCACGTTAATATTTTGATTACAGAGTAGGAGTAGCTTTATATTATTTAAAATATTTTTTTTAAAGATTCAACATGAATTAGCAAAAAAAAAGGAATAGAAGTTAAGGAAAAAAAGAAATAAGTCTCTGGAAAGAGATTGTACATATCTTTAATTACACTGATAAAACTATGGAACTGAAAATTCACATCCTGCCTTAGGCTGGTAGCCTAGAGATTGAATCTCAAATAAGGTACCAGGATGTAAGATGTGCCCATAAGGTACTCCAGGGTACTTGTCAACACATCCTCTCACCCTATAATAGATATGACATCGCTTATCCCTTAACGAAAGTGAGCCTGTCTACCTCGCATCTGAGAAGGACAAGGCCAGCAAATAAGCAGTTGCCATGCCTACTTGCCATGCTCTAGAGTCACAGTCACTTACTCAAGCGCCCATATCCCAGCATCCATTTATTGATGAGCCCTTAGATGCTGACTGAACAAGTGGCATGATGTTTGAAAGTACAATTATGATAGCTAAGAGCAAACAGCTTTTGTGGTGAAGACGATCCTTTCTTTGTTCTCAGTAGGAGTGTTTATAACATAGTATATACTCTACAAACAGTAGAGTTCCTTCCAATATGTCCCAGTCAATGGTGTAAGCCGAAGATCTTAATTTAAATATATTTAATGACTGCCTGTTCCATAAAGTAAGATTTGTTCTTATGACCAGCATCACTTACGCAAACAAAAGGCATGTAAATAGTGCCCATGATTTCTTTTGCATTGCAGTATCTGGCCACAGTACAAGGAACTTAGGTTGTATTCCTTAATTCAGTGAGTAGAGAATGCTACACAATTAGTTCACCACTCACTAAAACCAATTCAGACAAAACACTAAATTAAAAACATTATTTTTTTTACCATTCAATGGAAGAGAAAGATACTACCTTAAACCTTCACTAGGCCAGATCATTAGCTAATATAGCTGTAGCCTAGCCGCATTTGCTGCAGCAGGGGTTGTTTTTCAACACGTGAAGACCTCTTCCTACATCTGTAATATATGACCTGTCCATGCTGGGTTTGTGGAGCAGACTTAAGTTCCTGCTAAGCTTAATTCATCTGCACTGAAGTAAACTACATGTGCACAGCACAGCTCTTTGTGACAATGTGCATTCTATTATCAATATTGAAAGCATATAAAGTTCAATGCTCATTAGGTCTTTGTTTATAACATTCTTATGGACACATCTCTACTCCATATTAGCTTGGAAGTCCTCCAGTCATCTCACACTGGTTTGTGTCCCAGCAGGACAGACCCTTCTGAAGCCCTCCAAAATTCTGATCTCAATCCTATTTAAAACAGCTGCTAGCTGCCAGAGCCTTCTCATCAAGGCTGCCCATAAACTGAACAGAGAAAACACTCCAGGAGTACCCAAAAGGCTTATTACGTTATGGCACCCAGATACAAAGGAAATAATTTGGAAAGAAAAAGAAATAACAAAAAAAAAACCAACAACAAACCACCTTGCAATCTGCCAATATCAAGAGGAAGTCAAAACTTGCAATCAGAATTGAGGAGAGATACTTTATTTTAATATTGCAGACTTGAAATAAATAACCGTGAATACTACCCACAAGTCCAACAACTCAATGGACACAATCCACAAGAACAGAATCCATAATGATCCAGCACTTAAAAAACCTGTGAGGAATTCCAGAAAAACCCCAACTAAATGTGCATTTAGAGATCTCTTAGAACATGAAAAGCAAACACAGATGGCTCAAAAATGCAGAGGATTCCTCTGGTCTGAGTAAGAGGAATTAGCCACTCTGAACCGGTTCTCACTTTGCTCAGGAATTGGCTCAAAGAACAATACTATAAAATTATGAAAAAGTGCAGAGGCAATTTCTGAAGATCACCAACAGGCACGCTGGCTTCCTCAAAAACACAGCAAAGCTGCACTCTTCCAGCAGAGCAAAACAGCTTCCCTGAAACAGCGCCCAGACCACAGCACTGAAGGCACTAAATCTCTGCTCAGCACAAGCTGCTGCTTTCCTCCCCCTCCGCAGCAAACCTCGGACGCTGGCAATAACATCAGCTGCCCTGGCACCCACCTTTCCAGCATCAAAACTAAGCGGCATTCCAGCCCACGAGTTACCTGTGACAGCCACCCAGCAACTATAAAAGGCTTAACGAGATTCAACTTATACATTAAGAAACTGTTTGCTTCTAAATTTTTGTCAACTGTATTTCAAAATGTTATTTCTTTATATTTGCACTTCTAATAGTTAAATATCTTTCGTGTTTGGCTTTGAAAAATATTTTTCAAGTATTGAATGCTTAATAAAAATTTAATATAAAAATTACATCTACTTCACTATCTCTATGTAAATATGTGCAAAAATATTCTCTGAAATGTTACAGAATTAATAAGGAAAATATTATGAGTTTAATAAAAAGTGCATTTAAAATTGCATAACTGTAGGCAAGTGGGAATATGAGGCACTGACTGCATGGTCCCTCCATTCTGCTCGAGGGAATCTCGTGTTACATACAGCATTCCAAAAGCCTTGGCCCTTCTGCCTCTTAACCACTGCTGAATACCTCTTTGCTTTCCAGAGCCAGGGGAAGGAGTTTCTTTTTAGAGAAGCTAGACTCTCTAAATCAGGGGATGAATCTTCATGAGCTCGAACTGTAAGAATTTTTATGTTACTACTTTAAAAAGAAACATGCAAGTGTTTCAAATATATATTTTAAAGACAAGTAACATTTTCATGCATCCACATCAGGACAGATTTGCAAAGAGCCCCTGTATGCACGTGGGCACCCCAGCAACGCAGGAGGAAGCAGCGCTCCCCGCTGCTACTCCATCTCTTCTGCAGAGCACCCCACTATTACCCAGCTTTATCCTCCTTCATCTGTTACTCATGACAGCAAAGTTTGGAAACAGAAACTTTTATTTTTTTTACATTACAGACAGTGGCAATCTAGCACAAAGTCTTTATTTTTTAATCCATCTGATTCAAACAGTATGATACCTTAGGAATAAGACCTTGCCACTGAAATAAATTTCAGAGAACATCCTTATAAAAGTTATAACTTAGCAAAGCTGAATCATCAATCTTCCAAAACATACTCAGGCAAAAGGTAATCAAGTCTATGCGTCACGTTAAAATAAGCAGAGAAGGAACCATTTTAATTAATGAACTTGAATGTTTGAATTCATCCTGGGGCTTACAGAAAGGAAAAAAAAAAAAGACAAATTACTGTTCTTGGTAAAGACCCCAAGGAAATAAAAGAAACAACATTTAACAGAGCTCAATTTTCATTTATCACTGAAATAATGAATACTAAAATAATAATTAAATGCCCTAAAGATTTCTATGGTAGCTGGTAATAACCATATCATGAACCACCTAGTAAATTTTTGCTTTAAGATTCCTTAGCTGTAGGTATGTTGGTTTAACGGCCTGAAATAACTATGGCACAAACCCTCAATTATTTTCCTGCTTGCATATCCACCCTACACGGCTGCCTGGGGGGCTGATTAGTGGCCCAGCAGTTCTGACTTGAGGATGCGCTGCAGCTCTGCTACTGTGATATCTTTGCCATTACCTTAAGCTGCACAGTTTTACTCCACTCTGCAGGTCAGGCCAGGTGACCCGAGGTATCTCTGTAATTAGCCTGATACCCAGACCAAGCTAATAAGCTCTACCAACGGCTGGATAAAGCTCAGCCTCTCCTAACACAACATGGACTTTTTCCTTTTTTTCTTTTTTTTTTTTTTTTTTGCATTTAGGAGCACACAAAGACCAAGTTGTAACAGACCATGAACAATATCCATGGCTGTGTAAGCGCACTGACACAAGGTGCTCCTTTTGTCTCTCGCTCCACGACACAACTGGGACCTTGAGGCCAGCTGAGTGCCAACAGCACTGTCACAATACGAGTAGGAGCAATGGAAAGATTAAAATATTAAGGAGGGAGAGAAAGGAAAAACTAAACCAGCTATTTTGCTGACATCATTCTCCTGACTTCATGGGAGTGACAAAAATTTTTGCTTAGGATACCCACTGAGTTTCACCACCACTAATGACAATGCAACTTTTCTGTCATGGCATTTACCTTCAGTAAAATGACTTTGTCACCCATTATTTATGCTATGTAAACATTATGCTCTTAAAGGTAAGAACAAAAACTCTACTTTCATGTTCTGACCAGTATAACTCAATATGTTTATTCCAAATTTGCCCTGGAATAAGTTTATTATGATGACTTGGACAATACTTTCGTCTTTTTTTTTTTGTCTGTAGCTGTGAAAAACTTGTTGTTTAATCATAGTGTACAGACTTTTCATATAAAAGTTATATGAAAAGCAATGAAGATGCTTTATTTAATGCTATACATTGTGCATATTAAGTATATTTGCATATATTCTCACAAAATACTGTACGAATTACTGCTTTCTACTTAAAGAGCAGACTAGCAAGAAAGTGAAAGCATTTAAAGATGAATTTATATGTTGATTTACTCTTCATTGAAATAGACAGAAATCCACCCTGGGAAGAAACAAAAAGGCAAAAAAAAAGAAAACAGAGATAGAATTGAACACAGTAATTTACGAGAGACAAAAAGTCAACATAATAAAATAGAAGAAAGCTCTGCTACAGTGTTATAGCAGGATAGATTCAAATATATGAAATAACCTAAGTAATTTAAATGTGAAATGCTAAGAACATGAACAAAAAGGTCCGTGCATTTGTTAAATAATTAAGCCCTTCTTAAAAGGCCAGTTCAATAATAAGCTGCCATATAAGATCTTATTTTAATTCTAGTTTAAATGTTTTAAGTGAGAATAAGGTGTGAATAGACCTTATGTTGCCTTTTGCACAAGATTAATTTCAACCTTGCAGCAAAATATAGAGAGAAATTGTCATTCTTTAAAATGTCACCCTGCTCATCCCGCTAGAGCCAGCCGCCAGCTTCTGCTAAAAAAAAAAAAAAAAAAATCTACATCCAATCTTTGCAGGGTTTTATAGGGAAAGTGTAAATCAGTAGAATAATGAAATGGGTTAGAAGGAGAGAAAGTATAATGAGAATGACAGAAAGAGATATCTTGGAATTAAAGAAGGGAAAAAAAATAGAAAAAGTAAATTAAACCTGTTGGCTGCAGCAGCTGCGCCCAGTGCCCGCACACAGAGCTGGGCCGTGCCCACTTGCGCTCAGCCCCCAGCCCACGGTTCCTCTGCTCCCACCAGCACCAGCCTCTCGCTCACTGCCGGGATGCCTTACAGGTCCACCCCACTTTTTCCCCTCTTCCAATTAAGAACCCTATGCATCATCCAAGTAGATGCTGAGTTGGACTGTCTTGGAAATCCCTCTTTCTCCAGCCCATGCTGTGTCAGGTCACCTGCTCTCACCTGGCTCAGCCTTTTGTACCTGCTGAGTTTCCCAGCAGACTTGATTCTCTTCCTGCCCAGTAGCAGGGTAAAAACTGACCTGAGAAAGGAGAGACCACTCATCATACAAAGTTTCTGCAATGTACAAACAGCATCTATCTGAAACGCAATGAAGTCTAATTCTGACAAAAGCTCTGTATCTAAAAACAAGTGTTCTCATCAACTCATTATACGTACCAGAACTGTTACCAATTACTTTCATCAAGGGGACTGCGGAATTAGTAATCTAATTTTCCAGATCATAAAAACCTCCCTGGACTGTACCAAAAAGAAGTATTTGATTTACTCTCTCCCGGAATCCTTTTGCGCCTGTGCATTCAGAGAGAACATTGTGAGTTCAATCAAGATTTTAGAACAGAATTTGAGGCAGAAATGCAACGTGGCTCCAAATAATCTATTTTTACTGAGAAACTCTGACGTGGAAACTTCTTTATTTGATGTGTCAGAAAGAGCATGGTAATGTCCCAAAATATAGAACCTGGGAAAAAACCCTCTGCAAAAGAACCCATATGTTTCAATGACCACCTGGGCAGCCCTATTTGTGAAGTCTGTACCTCTCTTAATGTCAAAAGAACATGGATGAGGAAATTTTGACCCTTTCTAAATCAACAGATACATTACTGTGACTCAACAGAGTCAGGATTTCTCTTGTCATTTAGTCTACATATTTTTGTTTCCTGACTTATAATACCAAAATACAGGAAACCAAATGAAAGCAGTTGCTTGCTGCTTTCTTTGATCTATTAAGTCCTTTCCATACTGGTCCACACCAGTGACAGCAGACGAAACATTGCTCATGCTTAATATTTTTCTTTGAAGCATTAGTTATTTTGCAAATGACAATTTCAGAACAGATATTATTAATTTTTTTTTCTATAAATAAAGATCTACAACACAAGAGGAACCGATGACCCTATCTGCTGATTTACAAAGCATTCAGGGTAGCACAAAAGCAGGCAGCATTAAAACATAATGAAAATCCTCAGGCCATTTTTTGTAAAGGAACACTCAAGAAATCAAGGCACAGAAATCAATGAAAAGACCACTAAGTTTCCATGGGGATTTTCACGTACATCAGTGAAATGGCATTAAATTCCTACAGCTATTTTTCTGCTTCCATCTCTATCACCAAAAATTCTGTGTTAAGAATACTGATGATAGGATGGCAAAACATATGTATCAAGTCCATAAATTAATGTTCGAATATTCAGATAATCAGGTAGTATGGCTTATGGAAATCAGCATCATTTTACCATGTCCTAGATATTTAATATCATACAAAAATCAAACCTGCATTTTTCCCATTTTATTTGTGTAGAATTGAATGGTTTTCTCAGAATATTTTTCCAGACCAATAGTTACTGCAGAAAAATATAAAACAAATATGCTGTTGCTGACAGCAACCACCTACTGATTTTACAGCATGGAAAAGTTTCAGATTACAGTTACTTAAGAACTCTGTGTGTGGGTGTGTTTGTTTAGGTGTGAGAGAAAGCTTAATTAATCAGCTGAAAGTTTATCAGCAAACGCACCTAGTGCTATTAAATTCTGCTACAAATTTAAAATAATAGTAAAGGCTGCCAGACTTCATTTTCATCAGATTACACCTATTTCAGTTATTATAGTTGAATAATGGTCAGAAATCAAATTTTAAAATATCACTATGAAACGTGAATTTTAACAAGTGTCAATCCCGAAAGTCTTGAACAGATCTTAGATCAATGCCTTGTGTTCCAAGCAGTTCCACTGCTCAGAAGGTGTGAAAGAGAAGCAGACCTAGTCTCCTTTTTTGTTTATTAGATCTATACCCTTCTCAAGTCATCTTGTACAGTTAGAAATATTTCTTCTAAATGGAAAATAAACAAAAGGGACCCAACTGAAGTGAGAGCAATAAGGTACTTTTTAGAATAAATCTAAACTGATGGAGCAAAATATACTAAAAGTTACTGTCTTTCAGCCCATCACATGTGAAATGACTACATGAATAATTCTTAAGGCAGCCCAGCTTGTGCAGCTTTGCAATGGAGTAACACAAAAGAAGGCACTCCATGCTTTTCCAATGTTTTTCACCTAATCACTATGTCTTCCCATTTTCTAAACTGTTGGTCAGGAATAAAGAAAATATCCACCAAAGAAAGGACAAAACACTAATGCTGCCAGAAGAAACTGTTGCGCATATCCCCTGCCCCAGCCATATGTTCCCACATATGGATCTCCCGCCTTTGCTCTAGCGCACACACTCTCAAGCTAGGGGGTGAAGCGGAATGGGAAACGATTCAAGTGAAACCTAAAGTGTGCCGGGCCAGCGGGGCCTCTCATCCACATAACAACGCGACCACACAAGCGGTTGGCTCCCTCTAAGAGCAAGCGGGAGGCCCAGGCCACCTCCTTCAGCACCAGTAAGGCTCGTAGGTCTGCAGAACCACGGCATTTTTGGGGCTGGAAGCAGAGCTGACGGAAAGCACCATCTTCCAGGGCAGGAGAGGAGCTGGGCTGCTCCTCGCAAGGACACAGGCTGCACAGAAAAAATACCAAAGTTGCCACTGAGCTGGCAAAATTCAGCATCCAGCAGCAATTCCAAGGTGGACAAACAAGCTGTGCATCGCTGGCCTCCTCACTGCCGCATGTTGGCTCTGGCTCCCTAGTCTCAGAAGTAGACAAACCCAATACAACAGAAACGATCAGTCCTCTTGTCCTTTCAGAGACCCTTGGATAGATTTCCAAGAAGTCAAATAGTGCCAGTGGTTTTGTACCAGTGAGGCACCCTCAAAAAATAAAGCAACCCACCCCTCCAAACAAAGAAACAAAGCTCTAATGGAATGAAATGGCCCAATAATCATCTTGGAAGTGAACCAGTGAAGGTATTTGGAAAAATAGTACAGGCTACAGTAATAAACAGTGATGGAACAGTAAAATGCCATCTCAGTAAGTACATCCAAAATTATCATTTATTTTCTCTCTCCAGAAGCCCGATTCTAAGCAGGTATAACTTGTCATAGTTCTGCAGCAATTCTAAATTAGATCAGCTGAAAATTCGGTCCTTGAATCCTAGAAGTTCGCATCTGAGAACAAGAGATAGGAGAACGGAATTCCATATATGCCTGAGGATACCGGCATTTTGGCTAGAGCTGGTTTCTAATGTTGCGTTTCATTAGTAAAGCTAAGGGGAAAAAAAACAAAAACCAATGACTGCCCCATGAAAAATTAGGAGAGAAGTATTTTATAAACCTTTGTTAGTTTAGCTGTTATGAGGCTATTGCATAAGTACCCCATACTAATTTTATTGGCTCATAGCACATATAATTTGAAAGGATTATGTTACCTGCATAAACCATACATATGGTTCAGAATGTCAGCATAATCTGTCTGTGGGAACGGTAATGTACGGTTCTGGAATAGAGATGGCGTACATAAATTATGCAAGGTATTTTCTAATCCCCACAATATTTCAAGGAATGGGACAGCCATTATGTAACAAGAAATGTCTCCTACACCTTTCTGACAGATGGGACATGAACGTTATTGCTTTTCCCTGTTCCTTCAGGGCAGGTCACTCTCTCTGTTCGCTACAGTAATGTGCCACTAATTCTAAAGGCTTCATCATTCATTCAGATTTCAGCATTTCATTGTGGTGGAAAAGCTACCATTTTCCATTTGCTTTATATGAACTTAATTACTTTTCACCGTAGGAGTACCAAAGGAATAAGAAAGTTGCCTAGATGAAGTCTACAACTGTGCATGTGATGAACAATTTTGTTGGTAATATCAAATGGCTATATGCTTTTTCTTAGAAGTTGCCTTTGAACTTCTGTGAAACATTCAAAACATCTTAGTCTCACAATTAAACAAGGACAGATTTGCGATGAGACCCAGGAATATAAATAGCTGCATCAAACGGCCAACTGCCATAAACTCCCTGTATCACTCTGCACAAGTCATTTGATTTCTCTGTTCTTCAAGTTCTCTTGACAGACAACACTGTTATTTACTTTCTTTAGAACTTAATTCAATTAAAAAATATAACTTTTGTCTGATAACTTTAAAGTGAGAGTGTTTTACATTTAAAATCAAAAATTTCACAATCCAGAAACAAGATTTGGCAGTGAAAATGCTGTTACGCTGCTACTTTTCCTTGAAAAAAATTGGTACGTCCAGAAGTACAGAACATTGAAGTACAAGAAGTACAAGATTGAGATTTTGTAAAAATGTATTAAAAATAAGCATGCCAAACATCACAGCAATTCATATAAGAATATGAAAATCCTATTTTTACCATTACATTTCAAGAACTCTCTTCTACAGACGAGTTGCTTTAGTTGGACCAATCCATTTTAGTTATGCTGTACTACTGCATGACAGGCTCAAAAAGGGAGACTGAAAGAACGAACATTTCCACCGACAATTCACACTACAAAATATGAAGCTAAATACAAAGAGAAATGAAAAACAAAGATGTCATCTAATCTTATTGGACAAAAGTTCCCCTCAGAGCTTAATCGGTAGCTGAACTTTTTACCTCGTGTACATGTGCAATGTTCACCAAACGCCGAAGTCATGATCTTCAGCATAAAGAGCAAAATGCCACTGTGCCTGAAGCTTTTGTAGTAACAAGGATTCATCAGGTGTGTTAAGATTGCGCGTCACAGCTGCCAAGATGATGAAAAGCCTTCCCATTTTAAGAGGCTCTGTATTTTATGTTTATTTGGATACGCCTTCACAAAGACTGAAGGAGGAAAAACTTAATCCAACATCCGGGTTATTTTTCTGTAACTAGAAGACAGCAAAAAACTTTCTTTTACCTTTTATGTTTGTTATCTATTATTTTTAATTGCTGCTGGAAGAAAATGAAAAGATTAACATAAGGACATCATCCCCACCAACACACACTAATTCTAATTGGCTTCTGAGAATCAGAATACTTTTAAAGCAGCCTCTTTTGCCAACCCATGCACTGTTTGAAAATAATGATTTCCGGTTCAGCTAACCCATTTCTTGGGCCAACTGCATGGGATAAAGGGTTTTTTCCCCACTTCAGATATCTTCTAAAGGGAGTAATAATTTATTGCCTTGTGCTCATCATACTCAAACACTGACAAAAAGATACGTGCTGTCATTTCTTCCAATTTATAATGCAAAAGTCAAAACATGCATTCTATAAATCATGGTCCTGATTTGCCATTGTCTATAATTTGCTAAGTCTCCTCAGTCACGGCAAGCTAGCAATAACCATGGTAATGGTAATTTCTGGTATTATACCATTGCAAAGCAAATGTAAAAAGGACTGGACAAAGCCCATGGCAAAAGGCAATTGGATTCCATGGGCTCAAAGAGTTTAGAAGATCATCATATCAGTTAAATTGTGGTAGAACAAAACCACATGCAAGCGTTTAGAGACTGCGCTCTATTCCAATGCACACATACACAGAGAAAAAGTCCAGTTCACTGAAGCATTACAAACCAAAATGCAATCACTTTCTTGTGCTTAAAGTGCTCTATGAGGAAGTGAAAGGTTAATGAGCAAGGTGGCTTTAATTGCTTTTTTCTAAATACCTGGCTCATAAACTAAACACAACTGCCTTTAAAAGCTCCATATTCAAAAATTTCTATAGTAAACGTTCTTCTGTTGGAATTTTCTATTCGTGGAACTGGACTATAAATAGGGATATAATATCTTTAATAGGTTGCAGACACCATACTCTTTTCAAATATCCTGACTTTGCTAGAGGCTATAATGACAACAGCGAAATAGCTTAGATACCACTGGGAGCAATTTGTCAGTGGAGTGCACAGGGTTCAGTGTTTTCCTGTTGTAATTAGTGGCTAGTGCATGCTCACCATTACCTGGAGTTACTGTAGTAGTTCCAGATTCAACCATACGTCCACTGCCTAGTGGAGTATGCATGTGTCTAGGTTTGGATAATGTACCTTCTGTAAATTGTTCCTGTTAGTCCTTTGCAATTTATTTCATTTTTCCAACAACAGTCTTGAACCGACAGTGTCAGCGACACGTGTTTTTGACATTACTGAGAACACAGACAAGAATGATTTATGCCATTTTTCCCCTTCTCAGATTGAACAGGTATTAAAATTGTCATATGTAGAAAGTCATGGGACAAAGAAACTTTTAGAAAACTTCACTTAGATGGACGGTGTGAAGATGAGAGTTTTATGTTACCAGAGTTAACACCTTAGGAGTCATTCCTCAGTTACTTAAAAGAAACAATTATTTTTTTACACTGTAAATTCCTTACATAGGAACTCCTGCCCTACACTTTTGTATGGTCTTTCAAAAATAAGCACAGCATTTCTTCCTGCTTTGGTGGCGATACTGCCCATTACATTTCATACCAAAATACGTGCTCTGTCTTGCTCAACTAAAATCAGTGACAAAAATCCATTCAAAAGGAAGCAATATTAAGACTGATCCAGATAAAACTTATTTCTCACTTTTACTGGATGGACTCCAATAGACTCAAACAATGACTGCTTCAAAAAATGTTATAACTGCAGCTTTTGTTATGAGCCACATGCTCTATGCTACACTCACCACTTATGGAAGATCAGGCTCATGGGGTGTGACAAACAACAAGATGCAGAATTTCGCAGTGAGAAGGGGCATGCGCTGGCACAGCGCCCAGCCACTATTTGGGTGAGATGTTCTGCTGTGCAGATAAACCAGATAAATCAGAAAGAGCAAGAGTGGGACAAGAGTGGGAGGAGGCAAGATGACACCAGCTCGCACTCAATGGTACTGTTGCAGCCCTGTGACCTCAATCAAAACTCACACAGTGACTTCATGCTTCACAAGCCAGTATCATAGACTCACAGTATCATCTAGGTTGGAAGGGACCTTTAAGATCATCGAGTCCAACCATTAACCTAGCACTGCCAAGTCCATCGCTAAACCATGTGCCTAAGATGAAACATTTACCCGTCATTTAAATACCTCCAGGGATGGTGACTCCACCACTTCCCTGGGCAGCCTGGTCCAATGTTTGACAAGCCTTTCAGTTAAGAAATTTTTCCTAATATTCAATCTAAACCTCCCCTGATGCGACTTAAGGCCGTTTCCTCTCGTCCTATCACTTGCTACTTGGGAGCAGAGACCGACCCCCACCTCGCTACAACCTCCCTTCCTGGCCCGTGCTGTGCTACTGCACACATCAATGTTTCTGTTGACTCTGAAACAAAGAACAATATGTTGGCTCTAATAATAGTGGCAGAAGTCTTCTGACAATATAAACTATTTCTCTAGCTATATCGGTCTCCTTGTGCCTCGAACTATAACCATGCATTTATGGCGAGTATGATTTCCAAGATGAACGATGACACATCCCCAGTTTAATCTGTCCATGGTGCCAGCAGTCTCACAGGCCTGCTACCTGTAACAGAGCCAGGGTCTTTGTTTCACACAGCAAGAACTTGTACTTAAAAGATAACAAAAAAACCAAACTCCCAAAAAACGCCACGATGCTATCAGTACTAACAGCAGGATCATACTCATGCTGGTCTTGAAAGTCTGCACTGTGTCATGGCCTTGCGTTGCACCCACGGTGTTAGATGCAGCACCTAGGAACACATGGCCTTGAAAACAGCCACACGTCTTTGCAAACCTTACATCAGGAAGATCCAGAGTACCCAGATTCATACCAATAACCAATGTAATAAGTTGTTGCTTCTTTGCTTATTTTTCTTTTTTTTTTTAATCCTCACTTTTTTCCCTAACAGGCCACAGGATTTCACTTGCTTGGTCCTACTTTTAGCCAAGAAACTTTTGCTTGAAATTAAAAAAAAAATCATATTTTTAGGAAGACACTGAGTCTCTGCAAAGGACTGCAAGCAAACAATGAAAACCACAAAAAGTGTTGATAAATTATCCATTAACTTGATAATCTTACCATTACAGAAAACTGAATCTTTTAACGGTTTCAAGCTTTCACTTCCTGCTGCTGGATCTTGTCTGCTCTGATCTATGACGGTTTGGCATACCATTTGAAGGTGTGAGGGTTTTTTGGCACCTTGTTGACTTTTGGCTCATGCAGTAACTAACTTGTTATAAAAGTAATTTAAAAAAAGTGGCAAGTATTTACTTGACTACTCCAGCAGTAATAAGAAATTCTAGTTTCACATTATAGAAATTATTTACTACACCATGGTCATCCTGGCGTTCCCTTAACGTATATTATCTTTCAACCTGAACAAGTCTCGTGCACATTTATGAGGGATAAAAGGGAAGGTGCTTGTTACATTTGGGGGAAAGCAAACCTGTAAACAATAAAGCAAAATACTTAGGCAAATTGGAGGTGAATTCAGTGCTCAAACTAACTTGAAGCAAATAAACAAATGATGGATTAGATAATTTCATTGGTAGAATCCAGCAAAAAGCATCTTCTTACTCAAGAGTGAGTCAAAAAAAGATGTAGACATAAATGATGACATTTTCTTCCTTGTCACTTCCAGTGCCTAAAGATCCCTGTGTAGCTGTCGAGACCCTTAGTTTCAGGTAGAAAGTGTTCCTCCAACCCAACAAACATTTCCAACTCGGCAGAATGCTAAGCACGTCCTCATGAGCACCATCAGCCCTTCTAGGAAACAAACACAACTGCTTTGGGAGGACACAAACACTGGTGCTATTTCTGTAGGTAGGAAGAGAACTCCACATGTTTTCTCAAACATTTGGGCCAGACCAAGCAGCTGACTGTCACTCTCAATATATTGTTAAATTTAGCTTTCCTTACACCTTATATTTTTACTATGTAAAAGAAATTTAAGCTTGAAAAGAGATACCATTTACAAGGCAAATTGTAAAACACCTGAACTCAGCAACTTTCACCTCAACATTAAGAATGATGAGGCTGTAAGAGACAACAGTACACAATTTTTTGCCAATGGCATAACGATTTGAAAGCCTTTTCCCCAGGGCATGGCATCTTTTCCTAGCTGAAAGGGCAAGCTTAGGCTATTGCAACATTAAGCAGCTGATGAATGACCTTGTTGTCACACTTGTTTTAGGGATTGATCATGTCCAATTAGTTCCTAGAAGAAATCAATTGTTCTTACCTATCTCATTTACATTAATAAGAAAATATTAATGACTTCACTGCCTATAAGTATTGGAAATAGAGGTTGCATTTACATTTTGGCTTGATGGTATTTCAAGAGGACTCATTACCTCCTCTTGTAAGAGCAAAACAAACCCACACAATTTTTCACAGTTATTCAGCATTAAAATCAAGTATTTCTCTACACGTTTAACTTGACAATTGGATCATATAACAATTAGTCTCGTATTGCTGGCTTATTTTTATGGGTGTCATTTTTATCTTACACAATAGAAAGCACATAACCATTTTCTTCCATTGCTAACTTTATGTTGAGAGAAGCACTACGTACAGAAACTCAAAACCACAATTACGATTTCCTGTTCAGATAGTCATAAAGTCTAACACACCATAACAGGAACAGGGATACAAACGTGCAGGTAAAAGCAGTTCATATAATTTCATTCCTGGAAGCGATCCTTAGGAAAACTTTCAAATGGAATCTTTGTGGTGGGATTTAAAACTCATGACGACTGCCAAAAACTTAAATAACGCTTTATCAGATGCTGGGATTAGCCTCTTTGTGAGCTACACACTATGAATAGCCCATGTCTGAGCATTCATCCTGGACTTTCTTCCCAGAGGGAGAAATATAATAGGAAGGTGCATTTCAAGGCGAAATTCAGAATTTGATTGCTATATTCTCTGTTCAGTGCAGACTGCTATCATTTCTGGTAAAATGTCCTAGTTAAGGGTTACAGTAAATTGATCACATAATACTACAGGAATTTATCATGCAATAGAAAAGGAATTTAAGAGCTGAATATCTAATATTATTAATAAAACAGGTCTGTGGATAGAGACAGTTAGGGGATACAGTTTATATTATTACCTGATCCTACATTAAATTAAATAGCTGGTAAAATCAGAACTGCAAGGAGAAAATAGACTCTCTATGGGATTTTTCAATTGGAAACTTCTGAGTGGGTAGCACAACAGTGGGTATTTACTCCCTGCATCTCTTCTGCCTCTAGAAACAGCCCCCGAGTTTTGCTTCTCCCTTTGCATCAGAAGTCCGAGCCCATCTGTGCAGAGAGACTCTGCTGCCACCCTCTGTGGTATCGGAGATGATTCAAAACACTAACTGACGTAAAATGCCAACCACTCTAATTAAAGATTTAGGGACAAAGGTCTCTAGTTGTGAAAGAACAGACACAAGGAAAAACTATTAGGATATAATTAAATATGGAAAGCAATATCAGTAACTCTAAAGTATTGGTACACAAGGAATTAAAGTGCTGTTGGAACATCAATTACTTCAATATTAAAGCAGTAGTTACATTAACCATCTTACCATCTTTTGAGACTACATTTTAAAAATGATAAGAGAATGCATCTTGACTATGTGTTTACCTCTGGTCTAGTTCATTGCTACAGACATCATATTTTCTGAGATGTTTAAAAAAATACATAGATAAGGGAGAACAAACACATAACTCTTTCCAGGTTGTCTATCATCTCTTAATCTGAAATTCAGTACAGGCACATAACTGATTAATAGAGAATGATGTGTTTGGTCAAAATAACATTTAAACCCTCATGAGTCAGATACAATACTGAGAGCAACCAGCTTGTGATAAGGATTTATACTAATTATTAACTGATAAAAGCTATTTTTCCTGACCATACTTGTGATTATTCAAGTCTTTTTTATAACAGGGCAGATAGGATATTGTTCTTTTGCTCTCACCCCTGTGAGAACAACCCCTATTTAAACAGGCAGTTTCCTACCCTGCACACACAGCTACATTTCTCATTCACTACCTTAATATTCTTGCCTGTTAAACCATTGATCCAAGCAATCACTAGGGAAGGCAGAGGCTGAGAGCTTTAGCAGAGCAGCCAACATCAACATTATTTTGATTTATTTATTTTTTAATCACGACATTCACAGACCCAAAGCTGTCCCCAGCAGCAGCAAAGCCACTCAGTTTTGGTGAAGGGGAAATCTGCCCTTTCTCCAGGGCCTTCAGAAAGGAGCAGTTTTCTGCCTTTTCTCCTCAACGTCTCCACTTGCACTTTATTTTTCTGTAACTCTGCCCATCAAATTAAATAAGCTTCTCAAGCAGATGATTCCCATGCTAGCCGTGCCTCTTTGCTGTATTGTGCATGGCAATGGTGTGGGGCCTTCACTTGCACTCTGCAACTGGTCATTCATCCAAACTCTTAATGACAAATAGAAGTTCACTTTAAATCTTCCATCTTTCAGAAACAGCAGAACTGAAATTAGCCATACAACTTCAACTTAGCTTTCCAGTTAAACCATACCTCAAAATACTACTGCCATATGATCAAAATACTAGTCTATTTCCATGACCAAAAAAAATATTCTTACACACAAGAATAAAAAAAAAAAATCACTTGTCATTGTCACTGAAGAACAAGAACACTAGACCTTTATTCACCTAGCTGGGGCGTGGGGAAAAGAACCCTTGCGTGCAAGACAAGAATTCATTGTAATGCATTATTGGACTTGATATTTCGACTGGACATTCTGAATTTAACACGTGTTCTTTCAGTCACAATTGGGCTCATACATTCATCTGAATGGTACTAAGCTGCTTATATTTTTTCCTAAAATTACTAGAAAAACCTATAATTTGTTTTCTTCTAAATTTTGCTTCATAGGGTTATTACAAGGTAACAGACACTTCACAAGATCAAAAAAAAGCAACTTAGTATCCAGACACCTCTTAGTATGTCACTTGAGGAGCGTTACAGTACTGTTTGGCAAAAGGTAAAATGATTTCCCTTTACTACTTTAAAAAAAAAAATAATCAAACAGTGGTAGCAAAATGTATTCATCTTAGCTATTTATTGACCAAGTAAAATCCTCCTGATTCACTATGTAAAATAAGATGCCTCAATACTTACCAATCTTCTGAAACAGGAATCTAACAGTTTCTTCAATCATCATTTTAATAGAGAAAATAGCAGAGATCTGTTTCGCTTTATTAGTAAAAAAGGGAAGAAGGTTGTGGGGGAAGAGGCCGTAGTCTGTCATTTCTAATGTCTTATTTTCCATGACAACTGAGATTGTTTAGGTCAAGAGTTTGCAAAATTTGGGGCTGCAAATCTCAGCATGCAAATACGAGCTGCAAATACATAGAGGGAGGAGGTTGCAGACATCACACTTTTTCCTTTCCTGTTTACACTTTTATTAAAAACAGAGTTCCAAAATATTTTCATTAAGTGTCATTTGCACAGCTACCTGGCACACTTGACAAGTGTGCCAAAATAATAAAGGATGTGAACTGGTGCATTTATTTCAATAACTGCCATATGGATTTTGGAATTCAGTAATCATGGATCTGGTACCTCTTTATAATATATTTGGGATAGATTAGAACATTTTGGCAAAATTGCTATAACCAGGTGCTTCTGCCTCACTGAGGCTGAACTACCTTTTCCTATTCGGTTTTCCTATTCGGAGGACAGAATTGAAAATCAAGTACGTATGGTCTACACTGGCCCATTTCTTGTCTTCCCCTCCCTGATTATTTCTTTACTTTCTTAATAAAGTCACACTGAAGGGCCTATTACTTCCTAGCTAGTGCAGTAGAAGATTCTGTAGTTGCACTTAGCTAGTAAAAGGTGTAATGCTAAATTACTTGGAAAGACGACATCTGTCTTTATGAACTGAATTTTATAAGTGAAAACTTAAGTTTATCAAAAAGCAAGACTTGAAATAGTGCAAATACAAACTCCCTACAAGCATCAGATTTATCCTAAAGCCGTTAAAAGCTGCTAAGAGACTTAACTCACGGTCAACATGCCAAATACATTAGGAAACATATCTACCTTGACAAGTAAAACCAACAGTTAACTCACTGAAATTTGTCAGAGACAGGTACATGGGAGGAGCCAGTTTTTAAATAGTTGAGGTCAATTATCCCTAAGAGAGGGTATGCCAGCAGCTTCGACCCAACCTTTCCCACTAAATTTCCCATTAGAAGGAGCACTGATAAGGTGTTGGGTTTTTTTGTCACTATAACATTTGTAACATTACTGCAACATTTGATATTTACCCTCAACATATAGGTGGGCAGAAGCGAATGGCTTTGCCTAGTATCTTTGGGTATATCATTCATCACGAACCTCCGATAGCAGAAAGTATTCTAACAGACAAAAACCCATACGCCTGTTAAAAGCGTTAAGAGCAAGCTCAAGTGAAGTTTCCATACCAAATGCCAAAACTACAGAATGCAGGGAGCTGTGGCTAGACAATGTAAGCTCAAACTTCATACTTCTAAGCAGTTTTAAACACTTATAGACAGTGTTCATATTCCTCTCGATACCACAGAAATATTGACTCAGTCCTGAGGCTCACTTGACATGGTGCGCTCTTTTAAGACTGACCACCACCGCAGGCTCCATAAGGGGGGACAACCCTGTTCAAGAAGGAGCAAGATGATTGCCCTCAGCTGTAGCTTTTAGAATATGTTCATCTGCAGATCTCCAAAACTGCATTGCCTCCCTCACATGATGTAGCAAGGAATCCAAAGAAAACAGTCATATTTTTGATAGGAGATTAGCAGAATGTCCCTCTAAGAATTTGAAGTGCGCTACCCTTGAGTATCTGTTTTGCTTTAGAAGAGAGGGAAGAATGTCTTTAATTATTTCCATCCAAGTTAGAAAGGGCACTATTTCTCTTCCGAGATAAGCAATATTCATCCCCTTGTACTAATTGTTTCCATTTTAAAATCACAAGATTCCTCCCTCTCAAGTGTCATGGTACAGAAATACCTGCCCTAATTGTATACACTATTTTATGTTGTAATACAGACTACTACTCTAATTAGCTTCAAATCCAGTTTGCACCTTTTAATGTCTTGTTTGCTTTTTTTAAGCTTATAAGTAGAAGGAAAGCACCTTCTTCTAACCCTTCCTAAAGGGACTTCAGCAACAGAAGCTGTCTCAACTCACCTTGAACCTGTAAGAACATGGGCTACAGGAACTCTTTGACAGGTACTCCCCACGAAAGGTTAATGAAGACCTCTTTTTGCAGCATTCGCGTACATTTCCCCCATGTTTCTCAACTATTCTATCTCTTATCACACTGCTTGCTTTGGTAATACTAGCTTACAGAGCTAAATATATAGGAACACGTTACCTCTGCATTATAGTATTCATTTTAAATGAGTGATAAGGTAAGACAGAAACTACCCTGATCAAGTTTTGTTCACAGAAATTGACTAAACATAAAAGAATGAAGTAAAAAAAACCAAACAAACCAATGTCATCTAATATAAAGTTTGTCGTCCACTCACTTTTCTGTTCCAAAAAACAGAAATAAGTCATGTAACAGACTATGGAAAAGGAAAGAAAACCACACAGAACACCCTACATTTTAATGCAGTTTTCTTAGGAAATATTTGCGTATTATCATATAATATAGCAACTAATAAAGCCTTCTAATTTTAGAACTTTTCAAAAAGCTTTCCAGTTGGCTTTCTCTCACCTTCACTTAGACCCAGGGGCTAAGTCATGTGGATGAACTACAGAAGCATGAAAGCGGCCACCAGAGCACACAGCCACTACTAAATTAACCCTGAATTTGGAGTTTTCACGTTTGAAATTCCACCTTTCCTTTGAGCTTTTGGTCAGCCTCCAACAGTTAGAGATAAAACTACCATGACCATTTCTGAACTGTAATATTTTCCAAACAGAAAACTGTTCTATATTTGAAACAGAAAGAATTTTCTTCATTTTATTAGGTGAACAGCAAGTACTGAAAAGGAAGACGTTTCCTGCAGTGACCAGAATTGACAGCTCAATTACAAAAAAGCACCAGGCCCCCCTGAAAGACTTCACATGCAGTCAGAAACAGTGTGATCAGCAGTCACAACAATGCTTGGTTTTCAACTCAAAATGAGGTACGGTTTTCTTGCCTTTCATATCAAATCATTAAGCAGATTTGTTGGATTTCAGAAGTTTTCATGTTGCTTTTGTGTTCACGCATTAGCGCTCTGCAGCTTTCTTCAGATATTCCTCTACTTCCATCAGTAAGTCAGTCCACACACTTAGGCCACGGACTTTAAAGTCTCCGTCCTGTGCCTTCAGGAGTTTCAGAGCAGCTTGGGTCTGTCCCCTGAGCAGTGCAGATCCCTGACAGAGGCAGCTGAAACGCTTCCTCAGCTCCTCCCAGGACAATTCAGCCTTGTCATGACAACTTTTAACCCACTGTCCCTGCAAGGGATCATAGAGCAAGTGGCTTCCCCAGACGGTTAAAAGGTCCAAATAAGGCCTGCTAAACTGTGAATAGTGACCAGCTACGGAGGCAAGAAGGGAGCCTGGGAGGACAAGGCAAAAGGCAGAAAATCGCTCCAGGTTCCCCAGTAGCCAGGAAAGCAGGGGCCTGGCAGCATATTCGTCTCCTGTTGCACTCGCCTGGTTTCCGCCCAGGCTGTTCCCATCCTG
>VYZM01019326.1:79334-99992 GCA_013398915.1 Dromas ardeola
GCGCCCCCCCCCTGCCTCACTAGCAGCAGCGCCGCCGCCACCACCTCGAAAGCCCGCGGCTGGGGGAGCTGGTCCAGGACACCGGACAGCCAGCGCAGCCGCCCCGCAGCCTCCCCGGCCGGCTCGGCCTCCTCCCCCTCCTCCCGCAGCCGGCTCAGCAGCAGCTGCGCCTCCGCTTGCACCTGCGGCTCCAGCCCCTCCGGGGGCCGCGGCGGGCCACGGGGCCTCCTCCCCGGGAGGCTGCAGCAGGCCGCGGAGCAGGCGGCGGCAGGCGGCGGGCGGCAGAGCGCGGTTCTCCAGCAGCGCCAGGCCCAGCAGCTGCGGGCAGCGGCCCAGGTGGGGGAAGGCCAGCAGCGGGTTCGGCTGACCCCGCCGCAGCCGCCGCCCCAGGGCGTCCCGGAGCCGAGGCCGACTGCGGAAGCGGTCATGGATGTGCTGAAAGTACCGGGCCCACTCTAGAGCCCTGTCCAGGGTCAGGCAGTCCCAGTCCCGCACCAGCGCGGAGCGGGACACAGCCAGGAGCGCCGGCAGCTGCCCCACCTGCTCCAGCACGGCCTCCATGGCCGCTGGCCCCAGCCTTGGCGCCCCCGGTTTGAGCAGAAGTCCCACCGCCCGCCGGGAACGGCAGCCAATCTGAACCGGGGGGGAGGAGATTTGTAACTCTATTGGCCGAACCTGACGTCAATCCGATGCGGATTGGTCTTCCCTTAAAGGAGACTTGGGCCGGCCTCCTCCATCGGCCGTTTGTGCCTGGTTTGTGCCTGATCCCTCAGGGACGGGCGGGAAATCGAGCCAAATTAAAGCGTTAAAAACCAAGCAGGATTAAGAAGTGTAAAAAAGCAAACACCTAAGAGGCTTAGAATAAACCTTAGAATAATATCCCTAAATGCCCCTTAAAAAAATAAAACTCTTCAAGAGCAAACATCCACCGCCCCACATTTGGGGGTATTTCCCCATTTCTGTGGTACGCTGCTCTGTGGAGGGCCGCCATGATGAGCTCAATGTGCAGCTCCCCAGCGCTGCCCGCAGCTCGGCACCCTGCCAGGGCCGGACCCTGCTCAGCCCACATGGCGCAGCTCGCCCTACTGACCTACCGACTAATGGCTTTGTAGCTCATTAGCGTTTCCCTGAGGTACCTGCTGTCTGCAGGCAGTCAGAAGCCTGGCGCTTCTGGTAGAAGTAATGGCTGATGCCTGCCTTAGCTTTCCGGACAGGGTTTCCCTCCCAGACACCTCCCAGACAACATGGTGGAAGTGTGCTATAACTCTGCCAGCCAAAGGTCAGTTTTACATGGCAGGCTAGAGGTATTCATCATAACTTGCAGGATGCAGCTTACCCTTTGGAGCAACCGTTCTCTGGTGCTTTCCTCACGTCTGCTGCCTCAAGGGCTTCTGCCAAGCTGGGAGACGGGTCCTTTCCCTCCATCCTCGTCCTCGCAACAGACCTGCCACGCTCAGCGTCCCCTCACGGCGCGGAAGGGAGGAGGCCAAGGCCGCTCCAGCTTCCAGCAGCTTCCACAGGTGCCCCCTGCTGCCCAGCTCCTGAGGGGATGAGGTAATGGCGGGAAGGCGGCGGGGTGGAGCTGGTAGCTGTGAGAGCTGCTGGGTGCTCCTCAGGGAGTTCACGAGCCCTGTGGCATGATCCTGGCCACTGAATCGCAGAGTGGCAGGGGTTGGAAGAAACCTTCGGAGATCATCCAGTCCAACCCCCCTGCCAGAGCAGGGTCACCCAGAGCAGGTTGGACGAGAACGCGTCCAGGTGGGTTTTGAATCTCTCCAGCGAAGGAGACTCCACCACCTCTCTGGGCAGCCTGTTCCAGTGCTCTGCCACCCTCAAAGTAAAGAAGTTTTTCCTCATGTTGAGGAAACCACTGAGTATGACCGCTGGGTGGGTATGGAGGCAGTGGAGAGGCCTGGGGAGACCCCGGTGCCATTGGCTGCAGCAGTGCCTGGGGCTGGGCCTGTGGGGGGCCATTCCCTCCTCACCACGCCGGGAAGGACGTGGCCCCATGGCCCACCCCTTGGGTGACGGTTATGAGCGACAACACAAATCCTGCTGCCAGCCTGCCTCAGCACATGCTTTGGTAAGGGCTTTCTGAAAGGCAAGAGCAATGAGGTCTGACTGGAATTTACTGCAGGAACCAGCAAGAGAAACCAAACTGTAATGCTGCGAGCTACAATATTGTATGGCAAGCCACAATACTCCTCCTCTTATGCAGAACTCATGTTTTCTTTCATACATCTTAGTGCTGGAAATGGTTTCCCCCGAGTTTGTTATCTAAATGAACTGCATTTTTGGTTATGGAGTGAATGTGCAATAGACTCTCAGCCAATATTCTTTAGCTCAGACAGTAAGGGACACAACTCCTGTAGCCCCTGAGTTACACCAGACTTCACACTAACATGGGCGAAAGACAAGAAAGAGACCCACAGCTTGCTTCTACTCCTTTCTTTTCCACTAAGGAAAACTGAAGCGGGTGAACAGAGCCACTGAACCCGTTAGTCTCATGCCTTGCTAGGAACGTGCTCAGACCTTGTCCCCTGGCCACACACCCCTGCCCTAAAGGTGACTGCTAGCAGTTGGTGACCAGCTTCTCTAATTCACATAGTACTTCCAA
Organism: Dromas ardeola; assembly: GCA_013398915.1. Taxonomy (NCBI): domain Eukaryota; kingdom Metazoa; phylum Chordata; class Aves; order Charadriiformes; family Dromadidae; genus Dromas; species Dromas ardeola. The sequence goes on from VYZM01019326.1 coordinate 81,952, forward strand.
AGTAAAGCAAAAGAGAGAATAAGAAAATTGTAAATAAGGGTTTAGATACAAGTCTCCCCTCTTCAAACCTTCTCCTGGACTGCTCTGGATGGTTATTTAGGAAAGCTCCTTCTCAAATACTCTCAAGAAAACAGACCTCTCATCCTATTTTCTTATTTCAGTCATCTATTGTAGAAAAAATGGCGTTATAGACTTGATGATGTAGATGATCTGTAGGTTGAGGGCCTAATACAGGAATTAGAGTGACATTCTATGGCCCTTCTGGTTGAAGGAGTTCATAACTACCCCTCAGTATCTATGAATGTAATGTATTATAAGGTATCATTCTAAAATAGATGTTTTTGTCCTGAAAAATCTCTTTTAAGCTTTCTGTTAACTATTTCTGGAGTAATAAACATGAAATTGGATACAGGTGGATAGAGATCTGTTGCATTGTTAACAATGGAATTGCTTTTGCTATTAATAAATTCATACTTACCTATCATCTGCCACGCCCATATACTTCAAAGTATATTATAAACTAATATACATTAAAGATAAGATGGAACATGCAAACTTTTCAGTTACATACAACTGAGTGCAACATTTTGGCATCTTTTACTTAATGCTTTACTTAAATGGAAAAGTGATAGAAACCTGAAATGGTTTGAATATGATTACATATTACATACTTTGGCCTCTCAGTTCTAATGCAGCATCTCTTGAATTAAGTGCTGTGGCATACGGGAATAAAACAGTTTCAGTGAATTCCAGACCCATGTTCTATTTTAGTGAGGGATATTTCTGGAGGCACATATGCTCCATGTCATGAAGAAGAGAAGAGATATTTCCCTTTATGTCAGAAAGCTTTTCACAAGAAATCTTTCACATTATTGTTCTTTTTCTTTATTGGATGAAGTATATGGTTTTATATCCTGCGAATGTCTCAGTATGTTTCAGTTGAAAGAAATCAAATAATCACATTTGCAGCACCAGGAAACTAACAAAAACAGGTTGTGAAAGTCTAACCAGACTGGAAAAAACACTGAGTAATATGGTATCTGGAATACTCTTGCATGTGAAGGGAGATGGCCTGCTTGTTCTAATGGGTCTCTGTAGAGCTGACTGAAAAATGGAATTTCCGTTTTACGAAAAACCCTGAATATTTCAGCACTTGGTTTTGTCTCAAATTAGGATGAAAAGTCTATGAGCATTTTTCATCAAGGGGATACAGTTTGACATCTCTGTAATAAAATGGTTCATGCAAAAAGACATTTATGTATTTCTAGGTATTGCAGCTCTATTTGGAGTCTTCAGTCATGATGGGGCACAGTTGATGCATGTAATGAAAAATAGAGCCTGATCTGAGAAACAGGAGAGTTCTGCATAAGAATGCATTAGAAGATGAATTCAAGGAACAAACAAAAGAAACAAGGTAACACTGAGAGAGTTATGATTCATGTAATAAATTGTTCCACTCAAATATCCCTTAAAAATACTAACTGCATTTCCACACTCACCATCAAAGGAACTCCCTTTCTACTCCTAGTTTTGTGTTATTATTTGAGAGCCTCGCCACTCTCGGAATGTGTTTTGGGATCTTCCACTTTAAGACAGGAATCTATTTATCTGTTGACTGGTCTGCTGATGCTGGTGCCATGTAGTAAACAAATTAAATTGAACAAGTGTGGCTTCTTTCTTACAGGTGAATTATTTTCCTGTAACTTTTAAGTGCTAGTACTCTCTCTTCTATGATCAGTTTTAGTTCTAGTTTAAGTAGCCCTAGGGTTTTTCCTACCAACAACATCAAAGTTTGCATTTTGTAGTTGCTGTCTATCAACTTATGCAAAGTCTTTTACTACCTGATAGCATTGCTGGGTTGTGTAGACGTTATTTCAAGATATCTCTACAGTGCCGAGTTGGTTTTCTACCTAAGGAACATCTATGGGATAGTGGGGAGATACTTAGGAGGTAAGCGCCGCAAGACTGAGGAGGTGAGGTAGAGAGTTAATGTTGTGGAAGAGGATGGGAAAGGTTGGGCCAGGATGTCAGGAGATATGGTAAGAGCACAGAGATGGGGGGGATAGAACGGTGAGTGGATTTTCAGATAGCTGTATGCGTGTGTGTAGGTGCTTTCCTACTTAGCTTGATTACTTTGTAAGAAAAAAAAACTAAAAGTTCACTTCTGGGCCCCACATAGGTCTTTGGTTGTGTAGTATCAGTTTGCTTACCCTATTAATTACTCTTGTAGTAGCCTCTCGTACTGTTTTAGGTTGTGTTTGGATGTGTATTTCATGTTACATAAACTATGCAGCCTCTTGATTTTTTTCTAATGAGAAATGGAACCCACAAAGATATCTTAAAGAAAATTGTACAGACTACATGTGTGAGTGCATGAGGCTTCCTTCTATGAAGGAAGGATGGGGAAATATGTTAAAATAGCTTTTTTCAACTATTTTGAAGAGTTATCACTACTGAAAAGTGACCTCTTTGTTTTGTGTGATTTAAAAGCAAAGCAGAAAATAGACAGAAGAGAGAACAGGACGTATTTTGTATGATAGGCTAGAGTGCAGATTTACAACTGCAACACATCAGATTGTTTAAGCTCTCTGCTCTTCTTGCAAGTAGCTAGGATACTGTGAACAGGGATAGCCACTGTTTCTTGTGTTGCGGGTTTTGGTTCTGAGGGTTTTTTTTCCTTTTTTTTTCACCAATAAAGGCTATCTTTTATTTTCTTTTCTAAAATGAGCATTAAAATAAGGAAACAGTCTTTGAGAGTTTTCATCTACTGTTGTGTTAAGCTGTAGTTAATGTTTCTCTATTACAGCTTTTGATTGATAAGATACATGGCAAAGAAAGTTGTTAAGCAAGTAAGAAAAGCGCCTGTTAGATACAGAATCGGGGAAGTCATTTCCACAGCTCCCTGAAAACAAGCCCACTTTTCAGTGAAGCACTGAAAAACAGTTTCACAAGCCCTGCATTTTGTATGAATTATTGTGCTGTTTTATCTAAGTGGAGAAGTCGAGTAAAAGATTCATATGAAGTTTTATGGAACTAGTGAGTTTCTTCACTCTGGTTATGGAGCCAGTAAAATTCACCCTGGCAGGGAATATCGGTTTTGAAGCAAAACTGGTCAAACTAGCCAGAAGTCTGGATTCCATTGTTGTATTTTCCTTCCTCTCAGAAGTCATATTGGCTGTAACATGGTTATATTGTTTCTCCTGAATAAAAATTTAGTAATCTGTTTACTCAGTATACCTAGCATTATAAAACTCCAAAATGGTCTTTTCTTAGGTAGGAGGTGTTATTTCAAATTACAAAAATGAATACATTGAGAGAGATGTATGATCATCTATATTTCTGGTACTAATATTCACTTTTTAACTGTAAGGAGGTTTGTTTAGCTGCCTCTAACTGTGTGCTAGGAATAAGGCTGCCACACTCATTATATAGTGACTTATGCATATTGATGATTCTAAACTCATGGACCATTCTTGTAGAATGTCTTCCTATTTCTGCAACAAACACTGGGGGAAAATGAAGTTATTAGTCAAGCCAGTACCTGGCAGACTCTGTCAACCCTTCCACATCTTCTGATGAAGTCCTTAGAATTTTTTTGTCAATGTAATCTCTTACATCTCAAAAACTAGCAAGGTTGTGGTAGGCTTTTGGAATGAGAACAGAAGTCTATGATCATATTGCATAATAAAGGTATGGAACCTACTAATTTGTATATCAGCATAAGCCTCAGAGTGTACAAAAGGCATACCTGTCAGCAGGGGGTTTTCCCCTGAAACTTTTTGTGCTATACTTCAGTTAGGATAGCGTGGTAAGTCCTGCATGTGCTGATTGTAGCGTATGAAAGTATTAATAGCAATGCCCATTTGCAATGAGTTATACCTATGATGTGAGTAATTGATGTCAATGATCAAGCAGCAGTTGTATAATGCACTAGAGTGAAAACTGATTGAAAATCCGTATGTTGAAAGAGTTCTATATGTAACGTATATTATTACTGAGATAACCTAAAAACCACTCTAATTAGCAATTTTGCTTATGTCTGGCTATACCAAAACTGATTTTTTAGGAAACTAAACATATAAGCAAACAGACTTTGCTGCCTAGCCCCATTTCTAATTTTGATACTATGAGTCAGGACTATTCTAGCAAAGCTACTAATCTAGGGTATAGCTCTTCTATATTATAAACATAAAAATAAGTAAAATTGAGTGGCAAATTGTGCCACCTTTTTCTGACTGTGAATAGTTGATTACAAGTGGTGAAGTTACTACACACTTGTAAATGAACGCCCCTCTCACCAGGTGAGCCACATTAAATGATCATGTGTGCACTCCAAAACCAGTTGCAGTTGTTAAGTGTGTGTTAGCTGCAACTAGTTTTGCCTTCAGGTTGTTTGAGCTACTGCATTTTAGCTTACATTTGCCATGGCATAAGAGCATGCAGACAGGCAGTTAATGTTGCTCAGCTGATGAATGGTAAGGTATTAAGCTGCGTGCTTTGATCACTTGCTATTGTTTTTGATACCTTTTAGAGAGGTTTCATTTGCTGTCTGTTGTGGTGGTGGATTTGATAGATCACAGCATGTACTTAGCAGAGTATTTGTCTGCATGCCTTTTTCTAGGCTTTTCCTTTAAGCCAAGAAAACTCTTAAGTTACTTATGTTAAGTACTTTTATTATAGGATCAGGTGCACAGATTGAGCCTTCTGAGGCATTTTGAACCCATCCCCCCTTTATTAGGGTACCTGTTAAGTAGTATCTTAAAGAGCTGTCTGTTTCAGAGACCATCTTATCAGAACCCTCTGAAAATAATATTCCATAAAGCTTGAGTCATAAAACACTGTCTCTGGCTAAAGATTTGTAATTTTGATATATAATGCTGTGGTACTTGTATGAAGTCAAGCACACTTAGTCTAGCATCACAGGTTTAGTATTTAACAATGAAGTGTCTTTAAGAGTATTCGGGGGGGAAAAAATCTGTACATTTGAGAATAGTATCTAAAAATTCTTTCCTACTCATAGGTTCTGTGTGTTTCCATGACAGTTAAATTGCTGTCATTCACAAGAGTACAGGGAGATCACATAAACACACTTTCATGTTGGAATTGGTTATATTTTTCACTTGCATAAAAAGATATATAAAACTCAATGCAAGACAACTATGTATAGAGCTATTTATACGTATGTCTGGGTTCTAATAACATAAGTCACTTGGATTTTTCACTTTCATTGCCCTAATATCCTGAGAACATCTTAAATTATCAGATACACTAGTATCGCTCCTTCGTAGCTCTGTACAGTGTCTTTACGAATAATACATGTCTGTGTATAGTGAGATAGCTACATTAACACACACACACATATGCACATGCTGGAGAGACATTTCTTTTTTTGAGCAATAAGGCTTTTAAGTATCTGTTGTTTCCATTTTCATGTCTCCAAAGCTTTTATGTGAATTCTTCCAGCACATTTCTCATTATTCTCTCAACCTTTCCTCTGCTGGATGGCTGGGGTTTCCAGACATATAACCTGAAATGTCCTGGGAGAATTTACATAAAAACAATAAAGCCAAGGAAATGGAAACCACAGAATATATACATAAATTTTTTTCAGTCTTTGCTAAGAAGCTCATTGGTTAATATTTACAGAGGAATTCAATTTTCCATATTAACATCCTTTTCACTGTGAAGCAAATGTGAGAGAGTGGGATGGTAGGAATCATTACTTAAGTGAATGGGGGCTTATATGTTAATCTCATTAATGGTTAAAAGATTTTACTTTTCTTTATCCTAGTATACCAAGAAGAACATCCCATGAAAAAAATCATATAAATGGCTGAATTAAGCAAATGTTAATGCAAAACTTTGAAGGGATTTTTCCTCCTATTTGAGAAAAGTTTAAGGGTTTTTTTTTGTTTATTTATCTAAGGGTGTATAAAGGAATACTGGTTTCTGTTATCTATACTCATAGCATCCTCTGAAAGCAAATCATTAAAACTGATACAGCTGCTTATAGGCTCAATAGTACAGTAAAACAATTTTGGTTTCTATTGAGGCCGCTTGTTAATAATGAGTTGTGTACCTGTCTCTGGGAAATGCCTCTGGCAGGTTTTGACAAGACCTTCCTGATGGTAAGCTTCTCATATTGCAGAGACCACTACCATAACTGTCATATTGTCCTGATATTGATTTATTGATTTTTTTCTGCAGAAAGGGCAGGCCAAATAAACACAGACTTAAGATTTTTTTTCTTAGCTCCAGAGTTTTTAACTTAATGGTTTTCTTTAAGAAGAAGTTTTCCCTACATTTTACAGAAAATACTGGTATTTAATTAGTAAAAATGTCCAGAAACCAAAATATTTGGATCTGGTGTAACATTTTTCCACAGCAGTTAGGATTTGTGTATTTCACATTAATTCTATGTTATTTTGGTTGTCTGACTTGATTCCTGGTCCAGTGCTGAACCACACTTAAGGATTTGTATAATGGTGAAGGAGCCTTTGTGTATATCCAAAAAGCATCACAATGCAGGTAACAGGTGTATTAGAATATCCTAGTTCATAGCTGAACCTGAGACATTGCCATTAGCTTTCTCAATAAGACAGGAAATTAGAAGTGCTAAAACAATGCATTGTAATTGCAGAAAAGAATAACAATGAGTTAAAAAAAAAAAGAAAAGGCAGAGATGAGATTGTAGCACGTAGGACACTTGCATGAACCTAAAAGCCAGCAGGAAAAAATTGCTGTGTAGTTCATACCTGTGGATAGGATGAAGGTGATGTGTGAAGATGAATTCCTAGAATTAGGGAAAAAGTCTAAGAGAGAGGTCTGCTTTATTAAAGGTCCCATTTTGGGGGTGGAAAAAAAAAGGTAACAACCACCCAATTTTAAACCTGGAAATGGTCAAATTCATATTAATTCAATTTGTTCTAATGAAAACAGTGAAAACACTATTCTTAGTTGAAACCACCGCTGCAAGCGTCCTCATATTTCTTGATATTACAATAGTTTGTAACTTCCCTTAGTTTGAGAGAAATACATTTGTAACTACATCAAGGAATTATTACTGTAATGAATGTGCTGGAGTTTTATACTCTGCATGGAGAAAATAACTCTCATGAAACAATGAAAAGTTATTGTTTGTATATGTTTTCTTTCTGTGAAATGCTGATGCTCGTCAAGTGTTTAGAAAGAGTGTGAAGTTCTGTTAATTGATAACTTATGAGCCTTGAGGGCTGGAATTTATTCCCTTGCTTTTTGTAGGAAGAGTTGGATCTAATAGTTCTTAGAAAAGGGACAATATGGATCACGTCTTCCAGACCAAACTTGCCTATGACTGGCAGTTCAATAATACCTAAGGGAGTTAGGCGCCTCACCACAATAGCGAGTTACTGGGAACCAGACGCCTGAGGGTCTTAAGAGCTCTTGAAAATGGAAGTATTAAGAGGGATGCTTGTGTCCCAGTTAGGGATACGCATTCATCTAGTGAAAGCATCTTGTGCAGCTGGCAATAGTCATGACAGAACATTTACATGGGAAATTTAACAGTATATAATCTGGGTATAACTTGCCTAAATACTGCAGTCCTAGTGGATGGATGCTGTGACTATAGTACAGAAATGTTTATCCAAGAGAATAGTCCAAATGGTCTTTGCTATCAAACAGTGATTTCACTACGAATGAGGGGTTAGAATTTTCTGCTGAATGAAGTTATCAAATAAAATGACTTGGGATAAATCAAAGTGTTAGTTTAGAGAAAATCAGTATTTTTTTTTAATATTTTTACTTAAATGAAAATTTTAAAATTAACTTATTTAAAAGATTTAAAAAATGAAACATTTGCTCAAAAATTTTTTCAAAAAAGCATTCTAATTCCGTAGTAATGTTGAGGAAGGAGAGTTACTTTTACCACAGGAAAATTTTTACTCTAAGCAGAGAATTTGTTTGGGAGGTTTAACTTTGTGTAAAGGCACTTTCCAGCCTTCCACTGAAATATTTTGAACCTTTTCGTATTAGTTTGAATGGATGTTCACCAGTTTGAACAGCTCTTCTCTGACTTGTTCTATTCAAAGGACTTGGAAAAGAAGAAAGGATCATGTCAGTTGCTATCCTGTTGACAAGATCGAAACATGGCCTTGTTCAAAATCACCTTGTCTCTTGCTGATGTGGGAAGAACTGCAGAAGAGGAAGAATTGGAAAGGTAGAGACTGCCTGGTAGGATGCAGTGGTTCCTCAGACGGTAGGCTTAGCGTGGGTCCATATCCAAACACAAAATATTTGTTTCTCCTTTTGCTTACATTATATTGTTTTGTTGTTTGCTTCTCTGAATATATAACTTTCTAATAGCATTTTGTCCTTCCTGGTTTCCAAGTCCTTTTCTTTTACAGTTTTTGCAAAGATTTCACATGGGAATGGTTTCAACACATGTACTGAGGCTTCATACTAAAAGCGTAAGGTTATACAAAGCACATTGGTTCTAGGTAATTTGTCCTGCAAAGAGATGCCTTCTGCCTAACTTGCCGCTATAGCTAATGCATCACTATCTCAGGTAATTTGAATTTACTAGCTTGATGGGAAAGCTGGCAAAGATATTGGTCAAAAATAAAAATATAGATGTTATTTCAATTTTTTTATAATTATTTTTACATGCTGTTTTAATTAGTAAATTGCAAACAGTGGCTTCAGTCCTATTCCAAGTATTCCTCCAGTTACAATATTAACAGACATAAACAGAAGTTTAATCCATCAGATTTGGTCATGGATTTCCCATTAAATTTGTCCCCAAAGTGATTCAACATCCCAGTTCTTAACAGCTCACTGAACATACCCAGTCAGTTGTAACTGGTCTGTATACAAATTACTGCCACGTTCAGCAAAATCCATGGAATTGTTCTGACTCCCTGGGGAGAGTTTTGTTGAGCTTTGCAAAATTGGGAGTTTTTGTTAGATTTTATTTTAATTTTCAGTGTCTTTTCAAGGAGAGATATCCCAGACTCCTTTTTCTAAAATTTACATGTTGTTTGCCTGGCATTTTTTGTACTTGCTCCACTTTCACAGTAGTGTAAATCTCTTGGCTTCATTGACATTTCTCCTGATTTCTATCTTTTATAGCATTTCATGAAGAAGCAGCTGGTGAACTCAGTTTAATTGTAGGATATGAAATATGATTATGCATTCTACTTAGGCTACCATATTAATTATTTGGTTCATAATCTATTTTTTGTTATTAGACTAATAAAAATTAAAGTTACCCTAAGAAAGTAATGATTTTTATCTATGTCCAGTAAGACTTAATGTATGTTACAGCAGCAGATGTGGATCACCAGTTATGCCTTGGTAGATCACTGCATATTTTTGTTTACCTTACATTTCATTTCTACAGATCAAAATTTCACATGCATAACTACTGGGATGGAAATAAAGAGGTCCTTATGATGGAGTTAGACCCTAGCATTTGCGTATACTAAGACCGAAGTATGTCAAATTTCTGTTTTTCCATTCAACTTTCTTGTTGAACGAAGCCTGAGGGCCACAGCTACACAATACAGTATTCGCTAGCGAATTCCATATGGAATTACTAGCATCTAAGTATCTCATGCTATCATATCATCCAGGTAACTGATCCAAATATTTGGTCTTAGTTGTTTGGTCGACTTTATTCCTAATTCTTCTCACCTACCAGGCCTATGATATTTTGCACAAGTGATTTTTCACATTTGTTGAATTATTTCTTAATGTAATTATTTTGTGGGCTCTTTGCCTGGGCTTGTGACAGATGAAGAAAAAGCAATGTACTAAATTAATAATTTAAATTTAATAATAACTAAATAATAACTAAATAAATTTAATAATAACTAAATAAATAATTTAAAAATAATAAAATAAATACAATATTAATAAATTAATAATAAAAAATAAAAAAACTAAATTCTGACCCTGGTCGTATTTGCAAGCATGGCTATAATGTTCACAAGGTTAAAAAAAAAAGCTTTCTGTCTATAGCTTTCTTTCCTTGTTACTGGTTTTGGGCATCTGGTTTCAAGGTTGGTCTGAAATTTGATCTTACTCAAATTCTTTTAATGCATTTCAGCAACATATGTCATTAATGAAAGGAGCTGGGTAACCGGTCTCACCATTGTTTGTAATTCAGCCTATGACAGGCAGCAGGAAAGCAGAACAGTTTCAGCCAGCCCCAATTAGGAAAACATGCCCAAGGCATAGGCTATAGCATAAACAGAGATATGTCAGTCTCCTCCCCAGAAGAAAACTGAAAGTGTACACTTGGCAGTGATGCTTTGTTTTTATTGTGAATGAGAAACCTGTTGAACAAACCCAAGTCCTTATTTTGACATTGGTATGGTTAATGGCAAGGATAAAGAATCATTCCCAATGAAGACAAACTGGAAAAGGATGATCTGTGGATTGCAGGTGCTGCAGTAACGTTTATGCAAAATAATAACCTCCTAAATTAAAAATGTGCAGAATTACAAAAGCATATTTTTGTCTGAAAGAAACATACTAAAAATATAAACACTAGTCTTTTGTCAGCAATTAGATATTCCCCTGTCATGTTTCAGATTGTAATGCTGTGAACGGGGAAGATTCTTCTGAAGGAAACTGCCATTCCACAACATGCCCTTACATGAAGAATAATGTTACAGAGACTATTCTGGAATTGAGCAACTTAGTCACAGCAAGAAGAATGCTTGCAAAAGAGGTAATACATTAAAAAAGTAGTATTTATCATTTCTGTTGAATCCTTAGTTTGTGACATCAAAATGTTTAATAGGTGTCTCTTACCTCGCAGCCCTCCTGAGATACACTTAATAATCTTGCAGATTGGAAGTCTGAAGCATCTGGAAGATTAAGTAACTTTCCCAAGATCACACACAGATTTCTTGTTTTGTTATGACAGCAAGTGATTACCAGAGCCAAGATTATTCCCAAACTGCCTTACTTCCCTTCTCTAATAGCATTTTACCAGATATGTGGTTTGCAGGATAAGGAAGAAGGAAAGACAGAGAAGGGAAATACGTGCAGGACTATTCCATAAATTGAATTAATAAATCGAGCCCATCTTTATATAACTCTCACTGTCCAGTAACGTCAGACTACTTTACAAGAGAAAGCTTTTATTACTATGCCTATTTTACCGATGGGGAAACTGAAATTAAAAGTGATTTGACAAAAGTCCTGCAACAGATAAATTTGCAGGCCTGGGAAAAGTAGCCAAGTCTCCCAACCCCCATGAGACAGGAGTAGCTTATACTCATTAAATGAGCTGGCATTCACCCTGTTTCATTTGGCAATGTAATACAGTGCAGAGGGAATGGTGTTCTTTCCATTAGGAATGCTTCGATGATGCCACTTTAATAGAAGAACGAAAAGGAATGCTGGACTCCAAGCATTCCCTAAGGTATAAGATTGACTGTTTGAACTGAGCAGTTGGAGAAAAAAACCTGGAAAGGAATAGCAACAGAAGTAGTATCTCAACAATAGCTTCTGAGGAAAATTAACTTGAAATGTTGATGGAGAAAGTGTAGGGTTGAGGAATAAATGCTGAAAAGCGGTGTCAGAAGCACCAGGACAAAGGCTGGGAGAACTATGAAGGTCGTGTGGAAAGAAAATCAAACTCACAGAAACATAAGTGAGCACCTAATTTTTGCCTATAAGGGCCAACCTGTCTCTCTTCCTTTACATTGCTGGCCAGGCAATGAAGCTCTTGAATTTTGTTTTTACAAAGGCAGGTTTATTACAAATTACATGTTTTATGAGCATGCATCACTTCAAAAGGGGTGGAATTAATTGTCTGCCATTTTTCACTTCATGGACAAAGCAATGTAAGGAAAGTAGAACCGAACTTGTGAGATAGCCAAAGAATCTGCTGCTTTGTAGGGTTTTCATATGGAAACGGGATCCTAAATTGGATTGCAGAAGTTGTTCCAGTGACTAGGCTAGAGTAGCTCTATGAAATTGCTGTATTTTCAGTAGGTAGTCAGTAGGGAAGGAAGACATATTCGTCTCACATAGGCCTGTACAGAGATACCTCTGTATGCCACATATTTTCTTCTGGGTTGAGCTTAGCATTTTCGTTTAGAGGTATCAGATCACTAACTAGCCTATTGAAATACATTTTTCCCCATTCAGTAAAATATTATAATAATATCTCTGAGAAGTATGGACTGGAGTGGTGTGGGAAAGTATCAAAGTGGATATGATGAAGTTATGAAGACTTTGAGATGAGTCCATAGGACTGTAAGAAGAGATTTAAAGCTATATCTGTAGCTATTTACTGTTCTCTCAGATTTGGAATTAATGCTGATAATTTAGTTCTTATAAACTACATAAAAAAAAAAACCTCATATGATCTCATTAATGTTAAAGGGAGTTTTGCTGTGTGTGACATTAGGGACAGAACTGGGTCCTGGTTTATTATAAATAGAAACTCAACAAATTATTTTCATACAAAGTTCAATAACAAAGGGAATAAGTTAATGGGAAGGGAAATTGAAGCAGCGAATATTGGTGATTTTAAGAGAAACCTAGGTATGTGTCAGGAGAAGGAAGACATTGAAAGGCAAAGAGAAAAAGAGGGAAGGCAGGATTTTGACTAGCCAAAAGGGGAGCAGGTGGACAGATGTTACTACTCTGTTAAGGCATTTTCTGTTTAAAATAATTTTTGAGTTCTTGAATAATGAATTGGTCTTCTGGTATTCTTGGTCTGGAAAATCTGTTACTTTTAAGAAACTGTGACATGTGCATTTGGTCTGTTTGTAAATTGCCTCCCAAAGAACAGCACTTACCTGTTAATTCCTATGAAAATTAGTTTGTGTATTTTGAGTCAGCTACCATACAAGAAGCAGCTGATAAAATGATTCCAGAACACTTCTGATACAAGAAGACAATGTTGCTGTGGTAGCTGTTGGCATTCCTAGATCCTCTTTTTATCATTGCTGTTCTTGTGCTCTTGATAGTTAAAATCTGATGCTTCTATGTGACCTGAGATAGCAACTTATTTTAATGACTTTTCCATCCCAATTAGAAACCAACCACAAAATCTGGGGGTCTTGTAAAATAAAAGGAACAGGAACAGAGATAAATAAACAGATACGCATTTTTCCCATCACTTTATTTACATTTGTGCTAGTTCTGGAAGGTATTTGAGTTAGTTTCAGTTGCTATATTGTCTCCTGAGTCACTTTCAATGGCTACATTGTCTGGTGGAGAAGGCAGTGCAGTATGAGTTACAGTTAGACAATTTTGAGTTCTGTAAGTATCAGTGATTTCACTTGAAGAAGGAAGGAAGGTGTCACAAGGCCTATCTAATCTACCTAGGCATTTAAATGATCTTTACTAAATGTAGTATCAGAGATCCTCATATTTAAGAAAAAATAACAGTAACAATCTGCCTTGTTAATGTTTAAGACACTGGTTTGTTTAAAGACAGACCATTACACTTTAATTGTCAACAGAACATAGACTTTGCCCTGCTAATCATTGTGTCAACTCCAGTGTTTTTCTTGGCATGTCAACTGCAGGCTCTGTATCCATGAATGAACTATTATGACACTCAGCCAAAAAATTGCTTTCTGCATAAATCGGAATTGTGATCACTTCATGCCAGTGGTGCATATTTCATAATATATGTCCCAGTGATGCACGTACTATACACCTGTAGCTTCTGAGCAGTCTATATATGCTGGTGCACAGTACGTCAGTTCAAGTATGTGTACTCCATGATGATAGAAAGCTGTCTGTTATTGGGTCAGATTTCATCCAGGTGTTTTCCCTGACACTGAGGAAGATTACTCCAAAAGATTAGAAGTAGATGTGTTTTAGTAAATATGATGCAAAAGAAACAGTTAACTTCTATATAGGCTTATAATGATGAAAGCTTGTGGGTCTTTTTTCAGAGTACAGCAGTTAGTTTCACATATAAGATTAAAACCAAAAAAGTTTCATGAAAATTGTAATTATTTTCAGTCATGTACAATTATGTGAATAGAACGTAAATTTCTGGCATAGTAAGTTTACAATGTGGAAAGACAAAACATGTTACTTTTATGGTGAAGGAATTGTTTGCAATTTATTAGTAGAGCTTTAAAATAGGTATTCCACTGCAGGTCTGGTAAAAGTTCAGTCGATTGCAAAATCATTGTATGCATTGAACTGAATTATCACAAGATGTAATTAACTTACAACATGCCTTATTTTCATGGTAATTAAAACGGAAAATCATGCATGATTGCATTAATTTTAAATTTTACCCATTCATGTTTTTTCCACATATTCTTCAAATTGCCAAACACAGGACACATTTTAACTGTGATTTATATATTATATTCCACTGTTTCAGCAAAAATGTAAAATTAGGAGGTATCTGCCACCGGTCAGTGAGCTCCACAAGGATATATTTATTGATCATGGGCCCACAGGGCTACTGACTACTCTGCCTTTTTTAAAAGTCAAGGCAGACATGGAAGTTTTTTTGCAAAGGAAGTACTATAATATTGGGACAATGCTAGGTCATTTATGAAACACGTTCTGTGCTCATTGTGGCTGCTCCGTAGAGTTTTCATATTCTAGCAAGAAAATCAACAGGTATGACATTCTCTACTCAATTTACACTTTATTCATCATTTCTGCTACTCACCTCAGTTGCTCTCTCCCACCTCTGTTCTCTTAGCTGACCAAGGTATGCCTGTTTAATGGCTGTATGTGCTTTAAGAGTTGATAGAGAATTGGGATATAGAATTGGCCAGTCATGAATTACCTTGTATCCATTATATTTCACTCCTATTATACTGGTCAGTTGTGACACTAATTGCATACTGAAGAAGGAGTATTTGGGAAACTTGGAAAATCACCAGGAAAACATGATCTAGAGATACGCCAAACCAGATGCCTGTGTTTCTGCCCACTGAGAACTTCAACCTCCTCTCTACATTCTCCCTCTCCTGCTCTCTTTTCTTCCTCCCCTTTAGTGACTGTTGTTTCAGCTCCCTGTGCATTGACAACCCTTTCATCTAGGTAATTTTCTCTCCACATTTGTAAGTCACCTGCAAGGCACCTTCTTAAGAAAATCCTGATAATGCCACAGGATGATATAGCATCCAGAAATCACCAGAGATGGTGATTATAAGACAGTTTTAGAAAAGAGCTGAGGAATTTCATGGATTAAAATGGGCCATTGTGATCATCCTTGCTGACCTCATGCTCCAGAATTTCATCTCTAATTATCTATGCATCAAGATTTATAATGTGTAACCAAGTTAGAGTAAATCTTTCAGAATCTTTAATCCCGAACTGTTGTCCCAAATCATAGAAAGTTTATGACATCCTTAGATACTTAGATCTTTGCTGCATCTTAGCCAACTATACACATCTTCTATTTATTTTGAGAGTTAATATTCCCTTCCTATTGTTAAAATTATCTAAACGACAACGTGTAGAACCATTTTGTCCTAGTCATGGTAATAATTTTGCTCAGGCTCCCTGCGTGTGCATATGACTCCCAAACAAGCTTTACCTTCCTCACTGTAAGTCCTCACTCCCCTTCTCTCTTCTCTTTCCCGTGTCTGTCTTCAAATCATCATTTATTCCTATGCCACTCATCCCCTTATCTGTTTGGAAGTAGGCTGTGTCAAAAATATTATCAGAACACGTGGACAGTGGAAGTTGAAAGTGTGGGGAGCTAAGACTGTTTATGTAGAGGATTAGTGAAGAAATTGATAGCATTTCACAAGAAAACTTTTGTGCATTTCCTTTACAAAGGTTAGCAAGGATGTTATTGAAATAACCTTATGTAGAAAAATTATTTGTGCTGTGACTCTGAAGTTACTGCGTCAAATTTGAAAGCCAAATTCTAATGTTTAAGTGTGAAATAGAAGAGTAGTCCTGCTTGAAGAGTGAATCTCAGTGCATTCATAACCGTGGTGTCACTACTGAAACTTCCACAGCATTTGTATAATGTACATTTCAGATGCACACTTGGCACTGGGTTCCACTCAGTCTTGCTTGTATAGGATTTGATCTAACATTCAGTTTTTTGGCTTTCTTAACCGTTTTACAGGTTGTTGCATATTGCTAGTCTACTATCAATTCTTTATGAAGTGATGGTAAGAAACTGATGATTGAAATAATAAAAGGTAGGACATGTATCTATGAATGCATGCTCTTCTACTACCAGTTGATGTTGGATTATTCTTTGTTACAAACTGACCATATCAAGGAGTGCACAACCAACTTTGGCTTCAAAATCTTCCGACTGCTTTTTCAGCCCTTCCATGTAAATGCACATACAAGATTTATTGCATGACACCTGGAAAAACCTCAGCTTAACTCCCTGTGTAGAGTTGCTCCTAAACTTCGTAGGAACCTTATAACTTCAAGAGTACACATGAACCTTGAGAAGCTTTTACTGGAGATGTAACTGCTGCTTACGGGACTGTTTTCCAACTGCTCTATAAAGTGGCAGGACTTTTAAGTATAGAGGATGCCTTAATAGAATTAGTCTTCTCATCTCAAGCTGTTTTTTGTATTGAGGTGACATAGAAATTGAGTTTAAATAGCTGCTCATTAGTGAAAGGTCAGACAAACCGTCTGTAAGATAATTAAGTGCATACAGGAATCTGCTCGTCTGCTCCATACCAGTGTATTTTAAGAAACTTGAGGGCTTTTTTCTTCTTTTTAATTTCTTGTTCATAAAAAAAAATAAGCCAAAGAAAACCATCATGCCCAGGGGCATCCAAATGTTGCTAACCATTCATGCTAAGCATAGGAGTTCATTTAAATCTGTACTGTTACTCACATAGTACATGGCTAGAGCTCATCATACTTAAATACATCAGCATGCTGATGAAATGCTCTCATTTAAGTAGCACTCATCACAGCAGTTAATAGGCCATCAGAACAGCATAATATGAGTATAGGAATACAATAAATAACAAAATATATGTCTATTCTGATTGGCTAGAAATGAACATCTGCTACTCAGAGAACAGGAATTTGCTTACAGTGCAATTATTGAGGAATAGCCCGGCATTAATTGTGCAAATCAAGTTCTCCCAGCAGATCAGAGTACAAAGAAATTAATGTAAATAAAAAATACGGGTCAGCTTGATGTGTGTTTCAGCAATCAGGTTAAAACAATTCTTTCAGTATAATTATACACAATGTGCTTCAGCTAGAACAATTTAATTAAGTGGATCTACACTGTGAAAGAAAAAAAATAAGTGTGCTGTTCGACTGGAGTGCTCTTATGGAAAGTGATAACATGATACCATTAGGAAACTCAACAAGACAATCGACATCCATGCATTAAGAGAAGCAGAAGTCTGAACATCTGTTTCCCGCTATTGAATTCACGAAAGGGGCTTCTCTGTGCAGGGAATAAGTGAATAAACAACAGTTGGAGAAGGTTATCTCTGACATTTAACAAAACGTTGAAATGTCACGAAAATGAAATAAGGCGAGAATGAAATGACTGAAATGAAGGTGTGCTAAGAGTTAGCTTGGCAAACGAAGCACAGACGTACAAGAGCAAACAAAACCTCTACCCACCGCTCTTCTACAAGTGTAATGTAAGAATGATTAATTTATGAACAGCATACTTTTTTTGTTCAAAATAGACTGCAGGGTGGCATGAAATCATTTTGGAGAAATATGTAATAAAGCAGAGTTCCCCAAGAAGTTTCTTTAGCCAGGAAAAAAACCAAAAAGTGACAATTAAAAGAAGTGCTATTAAGTGTTAAAAGATTCCAGAGACAACTAGTCAAATTAAAGAAAAAGAGAGTTTTATCTGGCATGTGAAATTTTCCTTTNTCAAGAATCTTGGAAAGGAGTAATAATAATAAAAGAGAAATGGACCCAAGAACCAACTTGCTGCCAAGGGCTGTAATACAATATCTCAGCATTTCAAGGGTAAATCACTGTGANCCGTCCCTCTGAAAAAAAGTAAGTATTTAACTTCCGTTCAGTCTGTGCGGACTGCTGGAATATAGGAAATAGGTTTCGGAGAGAAAAAAAAAATTGAGGAAAAAAAA
>VYZM01019326.1:100889-116726 GCA_013398915.1 Dromas ardeola
GGGGGGGGGGGCGGCTGCCGGGCGTTCGGAGCGATGCGGGCAAAACGCGGAGGGGGGTGGAATTCCCCTTGCGAGGCGGAGTGCGCGTCTCTAGCCCGTCTTTCGAGTAGTTCCTACTCGCTGTGTGCTTCCTGCCGCCTCAGCCTCTGGCTTATCTGTCGGGCCGCTCCGCGTAGCCGTGGGTTGGTTGCTGGCTGGAGGAGCGGGAGAGGAGAACGGGGTTCGCACGTCTTGCAGCTCTCGTGGGAAATGCGAGCGCCCGCATCGGAGGCTGCGGCAAGTGGTGGGTGGGAGGCGGCCAAAGCCCTGCCGCTGGGCGGGTGGCTGCTCCGGGGCGCTCACGGCCAGCCCCCTCCGCTGCCCTAAAGGGCAGGAGGGATGAGACCTCTCTTATTCCAAAAATCCGTCCTTCCAGGTTCTTGGTTTCCTCTTCAGGCCCTAGATTCAAATCTCAGGAGGGCAAAGTTTGACTTTAAGAGGGCTCTGTTTTTTCACTAGCGCTTTACTTATAAGAAATGAAGGTTGCTGTCTTCCTTATCTAGGATTGCTGTCAGCATTCTGCTGCAATGGTGTGTGTCAGCTGAGCCTGCTGACTCTACTGGTTTCGCAGGCTCCTAGGGGAGAAGGGCTCTTGGGGCACCAGGAAGGATGCACTGCGGGCTCCCCAGTGCAGTTCCAGCGCAGTTCTGACGTTACTTTGAAATTAAAAGTGAACAAAAGAAGTATTCTTCAGTTTCTATGTATACTAAATTATGAATGGTTTCTTCACTGTGGAGTAGATGCTGTGCCAAGTGTAATGGTTTTATGATAGTTTTGTGATGTGGATTGTGATTTAATAGGAAATTAGCTGATATTCCTAAATTCATATCATATGGTACCATAGGCCATCTGATCAGCATTATACCATGGTACCCTAGTTGTAACCACAACCAAACCAAATCTAGATGGAGGTGGTGAGGAGGAGTCAGTATTATCCTCAAGTTTCTAGCTCTTACTGACTTTAGGCTACTGACTTATTTGGTCACTTTGTTTATTTTACCCACAGTCTTATTTAAATTGGCACACTTACTATCCAAAATACCTCTTTGACTCCACTTCGCACCTCTCAGTTAAGCTTCACACTAATTTCAGGAGAGGATTTGGAAATGGAACTTCATAATTAAAAGCAAAGCTGATGATTGGGAGTCAGCTTCTAATACTGTGTGCATAGTGTGCTTGCAGCAAGAGACACGCTTATACTCCTGCTAACATGTGGTATGTCAGTTTAAATATGTATTTCCTTTTCTAGTTGGTGGAGCTTGAAACTTATTTTGTATTAATTTTTAATGGCTATTTTGCTTAGACAAGCAGAAGAACATGCAGTAAGAGCCAGGCAAAGAGAAGTCAACTTGAAAGTTTTTGGGCTGTGTTAGGAATCAGGCTCAGTTTCCAGAAGTTATAATTTTATGAGCAAGAAGATATTGAACATTCCTAAAGTTTTGCTTTGGTCTGTGTGAGAAGGACTCTTTGCTTTCCTTTTGGTAGAGGAAACATTATCAAGGCAACAAAATTATTTCTACTAGGCATAGTCCTGAAAATGTCTAGGCTTCCAATGATTAGCTCAGATTTTTAAGTGCGGTTAACTTCGTTTTGGTCTGGCTTCAGACCAAGGGCCTTACAGGTCTAAAGTATCAGTAAGCTGTTGTGCCAGGTTCTCTATCCTCCACTCAAAGTACTGCACACATTTGTAACAAGTATATTCATAACGTAAAGGACAAAGGCTTCTTGTGATTAAAGTTTACTTTATCAGTGTAGATCACATTTTGATGTAAGCCCTTAAAAATTCTAATTGATTAATAAGTTTCAGATGGTGGTTCCCCTCCAGTGCCCCTCCCCCTGCTCCTAACATGTACAGTATGCTCCAAGTTAATCTGGGAAAGCTCCAGAAACCTTGGGCTAAATTGGTTGCGGTATAGTTTATAAGGATAATAAAATAACTAGAAAAAATTGAATTTCCTTACAAAAATATGCTTGCTGCATTTGTGAGCTTATGCTTTATCTGCTTGTTTATGGTAGTGAGAAAACTAAGATTACAACTATATGTATCTGGGATGATGCAGACAAGAATGACCTGTTGTTTCTTACAGAAGGGAAAGCTCTGTAATAGCTCTTGAAGAGAGGCGATGTGGTGTAGTAGCAGAATCACTTTAAAAGTGATTGTGTTTGTTTTTACATAGGTAAGGGGCAAAATGGGTGTGATTACTGTTCTGTAGCAAACTGGAAATTGCAGGTGGTAAATACTGACTAACATCTACCAGTGAGTGACAGGTCTCTGTTTTTTTTCCTGTTTCATCTTTTAGTCGATTTTAAGGATTTCAAGTAGGGGAGTTTCATGGTTTCACTTGGGGAGATCATTCTGCTGTCTAGCAGATCTCACCATAGGGAACAGCTTCCTGGCAGTAAAAATATCAATTACAGAAATTGTTAGTTACCTCTGTGGCTCTCAAAGGAANCCGCTTTCTGCATATATGTGTGTGTATACACATATGTATGTACATGGGTGAGTGGGTGGAAAAACAAGAGCAGCCTTTAGCCTGTTGACTAATTATATACTCTCCAAATCTGAAAAATATACCAACACCAAGGCAGGAAAACTGAAATCAGTTTTCAAATGTGAACGTATTTATGCTTGGATGTGCTATGTGTGTAAAACTGGCACTTGCTTATGTGAAAGTGGTGATTGCAAATATGGGTCTCAAATTGTGGGCAGCCTCATTTCTGCTTGCACAAATGTGCATTTTGTTGCTGCAACTTAATCTGTTTATGAACATTGACTGTTTTATTTAAGCCTCTTTTGCACCCAACTTGTAGTTACAGTAAATGAGTGCTTTGCACGGTACACTTAAACTCCAGTAAAGTTTCAAAAGTTCTGTTCTTTTCCATCTGCTTGAGGTGATTAGAACTAGCAGGGAGATCCAGCAGAGACCCTTGCCAGATACTCATGAGCTCTGTTCTGGCTTTTGATCCTCTGTCTCCTCTCTTTCCAGGATGGCTGCTTTCCAATAGCATTACCTTCTCTCTAAGACAGCAGGAGATTGTCTGCAGTTATAGCCGATACCCCTCTGTCAAAGCCAATGTGCAGTCTAGTACTCAAGTTCCAGTTCCTTCAGAGGAAACTATCACTGCTCTTGTCTAAGTTGCTTTCTGCTCTCTCTACTGCTGACAGTAAAGCTATTGCCTGTTTGTGTGCGTGATGTTTTGTTTCTTCTACAACTGATAGCTAATGTGCTTCTTCAGTCATATTACAAGAGACCTCATTTCACAAGCTTAAAGCCAGTATATTTAATTATATGAAGATTTTATGAAATAGTCTTTGAACCCAGTGTCCAAGGCAGAGTTATGCCATCTTCTGTTCCAGTTGTTCCAGCTTTGTAGAGCAACTGGGCCACTGAATTGGCATATGTGCAAATCTTCAGTCCTGGATGACTCTGTTTTAGCTGCCAACTGAACAGAGCCAGTCAATTAGCTCGCCTGCTAGGCAATGGTACCTGGGTGGGCCAAAACGGGTATCTGTTGCCCAGCGTCACAGTCAAGCTGGTATGATACAAAGACGACATCGTATACGACCTTTGCATCAGAGATTATTTGATTGATGTCTAAACGCAGTTCTGTATTTGCTTTATAGTTTTTTTTTTCCCCTCCATAGACACTTTTAATATCTCTTTATTCTTTTCTAACTGAAAACAAATACAAAGAAAAAAGCTTCTTTTGCTGGATACTTAATTTCTATGCTAATTCTTAAGCCTAGTCATAAAGAGCAAGTGTCTCGGCAAGAATTCTTCATCCCTGACCTGGAAGGATTGAATCTAGGAGGAAGTTAAAAGGGGTGGTCCAAGCCTCCTTTTGTTTGAGAATTAATGCACATGTTGCAAGTAGGAATAAGGCTGAAGCGACAGTGAAACTGGTGTAATATAGACAGGACTGCATAGCCAGGAACTACTCAGTATAAGCCATTATGTATATATGCTGGAACTGGATGGGTCATTTGGAGTAAAAACTTACTGGTTTGTATCATTAATTCACAGGGCGGAGCATGTGTATATTCTGTGTATGTATATCTATGCATACATGTACACTTTTGTATGCACATTTTTACTATCTAGAATAATTTTTTTCCTCCTGATTAGACTTGATTTTGGTTGAAGACTACCATTATCACAATTTTGCAGGTAAGGAAGGTGCTTGGAATAGGAAATGGAATTGAATTCAGGGATCTGCAGCTGTGAGTGCCTAATTGTGCGGCCAGTTTTACTTTCTGGATCAAACAGTCTTTGCCTCCTGTGTGTTTTAAGTAGAGAGTCTATCATTCTTGAATCCTTTTGTTCTACCAGTTAACCCCAACAAAAACTAGTGGAATTACAGAAGATTACTTGTTTGATTCTCATTGCTTTCACCTGATGATCACTGACAACAATCAGCAGATAGTGTAAGTTACACTGCTGGTAAAATACAAGCAGTGAGCTACAATACACAGAAAACTAAATGTACTACTGTAAAGCAAAATAAAAACTTCACTGTTTGGTAGAAGGAAGCAGAGAGAAGTATAACCTTTCAGTGTGTTGAATCTGTTACATGTCACTGAATGTACTGTAAACTATCCCACACTGAATTCTTCAGCTAGACAATAAGTCTAAGAATTTGAGATGTCGTCCTCTTATTGAAAGAGGTGGAAAAAAAGGCTGTGCTGCATAAATATGACCTGTAACAAAACAGAATGAAAAGTAGTTAAAGACCTTTCCTTGTCCGCCTTCAGAATAGTAGGGGGAAGAAGTTGCTTTTTGAGGAACAAAGCATTTAGAGGTAAGTTTTGAAAATGCTTCTGCATATCTCAAGTCAGACTCAATAGTTTATAGAGAAGTGAACAATCTATAAAATATTTGACATGTTTGTGTTGGCTAGTTTTAAAGAGCTCTATATATGATGATTTGATGTTGCTGTTAGAAAGCAGTGAGATTAGGAAAACCAATATTTTTTTGGCTACTTTGTTCATACTTTACAGCTGCCAAAAGGAAAGGATGAAATAGTTGTTGGAGCCAAAGAGGCTTGCCTCAGTTGTGGTGATGTATCCTTCAATGCTACTGTCTATCTCTGTGGCAAGTTAGTCCATTTCTCTGACCAAATTCCTCATTGCTAAATTGTCAATAAACTTTTCTCCAGCTCACCAGAAAATAAATAGGTTAAGACATTTTAAGGAGGTGAGTTGATGGTATCTGAGCAAAGAATCAAGAGCCTGGCCTTGACTGCAGGTAGAATTTTCAAAGGGGTCTTGAAGGAGCTCAGGACCCAACTGCTGTCGCCTTCACCTAACTATCTTCAGCTTCTTCACAGATCCCAGCTAGTGTGTGATAAAGTTTTAATAGTTAATGTATGGGCTATTACAATTAATGAAGTAGATGAATGTTTTAATGAAGCTTAGGCACTTCAGCACTGAAGTATCGTGGAGGCTTAAGTTAAACTTGGAAGTTCAGTTGTGGCCAGTGTTTGCATAAGAGTTTGACAGCTTTTGATGCTTGCAGTTTGATAACTGACCCACAATATCACTTGTAGAATTTGTGATGGGAGCTACAGGTAAGGAATTGTGCTCTGCTCCTTGAAGGCTGGTTTTGGTTTGGTGTTTGTTTTTTCCTATTTATTTTAAAAATCCAAGGTAGAAATTTTCTTCCTCTGATTCTAACAAGAAAGTATTTTACTCAAGTGTAGGACACATTTTCAGAGAAGGGAAGGGGAAAATTCTTATCAGAAGTGAAATTAAAGAAAACTTACACAGAGGTAAGGTTTGATTGTATGTGATTCATCTGTGATTCTTCTGTGTTCTTCTCAACGGAGACTCTTCATCAGTACTAACTTTCTCAGTCCTCGCTTTGCATGCCTGCTTCACAAATTAACGCATACATTAGTGTTAATTCTGGGCTACTCTATCAAGCAGACCTAGTCCTGGTACAGAGATGCCTGAATCCTTTTCAGGTTCTAGGGATTTTTGTCACCTGTTTATCTGACTTTCCTTGTCTTTCCTAGTTTTCTATTCTGAAAACCTGTGTCCTATTAAAACTACCTTAAATTCAGAATACCTTTCTTGTCCCTGGATCTTCTCTTTTCTTACCACCACAGTTACTACCAAAATGAAGCACCCATGCATCCTCCGCAATCAGAGCTCTTTATTCTCCCACTTTTCTTCCTTCAGTGAGTCTCAAAAGTTCCTTGAGACCTTTGCACAGCCTGGTTGCTGAGTTTTATGAAACAAGAGGTAGGTCAGTATGGAATATATTTCAAGACAGCCCTGTATGTAAGAGCCAAACTGAAGTAACATCTCAAATCCCAGAATTCTCTGCTCTGTGTCTCCACAGAGATTAGCGTGAAGCATAAACAGACTGCAGTACTAGTTTCACAGACTGATGGGGAAACCCAGGCTGCCTCCATGTAGCTGCTCCAGAAGTCTTCCTTCCCCTCCGCCCGCCCCCCCTTCCCTATAGTCTTAAATAAATGCAACTTTCGGCTCTTAGAATTACTTGAGCTCCACTGGTGGCAGCACCCTGTATCATATCTATCTGGTTGTCAGGTGTATTAGAATGTTGTTGGTTATTAATTAGCTTCAAGTTTCACAGGGCACTTCATATATACGATCTTGGAAGCGGTAAGGTAGGTGGACCTTTCCTGAGATGAAAGAAAAGGATGTTGTCTCTATAGTTTTCCTGTTAACCCAGCTCAGTGTGTGTGCCATGTCTTATGCTCCTAGCAGGGCATACCCCACTTAGGATTCCGGGATGAATATTGCTGTGTGCATCCTTGAAATACAAAATTACAGAATAATTTAGGTTGAAAGGAACTTCTGGGGGGTCATCTAGTCTAACCCCTTCCTCAAAGTATGTATGAACTGTGAAATTATTGAAGAGGTGTAGTGTCAAAGTGGTTCCTTTAGTACAGTAATGCTTCTTTGTTCAGGTAGATTTTTCCAATCTGTATGTCAAAAGAAACAAAGTGTAGGATTTTGTTTCCTAAATATTTAGATACATAGGTGTTATTAAAGTGTAAAAATGATGCCAAAAAGTGGTGTATTTCAACTTTGCTTTATTTGCATATTGTATATGAAGTGAACATTCAGGAATGAGAAACTTTTTTTTATTACTTTTTACTGATACAATTTCAGAGGTAATTCAAGAAAGTAAACTAGTTTCGGTTCTGGTTCTTGCCTTATCAGTGGAGTTTATAGACTCAAGAAATCGGTGAAAAAATAATTTTAAGGCATTTTCCCAGAAATAAAGTATGTGACAGAGATGTTTATAACTTTTTTCCATATAATCCTTGAAGACATGGCAGTGTCAATTATCTGTCTTCTGTTTCCATCTGTCCAAAATGAAGCAGTTATTTGAAGCACCAAATTGCATGGTTCAGAGAGACTTGGAGCAACTTTAAATATAGTGTCATCTCGTCTGAAGAAATCTATTTAGAAAGTGACATTCCAGTTTGATTTTTGCAGAGCTAACAGCCTAATTCTTCTCCCTCCACTCCCTTACAGCCTGCCCCAAATGAACAGGTATGATTTGGATTTAATCAACCAGGAAACCATAAATCCAAGCTGACATTTTTACAAAGTCAGTTTTCAGAACAGAGCTGTGCTTAAATTACATACTTTAGTCTGCCTTAAAACTCCTCTGCTTCCAAAGGAGCTTTCATACATCAGGATTTTTTTTGTTAGAAAAATGTAAAATCTACTGATAATTCAGAAACGTGTATTTATGCAAGGGAGTAGAGTCTTTTTACATCTATTTTCCCCCCTCCCCAACTGAAAAAAATTGTCTAATTTCAGTAAGAAGTATATTTGTAGTGAAAGTTGTGCTTTTCTCAAGGGCAAGCTGAACTTCAG
This sequence comes from Dromas ardeola, assembly GCA_013398915.1. NCBI lineage: Eukaryota > Metazoa > Chordata > Aves > Charadriiformes > Dromadidae > Dromas > Dromas ardeola. The sequence continues at coordinate 108,790 of VYZM01019326.1, forward strand.
GATTTGGGGTGAGGCACTCTCAACAAGAGCTTAAGCATATCTTTTTGCAAACAAGAAGTATAGTTACCCAGGGTAGGGTTAAAAAATGCTGGAGTATCCCAAATAGCACTTCATATATTTTGAAATGTCGGTTACTGCACAATTTTATGGAAAGGCAATTGCTTTTTACATTCAGTAAACATTTTCCTTTTTTTGGCAAAGGAATTGGTTTTAGTATTCTTGTTATTCCAGGCCACAATGGAATAGTATAACAAATTGTTCTTTTTTGTTGTTGTTGTTTTTGAAGTCACTATTACCTCTTACCTGACTTGAAAGGTATGCAAAGGGCAGAAAGAAACAGTATTTTTTTGCAATCTATTATAAGCTGAAGCCAGCTGACAAGTGTAACCACGGTTGGTGTGGATCAGCCAGTTGACAATAGGCGAAGAACTCTTCCTTAGGGACCCCCCACCCCTGTTAATGTCTGTCTAGTGCCACCTGTATAAGACCTTGTGAGTCCTAGTTGATGTGACTGGGCCTTCAGCAGGCTACAGCCTACCAGGTGAGAAAATAACTCAGCTCATTGCTACAAGCAATAGGGTGCAGATCTGACTTTCTTTTCAGAGAGAAAAATAACCTCCTTTTCTTAGCACAATTACGCCACAGATGGAGGAATTAGTCCTTCAGGAGCAGAGATATAGGTCCAGTGGGCCTAACGTCTCTGACTGCTGCAAAAGTCACAACACTTAACTAATATTTAACACATGACGTATTGTCTTACCTGAAACTAAAGTTTCAGTAAGTTGTCACTGAAGCAGAGGAGTATTTGTATAAAAGGTGCAACTAGGAAGTGTGGGTGGCCAGCACTAGCTGTTGTGCTGCTTTCTGAAGAAATAACACTATTTGGTAAATATATTTCGTGTGGTTTTTTTTTTCTTTAATCTAAAGCTGTAGAATAGACTGATTCCATTTGGTAACTGCATTTGTTACTTGTTAGTAAGTTTGCTGTAGTAGCGTAACTCAGTTGTTTCTGTGTGTTTTCTTGGGCCTGATCCAAAGATTTCTGAAGCTTTCCATTTATTTTGAATGGATTTTGGATCAGGCACCTTAGTGAGTTGTTAGCTTTGTGTAAAATGTTTGTTTATTTTGATTTGATTTTAATCATTCCTTACAGAATATTTGGTTATGTGTTGGCAACATGTGTAGCTTGGTGAGTACAAACGAAGTTGACATTTATCTCTATGATTTAATCACTTGCAATGTGATCTATTAACAAACCAAAACTTCAGTCATCGATGTTGTATTCATGTGTTAGATCCACATCTGTTTGTCTGACATATGATTTCTTAGAATCATAGTTACTGTTGTTCTCTTCTACAATTCTAAAAAGAGAATCTGCGAAACTTGATTTGGTATATATGAAGTACTTCTTTTTTCTTTTTTTTCTTTTTTCTTTTTTTTTTTTTTTATATATAATAAAACAGGTCCGACAAGCGGATAAGCAATGTGCACTGCTCTGAGCCCGAAGGCACGTGGGCCCGGCCTCTCTGATATGCATCAATACAGTCAGTGGCTTGCAAGTAGACATGAGGCCAACTTGTTGCCGATGAAAGAGGATTTGGCCCTGTGGCTCACAAACCTACTGGGTAAGAATAAAGATACTGGACAGTAAGAGAACTCTGTATGCTCTTAGCTGGGTACTCAGTCCTTCAGACTTCTTTGAGTTTCAAAAATAAAGGTTGTTACGATTAGGTAGCTACCTCCATATTGTCCAACTGTTAGCGAGGTCAGAAAAGCTAATAAGTAGTTTGCCTCCGCAGTGTTCCTGGGAGTGGCATCATTGAACTTTATTATTTATTTTGTGTTTATTTTTCCTCAAGTTTCCTTTTAAATGTTCTTTTGCCTGTGTTGTCTGTATTAATACCATTAAGCTGAATGGTGCTAATTACTGCCATTACCTCTTCCATTTTTATTGGTAGGCCTCCTAAAGAGTATGGGTGTACTGATTGTCTTGAACGGAAGGAGCCATTAAGTAGCTCTTTGCTGACCAAGCAGTCTAGTGATTGATGATTGCAGCTCACGGCAATGCGTGCTAAGACTTGTGGAAGTTTCTACATAGAGGGGTCTGACCTAGTGGCTGCAGCTGGGACCTGGGGATTTACTGGTTGCAGCTGTGAGTCTTGGTGTGCGAAGCTGAAACATGTTGTTGATGAAAGAGAATGCAAACCAAAAGCCAAAAAAACCCAGGTAGATATGAGAAGAAGAAAATGAGGGTATGTCTCTGGCAGGAAGGAAAGAGATAGTTCTTTGGGATATACCACTCATTCAAGAACGCAGCATTTAAAAACTGAGCCAGGAAATAGTATGTTGTATGCTGAGAGCATTCAGGGGAAAATGGCTTTTGTGCGATCTCTGTAAGTCAAGATCTCTGTAAGTCAAGATCTCTGTAAGTCAAGAGATTCTACCAAAGAAATACTTGATTTACACAATACCTCGTCCTAAGGGAAACATGCCAGTAGTTAAACAAAGAGGAGAAAATACTTTAGAGGAGGTGACGTTTAAGTGAAACTTTTGCTGATGTTGTGCTGGAGGAAAACTTGGATAAGCATTTTTAAGTTTGTGGTGTGTAGTTTTTGGGGTCTTGTGGATTGTTTTTTTTTTTGTTGTTGTTTTTTCTGGAAGTCTGTTCTGGTGAACAGTCCTTTCCAGCACAGGAAAGACATAGACCTGTTGAAGTGGGTCCAGAGGAGGCCACAAAAATGATTAGAGGGCAGGAGCACCTCTGCTATGAGGAGAGGCTGAGAGAGTTGGGGTTGTTCAGCCTGGAGAAGAGAAGGCTCTGTGGACACCTTATTGTGGCCGTTCAGTACTTAAAGGGAGCTTACGAGAAAGATGGGGACAGACTTTTTAGCAGGGCCTGTTGCAACAGGACAAGAGGTAATGTTAATAAGGAAGAATTTTTTTGCAGTGAGAACATGTTGCCCAGAGAGGTGGTCGATGCCCCGTCCCTGGAAACATTCAAGGTCAGGTTGGACAGGGCTCTGAGCAACCAGATCTAGTGGAAGATGTCCCTGCTCATTGCTGGGGGGTTGGACGAAATGACCTTTAAAGGTCCCTTTAGGCAGTATCTTGTTTTGGCAAATGCTTTGGCTGAACCTTCTCAGTGATATCATACAACAATAGAGTACATCTAGTGCCTTTCATCTGTCCATTCTACATTGCTGTACTTCCTCTTTTTTTTAAGAGAAAGGGAAGCATCACCATGTTATGAGAGGTGTCGTCGATACGTACAGTGTCGGTAGAATGCAAGAACACAGTATTTTGCAGGTATGCGGTACCTATTTTAGAGTTAGAATAGTTATGAATCCACAACTACAAAAGTGGCACTTGTTTTAAGTTACATCTTTGGGTGGTGCTTCCATTTAAATTAATGAGTTTTGAATATAAAATTGTCGAGCCAATGCCAGAACAAAATCCAGAAATCCTGACTCTTCATTCCAATTACCACAAGACAACAATCCAAGGGACTGTTTTTTGAATCAGAAGAAGCACGTTCCATTAAGGATTTAATATATTGTTTAAATGTTTTAAACAATGAAGTTTTAGTGAGGCACACTAAAACAAATAGAAGCTTGTTTGCAGTTCATAACAGAGTTCTCACAGTGACAAGTTTAGGAATGAGGTCACTTTTTTAGCAAGAAAGTAGCAACCAGCAGGAGGTTCTGAAATGCCAACTATAATTAAAAATCTGATTTTTCATATGGACACCAAATTCTGCACTGCAGAACTAAACGGGCACAACCTTCTTTTAATTAAGCAGCATACACAGTTCATTTGCTTAATGCCTTCCCCCACACCTTCTCACACCAAGCTCTGATTTTCTCAGAGTTTGTCCTGAAGAATTGAAATTATAGTGATTTGTTAAACTGCTTTGAATTCCTTTGTAGACATTGTTATTCAAATTAATAATTCAATTAAGTTAAAATTCATATTCAAAATAAATTAAGTGTAACTGAATTAAAGTAATTAATATTTATATAAATATATTAACTCAGAATTAAAATTTGGTTTAATTACCGTATAATTTAGGTTAACTTTAATGAGAGGAGGGACATGGGAGAATGTTGCTGTAAGATAAAATAGGTATGAATTTATAGCATGCTGTTACCTTGTTGTAAAAACCTGTTTGTATTTTCTCCCTTTTCAGCATCCAAAAGGACATGCAGGGCTCTTGTTTGTTTTGTTGCGGTTTTTTTTTTCCTCCATGGGAGAAATAATGTACTTTGCCTTAATGGTCAGTAGATTTTCATGTACGTGGGTGTGCAGATAAGATTCTGTGTATCTACACCCTAGTTTGCTCTGTGCTATAACTTGTTTGGCCTCATTGGTAAGTGTCTTTATGCCAGTTTGAATGCAATAGGACTTCTCAATTTATAAAGAAAATTAGTATGCATTTCACTTAATTTTTGCCATGTTGGTTTGTGGTTTTTTTCATCTGTATTTTGTTCATTCATTTGTGCTATGACCCAACAAGGATACATAAACTTTTCAAATAAATGTAGATTTATTTTTTTTTAAGAGTAGAAAGTATTTTAGGCAAGAATAGGGCTGAACATCTCTGAGGCAGTTTGATCAAGTGATGGTGGTTTTGGAAATTTTTGTGGAGAGGCAAATATGTCCTACACAGTGTTATGGGATGCTAAAATGGTGACAGTTTTGCAGCAGCAAAGCCTGGTATGGGTTCGAAATTACAAACTGGAAAACATTAGAAGGATATTGCACTTTATAATATGAATGAAGGGTTTTGGTATTAGATGGAAATTAGGCATAGCTAGAATCTGACCTTACCCGAGTGACAAATTAGAAGACTGAGATGCATGGTGCAGCTGAAAAATAGTGCTGTAAGAATTTTTAACCCTGAGACTTTGGACATTTTATTTTAATTTAGCATGGACGTTGTTGGTTGTTTTTTGGTTTTGTTTTGTGTTTTTTTTTTTAGTAATAACTACTACTTTTGTAGGCATTTTGCTAGTTATTTTTGGAACCACGTCAGAGAAACTCGGAGCTTCCGAGAGGACAATTTGTCATTACAGCTTCATTGCTGAATAGATTTTAGCTGCCTGTGTTCTGGGGGCTGGAAAAAGGACGTTGCAGATGAAATCAATGCGTCAGATGGGATTGACTCATACAATATTGTACGTTATAGCATTCTCAAAGTGGGACATGTTAGCATTGCAGAGGTGGTGGTGGTGGGGGTGTCACATGCTGGAGAGGACAATTTGAGCTATGGATGTTGTATCTCTTCCCCTCACTTCCCTCAGCTGAGCTCTGGTGGCTCAGTTGAGAAATCCTTGCAGTGGCAAAGTTAAGGAGACGTGTTGGCCCAGCTGTCTTGCAAATCATAATCATCTCTCAGCCTTGTTTTTATTATGTATAGAGCCAACAAAACACTCCGCAATGCTTTCACTGCTGGCACACTCCAAATCTGGTAGATTATGTATATGCTTATTTTAGTAGAATGCTCTTACGGATACTGAAAACTTCACATGGGAATTAGCACAGTTGATGCAGTTGGGCCATAGTAATCTTCTAGCAGAGGCAAAATGGTAATTTGAAAGCAAATAGGGTTTGCTTGACTGCTGTACTCTTCAGTGCTGTCTTGTTTTCTCTTGTGTGTCTGCAGAGGGGAAAGGGCTCCCATCAGGAAGAGTGGACCTCATCACCAGCCTATACTTTAGGACAAGTAAAGAGGGATGGCTTCTCTGTTTCCCCTTTGGCTATTGTGTAGGGCTCTGATCTTTTTTCGCATTCTCAGAGCCCATTTACCAGCTGCAGAGGTTTATGATATTGCTGCTTATTCCATCCAGCTTCATTCAGCACATGGGACCATGGAATAGACTTGTAAGATGTGCCCTAGGCACATGTCTGGGCTCCAAGGTTGCAGTGTTGAGGCTTCTTCCTAACAGAGCTTTCTGGGCTTCAGAAGCTCATAGGTAAGGAGCCGGAGAATGCAAGATGCTGAGGAGTTGGACACATAAATGTTGAATGTTGCATGAGGCATGTAAAAGTTGCTTCAGATCAAAAGTGAAGTAGGCTTGGAGAAACGGAACAGAGAGGTAAGGATGTCAGGAGAGGCACTGAGCTGAAGACCAGGTGTGGAATTTAAAGGCATGTTGAAGGAGAAGCAAAGTTTGGGGGGGGATGAAGGGTGGGAAGTATTCTCCAAGAAAACTGTCTGTCTTAGATTCTGAATTAAAGCAAAACCTGCTTCAGTTCAGTGTTCTTGCTCATCTTGCTAAGAGGATTCCGTAGCAGTACCTTTATTTTCAACATCAGTGCATTCAGCTCGAGCCAGTGGGAAATGCAGATTTTAAATATCTGAATATCAATACATTCATGATACTTCTACTGATTCTGCTGTCACTGATACAGTTTATTTAGTTGAGAGGCTTTATAATTTTCTTTAATATCGACATGCCTTTGAGATTGTATGTCTCATTTCAAGTTAGTGATAATGTCTCAATGCTATCAAAACTATTTCTTTTGCTGGCAGCTAATGAAGGAAACAGAGTAGCCTTATCATAAAAGAACCAGTTTTGCACATGCATAAAATCACTGGCCTTTGTTTTCTTTATTTTTATTGTGTTTTGTTATCTTGGGTTTAAATGCCACACGATTTGAGGGGGTCAGGAGGAGTGTAGAAGCTTGTCCTTCTACTGATGTGTTTCAGAGATTCATCCAAGCGAGATGTTTCTATTTGTAAACTAGTAGTTTTGTGTTACCACTGAAGCATACAATTAAAATAGTCAATCGGCTAGGTGAGAGGCTGGAGTCAGTGTCTTGCATTGCAGTTATTAAACTAAGTGTGGAAGAACCCAGCGCTTAGAGGAACCAACTAGATTTTAGTACTTTGTTTTAGTCTTTGAGTCCCCCCTCCTTGTCCTGAAGGTTGTCTGAGACGGCCCTTAGGGAATGCTTTACCTTTGGCCTCCTGGGCTTATGCGCTTGGCATGGGCTCTTTTTAGTTGTTCTTTTCATCAACCTCCCAGTCTGGTGTCATTGTCACCCCCAGGACTGGGTGGCCTTAGAGATAGCTGCCCACAGCTTCCAAGTGGTAGGTGTTCAGGTCGAACAGTTTGTCTTTTTAAGGGGCATCTGGCGATTGTGGTAAAAGAGAGGGTAGGCAATGCTTGGAGGTTTGAGACAGCCTTCGTACTCCTGGTTTTGTTGTTTTTTCTTTTTTTTTTTTCATACTTTTAGTGTTGTTTTTTTTATTATACTTAATGTTATTACCATTCTATAAAAACTTTGCAACTGCTTTCTTGTAATTATAGGGGGAGTTATACATTTTTAATGGAGTTTAATGTTTTTTCCATACAAACATACAGAGCCATTTTTTTCCTCAGGCTATGAACATTACTCTCATTTGAATCAATACATTTCAACTGTTAAATATGTCAGTGTCTGTTTTAGCAAAGAAATGCCACCTTTTGGAGCCATAAAATACAGTGAATTGAAAGCTGACACCTAATATATTTTTCATTGGATACAGATGTTCAGTGCAAAACTCATTCTTTCAGCTTTCATAAAAGGGAACAGAACTAAAATACTCTGGCTTCGTGTACAATATGCAGTGACCAAACTGCTAATGCAATTCAACATTTAAAATAATGTAAATGTATTGTTAAAAAGCGGAAGAAGATAGAAGAATTTTTCCATGCTGCGTAAAGAGAAGATACCTCTAAATAGGTTTTAGGGTTCTTTTAATGCTTGACCAGTGAAATAATAAATCTATAAATCATAGGACAGAATAGATATGTAGAATGTGATTTTTCTTCTACCTGTGTGTAAAAAAAGAAAAAAAAAAAAAAGCTTTCCAAATAAAAATGTTGAGTAGGTTAAAAATATTTGAGGAATAGAAGAAAATGAGTCTACTGTAAAATGCAATACTGTATTAA
>VYZM01019326.1:125678-153368 GCA_013398915.1 Dromas ardeola
ATGTGTGTGCGTTACTAAGTCTCTCCAGAAACTTGAAGATTTGGTCTGTTTTCATAAGTGAAGTTTTTCCTTGTATGTGAACTACTTCCTAGATGGCAAAGCTCCATAAAGTATTTTGGTTTTAGTTTTGTCTTAGTGGAAGATGGTAGATCCTGTTCTGCTTGATATGTACTACTGATCATGAATTAACTTGTGCTGCTCTTTGGGGCTGTCTGGCCAGTTTAGCAGCTATAGCAACACATGTAAGAAAACATTAAAAAACTAATATTGCATACAGGCACTCATCAGTTGTTTGCCATAATTCCTTAAGATTATATTGCAATACTCTACAGAATGGCAGAGGTTAAATCCTACTGCTTCTGGGTTAGCTGCTTGTGCAATATGTTTTTAGTCACTGTAAGTTTTGCCCTTTGTTTCTTCCCAGAACTGTATCATCCCCTTTCGTATTAGTGAGGACGGAACTGACCCCCTGGATCAGCATCAACCTTTTTGAGTGTGGAATAAATCAGGAAAGCATAAACCGAAAAAGTTGTTCCTCCCAAAATAATTGTGTTTTTCAGATCTGGAAGGAAGATGGGGGCATTGATATAAATGCTCCCTTTTGCGTCATGTGGAGACACTGGTGGATACTGGGGACATTTTCAAAAGAGTTAGGAAGCTACTGGTAATAGGACTTGGGAATACAGCTTTAAGAAACTGAAAAGGAGATTAAAAGGTGTGCAATGCAAAAGTAAAGTCTTCTTTCCTTAAGATTCAGAGGAAGGCAATGAAGGGGTAACTTTCTTGTGAGTGAAGGAGGTCAATGGAGTAGCTTTTTATGAGTGACTGAGTAGGTTAGGAGTCTTCAGTGGGGAAAGAGGTAGCCTGGGTGCATATAATGGAACCTGCAAAATCAGGAATGGCATAGTAGATGTTCAGTCTTTCCTGTACAAAAACTATGGGACAGCAAATGAAGCTAGTAGGAGCCAAACAAACAAAAGGGGGTCCTTGTTTACGAAGCGGTTGGAAATTTCTTGCCAATGAGCGTTGAAGTTTACCTGGGTTCAAGAAAACACTGAATAAGATAATGGAAGAGAGATCTCTTGGAAGGCTGAATACACAGGAACCCCATCTAGATGAGGAAGTCCCCGGAGCTGAAAATGGTTGGAGCTTGGGAAAGTATTGAGAGGTGTAACATGTTTGCTATGGTCTTGGTCTTCCCTAGATATTTACGGCCAGTCTGCATCTGGGTCAGACAAACCTTTAGCTGACCCAGTAGGGTCACTCTTATGTTCTGTGCGTTATTGTTTCTTGGGACTGAATACCTTACTGCTTGTGCCGCTGGACATGGGCAACTCAATCCTTTCTCAAAGGTCAAACTTCAAAGAAATTATTTTAAATTAAATCTGTACTTTTTGTTTCTGTATAAAGATACCTCTTTAGGATTGAGTCCCTACAGCTAAAAATAGCACTTGAGTCGTGCTCTGCTTTGGTATCTGTTATCTAGGGGAGTAATGTGTGATTGAGAGCACTGGAGTTTGGCAGCCTCTGGGTGCCATTTACGCAGTCTCTGCTCATTGCCCTTCTGAGCTTGATGTCATAATAGGCACTTGTTGGATATCGTAATAGGTACTCTGAATGCATCCTCCGCAAGTCTAGCTCCCTAATCTTGTGGTGTTTGATTTGTTAATCATTCAGTAATAAGTTATTAAAAGCATTTTAGTTCCAAAAGATGAAGCATTTAACAACTGCTCATTTAAAGTTGTTAGATGCTAGGTTCTTTTGCAAGTCCCAGAAGGCAATGTTCTGTATTGTTAAGCAGCTAAACCATGCTTCAAAGCCTGATGATTCTGAAAACATTGATGTTGTACCTGATCCCTTCTACGGACAAGCAAAACTTTGAGTTTTAAATGAAAATGGAAATTTTAAACAGGGAGGGCAGTACTAGACTGGTGTGTCTATGCTATGTTTTTAAAGAAGTAATTTTTTCCCCTTTTTGGAGATTTTACAGTCATAAATAAATCTAATCATGTATATTTATAAAGTGACAAGGAGATGACTGATATCAATCTTAATAAATGCTCAAGATTTGTATGGTAGTTAGTTGTTGGAACTACCTGTGCTGCTGCTCCTAATGATCTACCGTCTAGAAACTACAGACTTATTATTATAGCAGGAGTTATTCCGTAGAAGTGATTCATGTCACAGGATGCCATTTTGTAATTTTCTCCTATTGGCTTGGATTTCATCTCTATGCTCTCCTGGCTGTATTTGACTTTTCCTGACAGATAGTTAATTTGAGAATTTCACAGCTGTATAAACAAATTCAAAACATCAAGGCATGTACTGTATGCACAGAGCCCACATTTGCCTGGGCTTAGTTTAGTAAGCCCATTAATTAAGATTTTAAAATAAACATAAATAAATTGTGTTAATAGTTATCACCATTTTAATAGGCAAGGCATAACGGTCTGCCCACCATCCTTGAAGCTGCCTGTGTATTTATGAACATTCCACTGAAAACAATGTTTTCATGGCAAATGAATGAAAACGGGTTGAAGCTGGATCATCTTTTTTTCTCTGAGTTCTCAGAGGTTAATCAGATAAATCTCAACTCAAATCTTTTAGAAGTACCTTTGAATAATGAATCAGAATCTAAAATTGAACCTCATTTTCAGGAAGCTGGGATCTAGATTTGATTTGGCCTATAACAGAAATAGAAGTAAGTACAAAAAAAATCCAGATGCAAATATTTCTTAAATGCTAGAATGTTTACTTCAAATATGCATTTAATTTTATTCTTCCAATGGGAGCTGATTGAATAACATTAAACCAAATGTGCACTGAAATAAAGCTGTTGTGTAGAAAAGAGTGAGCATTTTGTCCTTGGATGTGTACGTGCACTTCCATTGAAACTGTATATGAAACCAGTAATTTATGCACACACACATTCATGTATTTCCTAACATTAAGAGATTCTGTCCACATCTTACCCGTAGTCCTAGGATCTGAAGTGTGTTTTGCAGTTGTTCTGTATCCACAGCTTGCACTTGCTCCTGGGAAGTATTACTTAGTGAATCTGCTAGTTGGTGGGTGTGCATCACTGTGGCCACATTGGCTTCTCAGAGTCATGCAGGTTTGTGTAAGGTGAGATTTTTGGCCTAGTGAGAGAACTTTGAGAGTCACGTTATGCATTTTGAGAGTTACAATTAAGAGAACGAAACTGAGCTTTGGGGTGGAAGGTTTTTTGCCCTTAATTAAGTTCTAATATTGAAGTTGGATCTCAGAGGCAAAACAATTCAGCAGTTTCACCAAACAAACGAACAAATTTAAAACAAACTCACAATTTGTTTTAAATTTCAAGATGTTTATGTTTCTAAAGAGAATGATGTATCTGTGGAATTAGAGGCAGAATCTTGTAAACTAAAGGACTCAAAAAGCCAGGGAATTGACTTGAATTCTGTCAATGTTGAAAGAAGGTGCTGGTGGCAAAAGAACAAGATTATAAACTGGTGGCCAAATTAATTTCCCATCTCCACTGGAAGCGTGTTGTTTGCTTTTGGGAGACTACATCTCTGTGCTTTCATTTTCCACATCTGTAACCTGGGAATAGTGTTCACGGTACAGTAGTGGCTTGACTTGTGAACGTTGTAAAGTGCTTTGAGCACTTTGAGTATTGCTGCCCCATTTGGTGAGCTGTGATTAGTATTAGGTAGTTCCCATTATGAAAACAAATTTATATTTGACTTTGCTCATTTGCAAGAAACATGGGAACTCATGATTTTCTAAATGTAGATAGGAGACAGAACTTCGCTTGTGAAACTACTCCTTCAAAGAGCTTTGTGTCTGTCCTGCAACAAGGCCACAAGCAAATGTCCTCCTAAAGTAGATAATCTGGACAGAATCCCCAGCCACTGAGAGTCGGGATTGAGTAACAGCTCTGGGATTGCTCTAACAATTTCTAAGAACAGAAGATATGTTTATGCTTATTCTTTCTTTTCAGTCATTCCTTTGTATAAAGGGAATTACGTGAATGGAGAAATTATCAGCATCCTGGAGGCTCACAAATGGAGGAGTAACAAATGCCTCTGAGTCTCCAAGGCAAGCATCATCAAAGAAAACAAAGTGCCTGGCAGCAGTTTAGAAATGGGGAAGTTTTTTGTTTGTTTTTTTTTTTTTAGAAAATCTTATGTATCTTCAGTCGGATATATTATCACATAGGTTAAATGACAAATGAATATCCTCCTGTAACCCTCATTTGTAAGTAATCCAGGAAGACCCGTTCAAGTCTTGGACAAGGTGAGACACTTGTACAGATACTGTACGGTTAAATTGTTGGTTTTGTTTACAGAAGACCATACACATCTGACAAATTGTAGAAGATATAATAGATCTTGTTAGTATATTTTCACCTAAACTGATGAAATACCAAACCAGGAAGAGAACTGGGAAAATATTTAATAATTTCCCAAGGCAGCTAACTTGGCTGGTAGATGTGAGGGCAGGCGGTGCTTGGCATAATTCAAAGGCTCAGCAGTTGGTTTAAGATCTAACTAAACCTGAATAAAGTATGAAAGACCACAGTATTTTTGAAGGGCTCTTGAAAATGAGAAGGCTAGTAAAAAATTCTTTGGGCTAGATATTATAGTTCATAAAATCAACATTAAAGGTCTTTGAGCTTCCCTTACTGGAGTTGTCAAAAAGCGTGTGTGCATCAAAATTATTCAGGATATTAAAATGCAAAAAATATGCCAAAACACATAAGTTTATTTTTCTTCTTCAAGTAGAAGGGGTCCTACCCTAAGGAAAGCTTCCTCTCGACAAATGAGTGAGGTGCTGTGCAAAGAAAATCAGTAACTTCCTTTCATTTGGTCTGTCTGAGATACAATAATACTTTTTGAGCTTACTGCATCAAAGTATTCTCAATTAAGAGTAAGATTAACAGATCCCTAAACAGAATCAGATATGAGCATCCATAGGTACAATAGAGTGAGTTGCTTCAATGTTTTTTAAATTTGGAACAGGTATAAATTTTCATGCCTGAAGGTGTAATTCAAATGGAAAGAACTAAGAATAAATTTTCTCTCTGGACAGTCTCTTCTATTTTTTTATCTGCTTTGAAGTATCTTCCTTTGAAGCATGTGGATCTTGCTCTTCTTAGGCCCTGGATGGCCAAGCTGAAAGTCTGATCTAATCAATATGGTGATTTTATTTTTACTGTAGGCTTCAGTTTCTCAAGGTTTTCTGTGTCCCATAATGGGATGGATTCCCAGCAATACAGTATTCAGTAAACTTGATGCCTTGAGCCTGCCTGCCCTGTGTAGAGAGTCCTCAGCTATAGCAGAGCCATATTCAGGTGCTCTCTCTAAGTTATAAATCTGACTCTCCAGTCGAGAATTGCATGAACGTGGTTAGGCTATGAACAGATTCTTTGTGGGCTGGGGCAGCAATTTGCTTGTCTGCACACTGGTACTTTCTGGAGGCTTCTGTTTTGCAGCGAAACCTTGTGGAGCCAATTTCTAATCGTATAGAATATAGATATGGCCCTCAGTTAGTCGGTCGGGAAAAAAAACCCAGCATTGTCTTTTTCTGTATTAATCATTATAGTGACAGACTGATGTGGATATGAGAGGAAAAGAATAATCTTGCGAAATGACTCACAAGTGCTAATCCATCTGGAAGGAATCATTTCCACAAGACCGTAAAGCTGTTTGTTAGAGAATTCCTTGTACCTTTCTCAGACATGTCAATAGCTTGCTGAGCTCATGTTCGACTAGATTGCTACCAGGTTTCTTGCAGATACTCTTAAGATTTGCCTGCAACAGGTCACGTGGACAAACCTTATATGCCTCAGCAAATAATTCTTACAACTAAGGCTATTCTGCTTGCAGGAGGATTGCATGGTAGGATAGAGTTCTGTTTCTCACTGCACCATAAAAGGAGATTTCTGAATAAATTTAGGATATTCTGTGGTTGTCTGCTTGGCACCTCCAGGTGAATACATTGAAGAACTTTTTATAAGCTTTTAGGTGCGCTTGAAGCCATGCACTGTGGTGGAGGCAGAGCTACACAATCCTGGAAGGAGCACTGAGACATCATGTCTCTCCAGATCCTCCTTCACGCTGATACTTCTCATCTTGGGAAAGCAGGGTTTGTTCCCTCGCTTGGCTGGAGCACATTTAACGTCTGTGTGAACTGGCCTTGCTCTTGTCAGTGAACGTGAGGTAGGACTCCCCTGCGTGCCTCTCCCTCCGCTCCTATTTGACATTGCAGAAATAATCAGAATCTGCATCTCAAGGTAGTTGTCATGGAAATGCAGTCCAGATTTAAGCAGTTAACTGCCTGTTAGATCCTGCTTTGGAAAATGTCCTAATGATTTAGACTGCAGTTCAAGTCAAGAGGAGAACCAAACTGTGATTTCTAATAATATCATTTAACTAGAAGACATCTCAAGACTTTTTAATTAACATTGGTTTTGTATGGAATAGTAATACTTAGGCACTTCGTAAAATTTATATTAAAACTAGAAGTTTTCATTACGTTTTTACCATTACTTCAATCCAGGTATTGCAAATAAGGATGGCATATTTTCTGAGAGAAATAGATACATATATAAACTACCATTTTTAGATTTGCTGCATTTTGCCTGTTATGTGAAATGCATTGTAACAATCCTATTATCTATTTTGTTAAGTCTTTAAAGCAAACTGTAAAAATCTTTGTACCAGATCTTTCTATGGGGCTTTTTATTTAGATTATTAGGAATAGCCTGGAACAGTAAATGTAAGATTAGGGACTTGAATGGAAATTAACATATGTTTTCTTTTTTTAAAGGCTTGAGGAAATATATTTTAGACCAACTGTCTTCAGCTTAATTGTGTAATTCTAAGGTCAAACTTAGTGTTAGTAGTTTTTAGGGAATAATGATTAAGAACGAACTATGGAATTTCATCCATTTATCAAAAGCGAGTCTTGAACTTAAAATAATGAGCCAAATTTTCTGAAACAATGGGAATAGTGAATATACAACTGTAAGTGATGACTGCAATGCAGAAGGAGAAAACACAAGTAACTTTCAGGCATAGACACCAATTTATATATATCATAATTATGTCTAATTCTTGTTATTTAAGTAAACATTTATTCCCATTTGGGCTTGTATATGTAAATTGCCCCCAAATGCCTCAAGTATACAGTAAAGCTTTGTTCACAACTTTAGAGGCTGATTTAAGGCTGGTTTGGAAATTTGGCTGTATAGATTAACATTCCAACATGTTTTTCAAATCATGGACACTTTTAAATTCTACGCCAGCTTAGAATTCCCAGGGCTCTAGCAGTTTCCTTGTGGTTTCTAATTGGAAAACTCACAGAAAATCAGACTCTTTATCATAAAGGCAAAGATGCAATTTTTCTTAAAAATGAACATACAGGGCTTTGGAGAATCAGACTTACCTGCAGTGAGCTACATGTGAAATTCTTTCTGAATGTTTCCAGCATCTGCATAAAGATTGTATCTTTGTTAAACATCTGGAAATCCAAAAAGCGAACAGATAAAACATCTGAAAAAATTCTGTCCTCCTTTAGGCTGTGTAGACCTTTATCGCAGTCTTCCTTGACACTTGGCTCATGTTAGGTAAAGCACCATTTGGAACTAATCTTACAGAAAGGGCTAGGAACCCCCCACCCCGCCTCGCACTTCTAAAGGTCGCCAAGTGTGAGATTCATCATTGAGAGAAAAACAGGAGGAAAAGGAAGAAGAGGCGTGACTGTCATAGAGCAGTATACCCACTGTTATAATTATTACATCAAGGCATTTGAATGACTTCGTACATTTGTTATTCAGACTGCCAGGGAAAGGTTATCCACTATAATTCCACAGATCAAAGAAATATGTTGGTTATTTGAACTATATTACACGATACTGTAAGTGAAATTATGGAAACACCTTTCAATATGAAATTTTAGAACCTACAGTGTATTTTGATGGACTTCAGCTATTCTGACTGAAATTTTCTAAGCATTGTCCTTAGCTTGGGCTCTTCTGGAATGATTAAGGGGAAAAAGTGACTTTGAAATTTCTGAGACTAAAATGAGTTGTTTTTGCCAAAATTTAGTATTTTTCATCTTTATTTTGAGAGAATCATATCCCTTTCAAGAATGTGATGTTTGATAAGACACGATCTTAATAAGATGCTTTTTGAAATATGTCCTATGAAAAGCCACTCAAATTTGACGAGTTTATATCTCATGGAAAAATTGCTGCTTATGCATGTAGTTGCCATGTTCATTCACAGCTCCTGCTGTGTTACAATGAAATAGCCAAAAACAACTTACTCAAATGCAATTCTCCTACTTGTCTCATTAAATTACAATATAAATCAGGGAAATTCAGAAATCAGGATTCTTCAACTACATTAATCCAGCTCTGGCATTAGTGGTTGTGGCAGGGAAAAGCTCACAATCACATAACAAAGATAAGATGTAATTGTCCTTTGAAAGGGCAACTGTGAGAATTGCCTCATTCTGTTCTAATCAGATATTATCTAAGAAACCTATTATGAAATGCCAGTTTCAAAAATCCCCATCGAAACGTAAATTCTGAAAACCAGAAGTCTGAAGACAGAGCATTTGTTGAATATGATTGAACTATGGAATCCCAGGCTTTGCCCCTAGTGTTTGTTTTCAGGAACGCTGCAAGGAGGTCATTGCTGTGACTTACCTTAGTGTCTCTGTCTTAGTTTTTCTGTTTATAAAATTTTAAGAAACTTCATTTCTTTTTTATTTTGATTGTAGTCTCTCTCTTTAATGCTATTTAATGGTAGTCTCTCTCCTTAACGCTATTATAGCATTAGGGAAAAAAACAAGCCACCTTTAATTTTTGTATTTGGCCTGATAGCATTTTAAGATTGTAGATAAGCAGAAGTAATGGCTTTTAATTTGTGATGCGTACGTGCCTGGAGTTTGTAAATTACTTCTACAATATCTCTGAAAGACTATTAATAAAAGTGAATTTGTCAGAAGGCATAGATATGCTAAACAGTTAGGGGTCCAGAAATTTTGAAAGTCAGTTTATAGATGTCCCCAAGACTTTAGACTATAGCGACTTAACCCCATCCTCAATTGCACAGATCAAGTGGGCAGGAATAGGGTCTGACGTTTGTTTAAATGGGTTCTTTGTTGTCAGCTTCCATTAATTGTGCCTCACCTGCTCTCTGATGGAAGGTTCCTGGTTTTTAGTCTCTGTGTTATCCAGCTGCTCAATAGCTAGCCTCTCATAGGTGGTCTTCTGATTCAGTCACAACTTGTCCTGCAGGTTTCTTCCTCTAGTTTCTCTTTCCAGACATTTTCAGGTAATTCAGTTGCCAAATATCAGTTGAATCTTAACAGAAGTTAATCACGTGTCGTATTTTATGGAGGCTTTTGCTTTCAGTTAGATATGTCACTTACTCTGGCAAACATCATGATTTTGCCTCCATATGTTGAAATGGCCATGTCCCTTGACTGCATTTGAATTAGTTATTAGTCAAATAATCAAATGTGTTTAAGCTGGTGAAGGAAGCTTCTGCCTTGCCAATTTTCGACATTATTTACTTCTGGGTATCCCCGTTGCCTGGTGCATTGTTGTGAATTGAATCATCTCTTGTATTCCTTGGCTTTTTAACACACTGCTAGAAGTAGGAGTCGCAGTGTTACTGTTAAAAAATAGTTCTGAAAAAACTAATTTAACGTCATCTTTTTTGGAATGATAATCAATGTTTTCATCTTTTGCTGTGTGACCAGTAAGCTGGGTCTTAGAGCACTTAGAAGAATACAGCCATGAACAAAATCTTAACCTTTAAAACTATACTGTTGTTAAATTAAGCTTATTCTCCCACCTATCCTTACACTTAAGAAGTTGAAATTAATGCTACATGGAAGAACTGGGAGAATATATTCAACTTTGACAGTAATAGCATAGCTAAACCATTCACTTAGTTTTGTATTTATTTTAACATCGTAGTCTGTAGGTTGATATAAAGCCTTGAAGATGTTAATTATTTTTGTTGGCAAATCATAAATCTGTTAGGTATTCCAAAGTGATCACAAATGCTCTCTTAGAATCTAGGAAGTTGATAATGAGTGATTTTTGTCTTTTGATGATCTCTGCAGTGATTACATAGGGTAAAAATCTGGTCAACACGTGAACTTTAAGCATGAAATCCAACCTGCTATTCTGTTAAAATGACATCTCTCTACAGTACTTAATATGGCAGTGCAGACTGTATTTCACTGAAGGACAATATTTTGCCAATTGTTAAGTGAATTGCTCAGGGGTGCTTTCTTTGTTGTAAGTGCAATGTCATTTTTCATCAATCTGGAAGCTGTTCGTGGTGCCATGTCTGTTGAAAAGTTTGGCAGTTTTTATTGATGTCTCCTAAGCCTTCAAAATTTCCATGTTGAGTTTTTGTTTGTTAAATTTTCCTGGATTTTAACTTTTATTGTGGCTTTGGGAGGGCTGGGTTTTTTTTTCTTAGGTTTTGTTTTTTTGCAGCAGGAAATGCTTCATTTTAAATTCTACTTATGTATTTCCGTATTCAGAGTTCCTTCTATCCATTTTGCATATGCATTTAGCACATTATTTTGACTGTTGGTCCAGTTGTTATCTTTGGAAAGTGTTTTCTCCCATAGTAAACTGGGGAAAACAAAACTGGTCCCACCTTGACGAGGAGTAGTTATTTTACCTTGTAGATATTACAGTTTCATTTATTTAAGGCCTAGTTCGTCCTCGTCAATACTTTATAGCTTCTCACTAAACCTGAATTTCGGCACTGCAAAGCAGTCTAAGGTAAACTTAATTTTCTTTTGCTGAAATGAGTGTCTGGGACACCAATGCTGTGATTTATAAATGGGATCTGAAACATTTTAAGTTTGAGTTCCTGAAGAATTCAGAATAGCAACTGGAGACATGATGGTTGGCAAGGGCTATTGTCACTCTGGTGAGGTGAATTGTAACAGCTCAATAAGAGTAAGTTCTTGTAACAATGCTTATGTTTAACAAACTTATGAGCAAACTTATGTTTAACAAATTAATACAAGACAAGGAGAAAAATAGTATTTACAGAGGAGATTGTGGCAGAACTTCTCTTTTGTATTCCCTGTCCTAAAGAGCTAGTTCAGATTCTGTAACGGGAAGGAGGGCTTTCCTGAGAATACCTGAGCAAAATGAGGGAAGAATTTAAGAAGGAGAATATCTCTGTGGCCAGTAGCGAAGTTAAAGGCAAAATTGTAAGAAGTTCTGGAATAGATGCATGTTCTGTCTAGTTGATCCACTCAAATTTCAGTATGAATTTATGCTTACGTAGCACTAGTTACATGAGAGACACTACTGCAGTCTCCAGAGTGTAATTTTTCCCCCTTTTGGTTAATGTAGGTCATCAGGCGATAAAATAAAACTTTTCCTATGAGTGCCTGGCTAACTGTAACCCTTTTCCAAACAAAATTGCTAATCTTTTTCCTTTTATTCAATTGCGAGTGACAGTTCAAAAAATTATGAAATCATCTATTCAAGAGCGGGGTATGATTGGGATCTTCAGAAAGTGGCTCAGGTCTGCTATAAAAAAATCGAGGTTTCTAACATAGGTTTGTGGACCCTCATTTTGTAAAAACAGTTCAAAAAAATACATTTTTCCATGTGACTTCAGAGCATCAGTGTAAGAGAGTCCCTTTTGGGGTTTAGAAGTGAACCTGACAGCATTTTTCCAGGATTGCATCATATGTTTCACTCACACTTTCACATCCTGCATTAAACCACATGCATGCACATCAACAAGACAAGATTGTAAAAGGAGTGTAACTGGGGAACTGTTTTCATGATATTTGATAGGAGTAATTGCGGCCACTGCTGTTTCAAAGCAACTACGGTTATACTATACTATGTCAACAAAAGTCACTTTTGCCATATGGAAACCTAATTACTTCAGAATGATCTGTTAGAAAGCACTTTTGAGATAGTCAGGCCATTTATACAAATCAGTAAAAAATATTTGTGCATGAAACCTTTCTTAAGTAAGAGCTTTCATGTGTTATAGGTTGAATGTTACAGTGATAGTTTTGGAAATATTAAAAAAAGTAGACTTCTATTTAAAAGGTGGTAGGGAAATTTATTAGGTGATAAGAAAATATGAGTATTTCCCTATGATTTCTGTGATAAACCTGATTGTGCTATTGTTGAATGGTGAGGAGGTTTTTTTGCTGTTCTCTTCAGCAAGACCCTAATATTGTGGGAAATGGGATGAAATATGGAATGCTACATTTTAGTGAGATCATGTGATGCCAGGGATATCTATCTATGTAGTATTTGTTCCATAAAATGGCTTAAAGATTTTTTTTTTTTCTTCTCTCTCTTTCAATAATGTAGGGTGTTTTTCCCTTCTGTAGTCCAGGACATGCCTTGTTTTTACATTTGGGCGTTTGTCACTTCTGAGCTGTTTAGGGCACCCATTATTCAGACATATTTTTTCTGTCACTATGAAGCTAGAGAATATCACAAGTTTGATTAGTTAAGTGTGATAGTTCTGTACCTAGACTCCCATTATTTGGTGTCAGTAGCTGTTACTACAAAAATGTACTTCTAAAAGACGCTGTAATCTTTATAATTGTAAAAGAAATGTTGCGAGCTCCATGAATGTCTGAGTTTCACAGTGAAGCTGGGTTGACTGATGTATTTAAATGTCTGTCTTAGCTGTCAAGGCATAGAAGCGTAATTTATGGAGTTTTAGATGGTTTATTTGCTGACTCTAACTGCATAGATTTCTGACACATAAACCATCTGTTCTGAATTTCTTTTCTTGAAAGCATTTCTATATTCAGTCATTACGTTCTACCTAAATCAGAAGACATAAAATATTTAGAACCAGATTTATTAATGTGTTGTTAGTACTGGGGAGCAGCAGCGACTCAAGGGAAAACTAGAGTTCTCTGCATTCCTGCCAGGCATTGCAATGCCTTCCCAACAGCCCCTCATAAGAAAGGCAGCGTAGGTTCTCCTGGCTGTCTCCTTGCTTCTAGCTGCTTTTGTACTGCTGAGGGCATCTGTGCCAAGGAGCAGCTCCTGCTCTCCAGGACCAGTGCCATAGACTTGCTCATGCCCTCTGGGCTCAGGGCTGAGGAGAGCAGATTGGTTGTGCCCACACTGGGTCCAAGTCTTCTCTGATTGCCAGATGGCAGCCACCAGCCATATAGCACAATTCTTCTCTTTTTTTCTGCGTTTTTTTTTCCTAGTTCAAATTTCCTGAAATAATATGAGGGTTTTATCGCAGACTTCAAGAAATTGTTTAATACCCTTAGCATGATATGAAAGAATATAGGCTGGTTATTGAGGAACGTGGCAGGACAAAGTAGTTTAAAGGCACAAAATGGGCTGGGCTGGAGTTGGAGAACTGAGTGGAAGGAAACAAACCTGGTATGATTCCACCTGTAATGCCCCTCTGAGCTGTTCCTGGAGTTATTATTATCTCCTCCTTCTTCCTCAGAGAAGACTTGCTAATTTTCTGCAAAAGAAGGCTTGGGAGCAAAGTAACAGGCACTGTGGAAAATACAGATGAGAACTGAGGAGTGAGCTGGGACGTGACACGATTTGTCACTGCAAGGCTGCTTTCAGACAAAATGTGACTGTAGCTTTATCTCCTTTCCGTGCTTTCTGCAGTAGCTTACGCACAAGTCTACAAGTGCCAAGAATACTGGAGCTGGCTTCTTGTCATCTTGTTCCTGTCACAGTGCTGCTAATCTGTTATAAGGTCATCCAGGATTTGTGCTTTAAATGTGACAGTCATTCAAAAATTCCAAAGTCAGATACAATTTTTTTGGTCTCCTTACATTAACCTGTTAACTCAGTTGGTTCAACATAGAATCATAGAATGGTTTGGGTTGGAAGGGACCTTAAAGATCACCTAGTTCCAACCCCCTGCCCTGGGCAGGGACACCTCCCACCAGCCCAGGTTGCTCAAAGCCCCGTCCAGCCTGGTCTTGAACATTTCCAGGGATGGGGCAGCCACAGCTTCTCTGGGCAACCTGGGCCAGGGGCTCACCACCCTCACAGTAAAAAATGTCTTCCTAATATCTAATCTAAATCTCCCCTCTTTCAGATTAAAACTGTTAACCCTCGTCCTATCACTACACTCCCTGATAAAGCGTCCCTCCCCATCTCTCCTGTAGGCCCCCTTTAAGTGTTGGAAGGGCCTATAAGGTCTCCCCAGAGCCTTTTCTTCTCCAGGCTGAACAGCCCCAACTCCGTCAGCCTGTCCTCATAGCAGACGCGCTCCAGTCCTCTGATCGTCTTCATGGCCTCCTCTGGACCCGTTCCAACAGGTCCATGCCCTTCTGATGTTGGGGGCCGCAGAGCTGGAGGCAGTATTCCCGGTGGGGTCTCCCCTGAGCAGAGGAGTAGAATCACCTCCCTTGATCTGCTGGCCACACTGCTTTTGATGCAGCCCAGGATATGGTTGGCTTTCTGGACTGCAAGTGCATGTTGCTGGCTCGTGTTAAGCTTCTTGTTGACCAACACCCCCAAGTCCTTCCCCTCAGGGCTGCTCTTAATCCATTCTCTGCCCAGTCTGTATTTGTGTTTGGGATTGCCCCGACCAGTATGCAGGACCTTGCACTTGGCCTTGAACTTCATGAAGTTCACATGGGCCCACCTCTCAAGCCTGTCCAGGTCCCTCTGGATGGCATTGCTTCCCTACAGCATGTTGACTGCACCACACAGCTTGGTGTCATTGACAAACTTGCTGAAGGTGCACTCAATCTCACTGTCCGTGTGGCCAGCAAAGATGTTAAACAGCGCCGGTCCCAATACTGACCCCTGAGGAATGCCGCTCGTCACTGGTCTCCACTTGGACATCAAGGTGTTGACTGCAACTCTTTGAGTGAGATTAATATCTCCTTGTAAATATTTTGAAATGTAAGCATAATTTTTGCAAAACAAGGAAATGTAAAAAAGTGCAATTGGAATAAGAATCATGGGTGAATGAGAGCTAGGTGGTGATCGGAGGAATAGATCTAAACATTTAAAAGGCATGTGTTTATGTCTAAGATAATTTATAAGCTCCCATTGATGTATTGATGAAATAAGTAGAATGGTGTTTACCCCTGTAGCCATTCTCTTTGCAGTTTATTTGGTTTAGCAGCTATATAGAGGTTGAGTAGTCCTGTGTATGTATATATATTTTGCAATTACATTTTTGATATCATATCTCTAATATGAAATCATATCTCGTCTCTTTCTAAACTGCTTTTGAATACTGGCATTAGTATTGTGCCAGCAGCTGTTGTAAGGATAAACCTACTCTGGTGTCATCTTTTCCCTCCCCACGCTTCCTCCATGAATTTCTGCATGGTTTGGAGATTTCTAAAATTATGTAATAACAATGTTTCATTCTTTCTTCATTTTGCCATGGACAACAGATATTTTTCATTTGAAGAACAGAAACCTTAAGTAAGAACCAAATACTAATAGATATATATTTATTTTTTATGTGTCTCGCTAAATGTACCAATACAAGCAAAAAGCTTGCTGTGGTAATTACTCTGCTTCAGATATTGATATGCCATATCAGTAGCATCTCCTCTGATACTGAAATCCTGTAAATGGAACTACTCTGGTACAATGAGAGCCTGGCTGTGTGTTAGGCCTTGATCTTGTAGCTACTAGATTACATTTGCTGTGGATAGAGGGTTTCCATGTGCTGTTAAAGGGGATACAGCGGTGTTTCTAAAGTGTTTATGGTCTTTAGTCCTCAAGACCTATTGCTTTATACTATAATTGCCTCCTAACATAGATCTGAAACTAATTGACCCTTAATTTTGAAAAAGTTCAGTCCTAGTTTAAAGTCTGTCTTTATAATTTACTTTTTTTTTTTAATTCCGTGAACTGGATCAAACACTAAATCCCAAAATTGTAGTTGCTAATATTGCGGAGAAGTTGCTAACACTGATTCAGCTCTGAACTTCACATTGCATAGCCAATTATGATGCCTTGAAAAGACTTTGTGGTTGATAACTTTGTGCCATCAAATTTACTTCATTCTTCTTTGTTTGGAATTCTTTAATGGACAAGGAAATATGTTGGTGGCTCTGTAGTCATCCATCTATGCAAAACTTGCATATTGATTTCAGAGTACTTAAGTACTTATGCTCGCAGGTATCCTTTATCTAAATAGAGAACTTTTGTTTTTCAGACCTTACCAGTACGGAAGATTCCATGCAAAGCCAATGCTCCTTCAGGGTCTTTTTTTGCACGGGACAACACAGCAAATTTCTTATCCTGGTGCAGAGATGTAGGGGTGGATGATACCTGCCTGTTTGAGTCAGAAGGTTTGGGTATGTATATTTTTACTTAATAGTTGGTAATTTTAAATAACTTTGCTTTTGTGTTGTGCCTCGAAAGACAGTATGGCTCTCTTAATAGATCCTGACTCCAAATCTGACCTGTGTCTGACTGTTAATTCTGTCCCTTATCTGAAGCACGAACAAATAAAGCACACATCACTTAAAATTCATTTAAGTCAATTTTAGGAGGAGCTTAAAAGAGACCAATCATTTCTTGCACACAGATGATTTTTCACCCTACACACACTTTTTTGGTCATGGAATGCTGTTCCTTAGTTTGATGTGTAAGACAGTGCTCTTCTGTTTCAGGAGAGTAGGATACAAGTGCATGCTCAGTTTTCACTGCAGACATTTAGTTATTTGTGCAGATTCAATGGGTTGCTCAGAACGCAAGAAAATACAAAATTTTTCTCTGCGTCCTATACTGACCTTTTTTCCAGCTGATTCACTAATGTTTTAGGATGTTCCATCAAAAGAGTTTGACTGCTTAGGAAATCACTGTTCTAATAATACATATTCTTCATTATTTTAACTCTTCTCTCTTCAAAGGAAAAGTTATGAATCTTACCTCGAGAGTTTGTTTCAGCCAAATATCATGAAATGAAGAGAATCAAATGTTTGTTATCTGAACTCAGATAAAAGTGTAAAGCAGTTGTGATGATAGACAGCTCGGTTTCTATGGAAGGCAAATGAACACAGCGTACTGGATCAAGAGTCATCTTTGTTCTGTTGCTCAAAAGGTCTTTGACTGCCCAGTTGAAGTTCTTACCTGTGTTGCAACTGATTTATTCCCCTGCTTTTACAGCCTTGCTCATCTTGCACAACTATTTCTGAAGCATTTTTTTTCATTTGTCTGTTCTTTTATCCTGTGAGTTTTTTTAAATTAAACTAAATGATTTTATATCCCCAGGAGAAGATGCTTGGCAGAGAAGAAATTAGTATCACAAAGGTGACAAATAGTAAGGAGGATGTATGTATTGTCTCTGTTTTGTTAATTAAATCCTCAACATGAAATTTTTATTGGACACGGTAAATCATGTGGAAGATGAACAATAATTGTATTTCCAAAGATTTGAAATGGTTGAGAAGTTGGACATTGCCTAGGACAAAGAAACTTGCAAACACAAGAAGGAAGGAGACACAGACCTCCAGTGTCTGAGATAAGCAGAAGAACCTGTGGTTAATCCAATGCTTAAATTAATTTAGACTTTGTACCGCTGTGGTAAACTAAGCAATTTACCACTGTTCCAAAATAGGTTAACTGTGTAATTGAGAGCATGTTTATAAGGAATTTTTTTGTGCATTGTTAAAGAAAAAGAAAACACGTCTTGTTTAGAGATGAAATTGGCATAGCTGAAATACTGACGTTCCCTGGATAAGTTAATTTTTACATATACACGGTACTTTGCCTGCCACAGTATAACACTGAGTGCAAATGCACCTGGAAAGTTGATGTTCCTCGCAACTTCCTCACTCGGAAAAGTGAAGTGAAATGTGCCCAGATACACAGTGCACAACCAGATATGGCTATATTGGATTTGTTTAGTTAGTGACTGAGTTTTCTTCACTGAAAATTAGGTTCTGGTTTTCTTCCTTCTGTGGGTGTTACTGTTTATAGATGCGCATATTGAAAAGACTTAATGGTGCTGGAAACAGGATGAGGACTTGATAATATTTTGACCTATTTTTCTGAACTTGAGAGTGGGGTACTGATCATGCCATGTCTAAAAAAGATAAAAATAGAAGCTACTGTCCTCCCTCAGTTTGAGCTAGAACTTTTAATAGTTTTGATTTCATTTGAGGTTTTTCTAATGCATTAGAAATAACGCTGAATCATAACAGTTGCCAATCTAAAGCTTTTGTGTTCCTCTCTCACTCATAAATCACTTCTTCACTGCATAGGAAATAAAAACTCAGCAAAAGTAAGTAATATCAAAGGTTCTATTCAAAGTGGTGAGGAACGTGTGTGAATGACATCTAAGTGTTTGCACTACCTCATGGAAATCTGCTGTGTTTTTGATAATAAATAATTGTGATGAAATGATGATTACAGAGGTAACTGGCTTTTATGTTTTCTTGTGTTTTTTCCCCATGGCTAACAAACTGTATTGATATGCAAATTGCTAGTGATAAATCAACTATTTTCTCTCTATACTGATGAACTTTACTATGTTAATGTTGTTAATTGATTTTTATCTTCCTTTTTTACTGTATTCTGTCTGCCTTATTGTATGCAAATACTGTAGTATTTAATTAGATGCACATAGTGGTATTTTCTTCATGCCATTGTCACATAAAACATTCTTGAGGCTTTATTTCTTGTAAGCTTCTAACATTATAAGAGTAATTTTTAAGATTTATCACACTGAAAATTTGCATTTATGACACTATTGATTAAAAAAAAAGTCTGAAATCTATTCGTAGATCAGCAAAATTAGATATGTACTAGCTAAGAAATTATTAATTGCTCCTATTTCTAATGAATTAAAAATCTGTTCTCATCCTGATGAGTTCTGAAGTCTTTGAAATCATGCAGGTATAACTGCACACCACTGCATCCAACACTCCCCCTTTTTTAGCGCTCAGATTAAAGTCATATGAAGGTATTCCTCACTGGGATGGAACTGTGTCAAACGGACATTGTAGTAGACAGACGCAGTCCATGTCTGAGGAGTTGCCGGCAAGTGATATTAATGGGAATCTTGAGTGTTCCTAGAAGCTTGGTTCTGCAAAGTTTTAACATCCAGACAAGCTAGTAGACCTACTCATGTCCCTTTTATGTCCTTGTTCATCACTTGTGGACTGATTTGATTATTTAAAGTTAAGCATGGGATCAATTGCTTTTTTTGGATTTGGGCTATCCATCTGAGCTAAATAAGGAAACAGAATCAAAATCTTTCTTCAAATAAATAGAAGAAAAAATGTGGTATTTGTTATGCTGATAGATATGATTACGCCTTCTAATCCGTAGCTACTTTAAAGATCCTTGAAAGAGATTGTTACAGAGCTCAGAAGTTTGAAAACAATGCACTTGTACTATTAACTTGTGGTTAGTAGTCTATAATGTGATGTATTTTGTCCTGCTGAATGTTACGATGCTTTAACATAGTTTAAAATAGAAACAAATTGGAAATACAGTTTTCTGTAAAGATTTATAATACAGCCAGAGCCAACTGGTAGCAATCAATACGTATTTTGCCCTTTGCACTTATCTTAATGCAGAGACATGGCAGTGAAGTCTCAGAGATAATGCCTCTGCAAAGAAAAGGTGGATCCTGTGTCTGTTCTGGGAGCTGCAGAAAAAACCACTAGCATCTATAAGAAATATAGCAACACGCTATGTAGGGTTAATCCTGAATGCTGCAAGAGAGAGGGAGACTGTATGCTCCCTGCACTCATTGCCCAATTTAGCATGCTTTTCTTAATTATTATTTTTATAGTTAGTGTATTTAAAGAAGCAGGAATTAATTTTGTTGATACCAAAACCTATGATCTGAAGCCCAAACTTTCGTCGTCTGGGTAAATGTTGAGACATACTGTCTTTGAATGGGATTCTTAGATATATCAAAGGTCAAAATTTGTCTTGTATCTAGGACTTGAAACATAATGTGCTAACTCTTTTCAGTCTAAGAGAAGTAATACTGTCTGTAACTCCTCTGTTCCTATGATATGTATATTTTGTAAGTTCTCCTTTGTAGGTTTTAGGGCAGCAGATCCACACAGCTATGGTAATTCAATTTGTAGAAGCATTCTTGATGGAGATATTTGTAATTATGGTGCTCGAGCCTGAAGAGTGTAATACTTGAAGAAAACTCTTCTTGGCCAAATAGTAAGAATGGTAAGATTTTCTATGATTGCTTTAGTTAAGTGAACTTAAACATAAGTTATGAACTCTTTGTTGGTAATGTAGTGTTGTTGGATGATTATAGGATTTGGAACCAATGAATATTCTGCATCTCTCCTATGATAAAGACTCCACCCGGCAAGGAAATGGTTTGCCACCAAGTGTGCCAGCATGCTAATGTGTGTTGTTTGTTTTGGGAGTTGATATTGTTGCATTCATGTTTTGTGCTTTTATATTCTGTAGCCGTGTGCGTGTACACACAATATATGACATGAACTTCTTTTGATGCAACTTACTGCTTATAGAGTTTAATTGACAGGTTCCCTAAACAAAGGCATCTAGTGTTTTAGTGGAAATATTTAGACATAAACACAAATGCCTCTGATCTCTATTCTAATGTGGTTTTTTATTTTTTTTTTTAAAAAAAACCCACTCAAATGTTGATTGCTTTAAAATATTTTATGCATGGGGCAAATTATTTTTTTAATTAATACTCTAATTTATTTTACTTCATATTACAAGACAGAAGTACACTTTTCACTCTTCTTTCACAGTGACATGTTTACAGCTTGTAATAGCCTGTGAAATTTTCCATGTAGTTGCATCAGAGTAAGGCTTTGTCCTGTGTTTCACAACATTTTACTAAACAACTCATACTATTGTTAAATGTGTCTCGTTTTGAGGACTATAAAAGCATCCTAGACACTGTGTTATTACCATTGGATTAGCATCTTAAATTTATGAATTCCAGTAAATTACTAGTGTTTAGATGATCTCTGTATTCACTCTAGATTAATTCTTTACTATCCGTAGATCTACTGTGTTTGAAACTTTAAATGTTTTGAGACTTCCGTGAGTGATAGTGCTGAAACAGGGGGTGGGGGAACACAACTCCTTGATTTAAATGTGTCATAGTATAACTCTTTGATGCAGAAACAAGGATATGTTTGGGATAAGTTGAACGGAGTAAGAATTGTCAAAGCAACTTTACTAAAGAAAAAAAAAGACTACCATAGGATCAGAAGAAAAAGTATTAAAAGAGAAAGCGAAAGACAATAGAAAGAAGGATCAAAGGATCAACCTTTTGAAAAACCTTCCTTAAGCATATGTGAATTCTAATGGCAATTGGAAGGCTGTGGTAAAAAATACTTAACCCCTTTAGAAAAATTGCTTTGTTTCTAGTGAGTAAAAAAAATGCTTTAGAAGCAGAAATTATATTCACTTTTTTGATTTTGTTACGCCTGAGGTCTTTAAAAGTTTACATTTAGAAGAAAAACTGACTCCACTAATAATAGTTTATGAAAATGTTAGGAGCAAAGGCTTGAAACTTGGCAGGGAGGTGTAAGAACCACCCCCCCTCGCATTTCTTATTGTGAACACTCTCAGTTTAAATGTGCTCGGCAAACTCATGCTCTCCATGTGCAGGGTGCATTCTGTCACCTCGCAGCCCCAGGGGCTGATCAGCACTAAAAGCAGAAGCTGTTCCTCTTCTGCTTCTCCTGGTAGCGTCCAGGCACTGGGGAAGGGAGCAGTGAAGGATGCAGAAATGTGATGAAAAGTAGGTAGGAAAGCAATGAAGTACAAGGAAGGAGAACAAGAGGTGAGTGATCAGGGGAGGAGGACCTGAATGTAAAAGGAGAAAGGGGTAGCAACAAGATGGAAGCACTGTGGAGAAAGAGGTTATAGCCGAAGAGGAGCCGCGATAAAAGCTTGCTAGGAGCTAAAAAGGAAGTATTGTTAAAAAAGAGTGGCTGGAAGTATCTTGAAAAGATGCAGGCAATGAGGATAGCAGATAAGGATTTGAAGTGAATGAGATGGAAAGCAAAAGGGTCTGTAACTGTCGGGACACCTAAAATAAACTGGACTTATATGCACTATTTGTAAATCTCCACATTGCTTTCTTGTCAAGCAAAATCATCAGTGAGATTCTCTGGCAAGGTGGATATTTCCATTCATCTTTTGCAGTAGATCTGTGTAGCTTATGTGTCTTCTACATTTACAAATTGCTGCTTGCATATAATCACCTCCATGGATAATTCACCTTGCTAACGTTTGATAGGGGAGGACTGGCCAATGATTCTCCAGGATTATTGTTTTCTTCTATATATGAAAGCATGAAAAATTACAGGAAATTGCATACAAAAAATGTATTGGTGCTGCAAAGTGAAGTAGTTGGGCTATAATTAAGGCTGGCTGTACTACCTTAGTTAAACTGTTTAATTGTTATGGTACACCTATCAACTTTTCAGGTGGTCATGGCCTACTTTTTTTCCCCTAAAAGAGCTGCGTGCTCTTTAGGATGGACCTTGCTCTGCCACTGTCTTGGTATGGTGTGGTTCATGAAGTGAAAGAAACTCTTATTGCTATGTTATTTTCTCCTCACATGCCTCATTTGTTGCAAAAAATCTGAAGATGTCTGGAGAATGATGCAAGATGCTGTTTTGATGTTGCTACTGAATGGCGTGGGAAGAAGTGATTATGGCTCTATCACGTAGCTCCTACACGCAGCAGGAGGATCCGTATCAGACTTTGTAATGGGATCACTAGTTCTGTTGGCTTTGATTTCATACAAAATTTAGGATTAGGAAACTCAAAAGTACCCTGGAGATCAGGCAGTAAGTATTTTAGAATAGCACCTAGAGAAGTGTGCTTTTTTCTGTATGTAATACCTACATGGGGATAATAATACTCTTTGCCTCGTAGAAGTGTTAGAGAAATCTTCATTTTTGCTTTTTCTTTGAATTCTTCATAGCGTACAGTAGCACTGTTGTGGAAATGAATTGTTGGCTGTAGACTTTAAATGATGTGCAGTGAATTGTGTATGTAGCTGTAGATAGAATGAAGATGGTTTCCCAAAATCATTTTTCAGCCTCCGCTACTTGCCAAGTCTAACTGCATGTAAATTGCTACAATTACAGAAAATGTGTTGCTTAGCAAATGCCTGTTTGCCATATAGGATAGATATCTGGGATTAAGTAACTGGTCAGGTCAAAAAGTTGAGGTAGTGCCTGTTACTGAAATGCAACTATTAGTATAGATTATAGTAAGTATTCAGGGAATGGTAGATGTAGTTCCCACAGGATACAACAGAATACCATGGGCACAGGTGTTAGGTTTCAACCGAGCTTGTAACCAATCACTTCAGAATGAATTGCTTGTAGTCCTCAAATGATTAGTTATTATCGTGTGTGTGTGTGTACAGTTACACATTTATAAAATGCTTACATGTATGTAGTGTAGTTAGCCAGGAACTGCAGTACGGTCAGAACGTAAATGTGAATTTAAATTACAGTACAGTGAGAATTTAAGTGTGAATTATGAGGACTTCTACAGATTTTCTGTTTTAGTGGCATACTTATTTTAAATAATGAAGTAAGTGATTTTGATGCTGTAGTGCCTTTGAAATAGTTTTTGCCATCTCTTCTATCAGATGTCTTGAAGTGCTTCAAAATTATTGATTGACTCAACTTCTATAAGTAAAACAAAGAAAGGAAATGTAAGAAATGTTTCTGTACTCTAGATGGAAAAGGTACCTTTTTTTTTTTGAAAAAACTTAAGAGGCAGCCTTTTGAAAGTGACTGCAAATATCTAGTTATTTCAGTTATTGTGGAATAGCACAAAAGAAAAAGTATCTCAAAATAAGTACTCAGAAATCAGGACACTTAAAAGTGCCACTTGTTCCAAAAGGCAATGGTCTTAATTTGCTTGCTCAAAGTTATACTGAATGTTTGAGACCAAGACAGGTGTGGAAATGCAGTCATGTGTCTCTGTGGCTTTTGCTGTAACTCCTGACCATTCTCTTGAGAGGTGGTAGCCCATTAAACAGTTGTGCTTTGGGGGGGGGGGAAGAAAATTTTGGTTTGAGAATCTAAATTATTTCCAGTGGGTATTGCAGTATACAAAATAACATTTGTTTGTCTCTAAAGCTCCCGAATACGTATGCTGGTATAGTCCTCAGGAATGCTAATATTTTCTTGTTAGAAGCACTGTGTCACCGTCTTCTTATCAGATGACAAGATGTTTGTTTTCGTGGTTGGTTATTGCCTGTACAGCTCTTCATCCTCTTAACAATGTTTTCACTGTGTAACATTGTTCGCTGTGAAATGCATGAAATGTCTAGATTATGTTGGGTCAGATTTACTAAAGGACTTTGAATTTTTTTTGGGTAGAGGAACTTTAAGCATTGACAGAAAAGCATTTTACCTTTCTTACTCAAATCCTCTTCCAATTGTATCTATGGATCTTTTTGCACGTAATATTACTTGAGCCTCTGTTTTCCTCCTCCCTTCCACAAGTTATTCAGAAGTGTATGTGTGTGATTTGCAATTAAGAAATATTGGACTCCCTTTGTCTATTCCAAAACTAGTTTATTCCATTTTTATTTTGGAGGATGCCTTATTTCTTAAAATCAAGTCTTATTTTGGGGCAGTCCCAACTGCTTTAGAACCAAAGCAACAGAATACATTTCTGGAGTCATGAATGTAACACTTTAAAAATGACAATTACTAGTGAAGATTAAATGTTCCATAAAATTACTGTGTTGTGGCAAGGAAGAATACTGAGAATAACTGAATGTCCAAGTCTGCATCTTTTATAGTCTTAATAACAGATGGCTGAAGGATAAAAAATAATTTTCCTAGAGCAGTGCCATTTTATTTTTTATGCTCTGCAGTTTCACTTCTGGAAATATATTTGGATGAGATTAGAGAAGAACGCGTACACCTCAAAGTGCTCCAGGTAGTAAAAGATGCCTAGTAAAAGTTATTGGGATGAGCATTCAACTGACACAACTTACCATACATTTATTCAAGTCAGTGGACCTGGAAGTTGAAGTTGCAGAAGCTGAAGATCTGCCCCAGTACGCATTAGTTACGTTTAAGTCTGTGGATTCCCGTTCTGGGTCTCATATGTACGGTATAGAACAAAGCAATTGCTTTCAGAGCTTTAACTAGGCATTGAAATATCTTTTTCAGGTATGGTATTTTTTTTTCTTCATGCATTTGAGTTAGGTGAGTCTTTAGACAACCAAAATGTTTATACAACAGGTGTCTTGACCTTAACTCATTAAAAACAAATCAATTTTGTTGCTGTTTTTATTTTTCTGATTTACACCAATATTCACATAATTATTTTTTGGTGTCAATTCAGTCTGAATTATAAGGTACAAGTCTTATGATTGTTGTGGAAACTTCTAAAACCTGAGTTTTATCTACAACATGAGGATTTTACTGCAATAGGTATTTCTGGAGAGAAGATGGCAATGCATTCATAATTCCTTTTTTTTTTTCCTTCTTTTTTTCCTTTATTTTTTGGGCTTTTTGGGAGTTAATTATGCAAACAGCCACAGGCCTATCTTCATCTATTGATTTGGGATTTTTCTTATATATTTTGCTGGATTTCTCTACAGAACGTTATCTATCTGAATTGTGGGGAAAAAAGAAAGAATTGTCTTGGATTGTGGTGGTATTTCTTACTGAGAAGTTCATGCTGTG
Source organism: Dromas ardeola (assembly GCA_013398915.1). Taxonomy (NCBI): domain Eukaryota; kingdom Metazoa; phylum Chordata; class Aves; order Charadriiformes; family Dromadidae; genus Dromas; species Dromas ardeola. Next base: position 151,359 of record VYZM01019326.1, read on the forward strand.
TTACAGCTGCTTCTGAAGCTTAAAAACTACAGGTCTTGTGTGGAATCCAGGCGTGAAAACTTGCATATATATGTGTATATATACAGAAGAAAAGTTTTTTGTTTGGTTGAATTTTTTTCTATGATGAGCTGAATTCCTGAAGTATTCAAGGTTCATATTTGTTTTAAGAGTAGATGTATAACAAATTCAGGACCAAATTTATAATAAGATATTATCTTTGCGAGTGCAATTTTGTTATTTTTGTGATTTAAATAGGCTAAGGAAAATAGTGATCTAAAGGATAGGAATTCTCTTAGTTTGTAGAAAGAAAAGCATAACTTCAATATTATTAATTTATTTTTCACATTCTACTAGTTTAGTGTTCCGTCAGAGCTCTTGATTATTTTTTAAATAGTTGTGAACTGCCTGCAGGTTACCAAATAGCCCAAATAATTACTCAGTGATTTAGATTTAGAATGGTATTTTCAAAGGAGCTAAAGGATAACTAACTGGGAACTTCCTAAATCATCTGCACTCTGAGAACCGCACCTCAATCCTATCCTTTTTATTCCAGTAAAACTCCACCACAAGCCAAAGGAAAACAAGTTTTATCTGAGTCAAGATTTACAGAAGTTGATGATTAGGTTCCATTCATCACTAAGTTCTTTAAAATACCTTTTATTTATAAATGTTTTCTGTCTTCATTTTGCTTTTCCAGTTCTCCACAAGCAGCCAAGAGAAGTGTGCCTTTGTTTGCTGGAACTTGGAAGGATTGCAGCAAGGTAGGTGAAAATATTTAAAGAATGAAGAAATATTTACATTCTGGACAGCAGTGGCTATTGAGAGACTTACTAAATCAGCACATCTCAAGCTAACTTTTGTGCTCATTAGGTTCAAGGAGAATGCTTGTCTTGATGTCACTCAAGAATATCTTGTGGGCAGTTGTGACGGTACAGAAATTTTATTATATTTGTTAACCTCAATGAAGGTATTTGTTGGCTATCCTCATATTAGGAGGAGGAAGAGTTGAGAATTTTTTTCTAAATAAAGCTTTGAGCTGTTTCTCCTTCTAACAGTCAGATCTCTTTATAAACAACTGAGATTTCATTAACTTCACTGATAATAAATTGATCTTCAGATGACATAAATCTGACTGAAGCAACACTGATGCTTATCTTATTTATTTAAATGAACTTATCTCTGGTTTTCACCAACAGAAACAATACAAGAATTGAGTTAACAGTCGCTGTTCTATCTCTGTCAGGTGATTCTAGACAGGTTGGACCTTCAATACATTGCAGTATTATCTTTGATGTCAAGACAACAGTGACTTTTGCTAGACAATTAAAATGACAGTAATTAGAATGGGATTTTTTTCCCTTTTTGCGGATGCAGATTTAACCAGCATAGGACATAAGATTTGCTACACAATATATGAACAGCAGTGCTGCTGCCCAGTCTTGCATGTAAATTGCAGTTGCATTCATCCATGTGTATCAAATTGAAGTGCCTTGCTATTCAAATAGTTTCATTAATTTCCGAAGAATTCCTTGTGGTTACAATCAATGCAAAGGAGACCCCTGTTTATTCCTAGCTTAAGAACTAGTATTTTCATGTTGTAATTGCGTTATGGATATTTTGTGAATCTGACTCACTTGAGAAGCTGCTTGACTAGAAATTTATCTCTTGGTCAAGCTTCAGAAAAACTCTGGCTGTCAGTGGAAGCTCGCGTAGGAATAGCGTTGGACAGACAAAGAGTTTATTTCCAGTTTGCAGGAATTTTCTTGCCTCTAAAACTTGGATGCAGTCCAACACGGCCAAAAAACAAGAAAAAAAAACCCCCAACTTTCCATGAATAAGAAAGTATTCTGATCTGTGGGTGCTCAATGAAATTGATTTTCATGAATCTTAACTTACCTGTGCAAACAAATTGTGCTTTCAAGGTCCCCAGCTTGGAGACAGACCTACCAGCATCCAAAGACCCTATACCCAGGGCGTAGCTGTCAGGAATGTCTGTCCCAAGTTGGTTAC
>VYZM01019327.1:0-16436 GCA_013398915.1 Dromas ardeola
CATAGAAGGCCACTAGATTAGCATGATTTACCTTTGGTGAAGTCTTGCTGGGTGTCTAATCACCTGTCTTCCATATATTTCGATACAACTTCCAGGAGGATTTGTTCGATGATCTTCCCAGTCTCTGAGGTAAAGCTCACTGGGCGTTAGTTCCTATGTTACCTCTTGGTCTGATCCAGTTAAGCATTTCTCATGTACATTTGTGTTAAGATTATGTGATTTTAGGTTTATTTCAAATCAGATGACTTAGCACTAGAATATATAAGAGGTCCTATATACATGCTCCTAGTAAGACTTATAGATATTACAGAAAATGAAAAATTCTTCTTGCACTATGAAGTCAGTTACAGGTGTTAATACTCTCTTTCTCTTGAACTTTTCTTGAGGCAATGATATCCTTAGAAGTAGAGTTCTACATATATTAATGTTTGAAAGGCCAAGAACATCAAAACTATTAAGTACCATTTTCATTTGCTTGGTATTGATTAACAAATGGGCCTCTGGATTTCTCCACACTTTCCCTTGAACTCTGCTCATTGCTTCTTAATTTTATGTTCAATGTGTACTAAATACAAAATTGAAAAGTAATTCTGTGAAGCAAAAAGTTGTAATTTCTGCCCATCTAGAGCATAATCAATTTTCTATATTTTATAAGCAGGTGTGATTGTAGATGTGATCTAATGTTGCACCTAAAATAAACTCAGAAACGTGATTTTTCAAGAACATTATCTCATCTGCTTGGTTGTTTGCTTGGGTTTTGTTTCCCTTTTTTTCCTGGAACCCAGTGATTTTTAATTGCTTTTGTCTGATTGTTTAAAATCTCCTTTATTCTCCCATTTACCTAACTTTTCCCAGTATTTTCCCATAATATGGAGCCTGATGAAATTTCTGACATTGGAATAAAAAGCATTTCACAGTAAATCTTGCTGTTTGGGGCTTACTCAGCAAATAGTCTGGCTGAATGAGTCAGAATACTAGCTCTAAGGATACTGTATTATAGTAGATTTTTGTTAGATAAAGCCAATCATAGATGTGTCTATAGATTTCATGGTTCTCTGTAAAATGGAACTGCAGTGGAAAACCAGAGGCAAATACATAAGAACTTTTAGAGTTTTCCATCAGTCAATGCAAATTTGTAAGAGCTTGTCCCTTCCTAATTAGCAGAAGGAAAAGAAGATAATGTCCAAAACATCTGGAAGCATTACTGTTAATGTCTTATCCAAAATATTGTAGTGCCAAAAATAGTCATGTCGTGCTTCCATCTTCTCTTTGTGGTGCCATTAAAATATCAACTCTGTATTAATGAATAAGTTGATAAAAAGGAAAAAACAATAAAATATTATACCACTCATATTATTTATGGACCACCAAAAGTTTTGATTAGCTGACTGGTCACAGTTAATGGTTTAGATGCTTGGAGGCATTAGCAATTAAAGATTAGTTCTTTTGCCCCATAATTCAAAGTATAGGTATTAAAATAAGAAAAAAATCAATTTACTCAGTTATAATTAGTGTTGGTGATATTATTAATACAATTTCAAAAAGAAAAAGAAAAAGCTGCAACTACAACTCAGAAGCCGATAAATTCACATGCAAAATTTCTTTTTTCATTAGATTTAGCAAAACACCTGTTAGGAAGTGGCAGTTTTCATTACTACTCCAAGAGTAGTTCAGGCATTAAAATATATGAGGTTTGGCAGTGCCGATTCATCAAGAAATCTGTTTCCTGCATTAAAATAGAGACGCAGGAACAAAGGATTGCAATATATGGAGAGAAGTGCAAATGAAAAAATGATAGAAAATTCAGTTTCTCTGACATAACATGCATGAATGTATTTCTATACTATCATCTATTGATAGCACTGTCTATTATGAGGTGAAAAAGCATTGAATAGATTGACAAAATACATATAAGCCACATAAAAATAAGAAAAAAGCAAAAGATGAAAGACGGTATTTTCTGATTAAACAGGCCTTTTGCTAAAACTAAAATAGTTAGATCATTCTGACTTTAAGCATATGCTTCAGCTAGAATCAATAATGATTAACTACATTTGTATTGACAAGAACATGCTAATAATTAAGTTATTATCTGAGTTTCACTGTATGAAATAAAAGGACAACCTCCTTATTCATTTTTCCCTTTATGAAAAGTAATTATTCTATTTTATCAATTTCTGTGCTTAGCAGAGCACATATTAGACCAAACACCATCAGTAATCACCTGCCATACTCTATTCATTTCTTTAATGTAATCTCTTTGTTCTGTAATTAAAGATTAATGTATACTTAGTAGTGGAATTCAGTAATGGCAGTATTTCATTCTTGCAGTATGCTATTTGTCTTTACTCTGGAGGAACAATTATAGATAAATATTTATATAACTGAAAACATTACTCTGTGAATTTTGGGACATTTCAGCAAAATTAATCAGCAGATTTTTCGTTAACAATTCAACAATATTCATCCTGATCTAATTGTGAGGCATATCTCTGCATTTTACTACTAGTAATAAGATTTACATCGGTTTTATTTCTATTAAAACTGTAGAAGTAATAAAGTTGTAAGAAAATGAAAGTAGATTCTCTTCTCTCTCTTACTCAATCAATGAAGTGATTTAACTAAAATACCTTAAGTCAAAATCCTCTTCTCAGCCTATTCGGAGATTAACAGCTTCACACCTATTACACACAGTTAGGTCAGTTATACTGGTGATGGTAATTCAGCTGGATACAATGGAAGTTGTTTCTCAGATTCAAAGAGATAAGAAGTATTTTGACTTATGAGAAACATTAACTTAGATCAACAATTCATCACGGTTGTTCATTTTTGCTAATGCATGATTGAGATTGAGACCAAGACCAAGGTTTTAGATGTGAGAGCTGGATTGTGGAATAATGGCCTTATTCCAAAAAATATTGAGGCAATAAAAAGAAATTATCAACACACTGTTAAACCTACTTTTTAGAGTATATCCTGATTTTAAAATGGAAGTAAAACACTTTCTAGGAATTCAAATGCCTGGTCTGTAGAAGAGGATTCCCATATTCCTACAGTCCTAGTGGTAACCTACCAATTCAAAGATCTCAGGTTTGTGATCCACTCTGAGCCATTAGCATGAAGATATGACATTAATTTTACTTTTCTTCAGGAGGATTACTCAGTGGGAAATGACATTTCTGTAGCTCCTCTATATCTTCTCTACACTTGACAGCCTTTCTTCAGATTATAGCATTAATCATATCCATAAAATCGCAGTCTATTATCAGCTAAATTATCTGAATAACTGAAGGAAAGCAGACTGAGCTTAATATGTATTCTTAAAGAAAAGAAAAAATTACTATGTCTGGAACAAAGTTTATGTTCTCTATACAACTGAGTGCACTGTGAAGAAATACATTTAAATAGTTTTTGTTGTTAAAAGCAGTACTGGAAAGAAGAGGCTTCTTTTTCTTTTTTTTTATGGAATGCAATTTTAATTTCTTTTATGCACTTTCTATTGCATGACTGTTAGTATTTCAATATTTGTTTGGGTTTTTTTTCCTGTAATTCAGCCATAAACCCTGTGTATTTGTTAATGAAACTACTTGGAATTCATTTGTAATTCAGGGAAACTGATTTGTACTTAGTAATGCATTGGTTGGCACAGCTCAGGTGAATACTTCCCTAAGCCTTGCTCCCTCTGACAAAGCACCACCCTGGCAACAGAGATGGCTAAGCAGAATATGTATTCGCTCTTGGGCCATCATAGTTTGCAGACTGAATATTAAAGTAGCACTGGTCTTCCTTAGTCCACCGGCAGATTTGTGTCAGCTTCCTAAATTTCTTTAAGCAGCTTATATTAATATTCTAGGCTGTAAACATGTCAGGAGTGAACAAGTATCTCATTCAGGATATAAATATCCCATTCAGGATAGATACATATACGTGTGGGAAAAAAAAAAATTGTCAGGTGGTCAAGGTAAAAACCTAGGACTGCTTACCACTGCAGCCATCCCAGATACATCTGGCTGTGAATTAGCACCTCTGCAATTCTCAATCAGTCTTTTTTCATATAGGACAGAATACCGTAAAATTCTATATTGCATATTCAAAGGGAGCTCACTAACCAGAACCCTCTTAATCTCAAACCACAGAGTATTAGACCTAGAAGTTAACTTTTAGGAACCTAAGTATATGTCATACAGTCTAATTCTGCAGTTAGGCTAAACCAAACAGTAAGTCCCAAGGGAGTGAAAGACAAGCAAGTCTTACAAGCAAACTCAAACCAGCGAACATCAAGATGTCAGTGAGGAGGGGAACACTCACAGATGAGACCGATCACACTCTCAAACTGCTCTTTCATCTTTGTGCTTCAAGACTTTTTGTTTGTTTGTGAAACTTCCTATTTCATTCCTTCATCTTTTCTCTCATTGTCTTTTTTTTTTGGAAGTGAAACAATAAGAACTTTTTACCTCAAGAAGAACATTTGTTTGCTCTTTCGTTTGTGGGGGAGCTCGAGGAGGGTAAGAAGCAGAAAGATGAAAATCTGATGAGAGTGCAAGTGCTTTCTTACCAGTTTGTGTGCACAAACAGTAGACAAACCTACAGTATTTTCATTACTGGGGAAGAGACTCAAGAAAAAGTCCCAGGAAAAAGAAAAAAAAGCATCACAGTTGCTTGGTTAATGACTTCATTTTCAGAAGAATTGAACCTTAACTTATCGTCTGAAGTCAATGCGAGCTGCAGGTGATTCACTTAGTGTAAGTGATCCATAGGTACATACACAAGAAAATAATTTCTCAGTACATAAAGATATCGTTTGCACCTGAAGTTTCTATTGAAATTAACGAACAGGTCTATTAGGATTTGTGACCGTACTGCAGGTAGCTGGATAAGAAACATACGGATTAAACACTGCTAGCTTCACTCACATCTTTTTAACACAGGATTGCCCTCCTAGTTGAAAAAAAAATATTAGATTTTTATCTTAATTTTAAGGATATTTATTTCTGTGGACTATTACCAAAGTTCCTGAGATTTTAGGAATTCAGTCTTTCTGAACACCATCTGTTTAGATACCTAAAAATACAGAAGAATTTCACGTTTACCTGCTGCTACTTTATCATTTGTTACTTGATACTGTTGGCAGAGATCCTTCTAATATTGTTTGTTGCTAGCTTCTTATTGACTCCCCTTCTATTTCTAGTCTAGCATACTTTAAACAAGTCTCTGAAAATTTGTATTAATAGGAAAGATGTATACATCTGCTGGGCTCTTAAAGAATAACACCTGAAGTGTGCCTAGTTTCTGAACAGGGTGCTAAGTTAGACATCTAAAAATGGATATGCCAATAGTCATTAATCCTTTAGGAAATCATGACGGATAATGTTAATGAGTTAATTATCTGTTTCTGTTAAAATTTTCCCCATAGGTAAAATATAACTGATTTTATAGCAAAAATGGTGCCAGTGCCATGCAAGGCCATTTTATTCTATACTTTAAGTCAAGGATGTCAAACACGTAAGTGGTAGTGCGATGCCAGGGGAAGATACATGACCAAAGGCCTTCTTTTTACTCCATAACTTCTCATCTTCAAGTGACATCACAAATCATTGTCACTGTCAGAAGTCTACAGTGAACAGTGGCATTATTTCCCCAGCTACTGTAAAATACCACCTGGTATTTTGCATAAACTACATGGTAAATCATGGTAACACTGCAGTGTTATTTTACAATAACACTGTAAATAACCTGTGTCTTGACCATAAATCTGTATCGCCAGCAACAACCTTATCAACAATAGCAACTCTGAGACTAAAAAAGTCTTCCTCTTTACCTGTAAAAATGTTATTGGTATTCTGGCTTTGCCTAGTGCCTAGTAACTATATCCTCACCTGCTCTGTGCAAATGAAGTCTGAATAAATACTTGAGAAGGGTCATTTAAATAGTTGGCAGCATTTGTACTCAAGACTCACAATATTTTCTGATTCAAAAAAGAATGCATGCAGGGGCATCTTCCCATACTGCTCTTTTATTATTGTTTAGGTGACTTCCAAAAATAAAAAAAAAGCACCCAGCTACTGAGTTTTGATGCAAAAGCAAAATACATGTATTTCTCAGGTCTGGGACACAATTTATTCCTGGAGTTACTCAGAGGATTTGAGGAAAAAAAAGAAGAGACAGAAACCAAATGGATGGTCCTGGATAGAGCACGTCTTTTCTACACATTGCATTATGACCTTCTAGGGCACGAGCAGTGGTATTGAGTATCTTTTATTCCTGTCCAGATTGCCAGTTCTGGAAAAATCATTAGCTTTACACCAGATGCGGTAATCAGGGTAGATGACCTTTTCATGTTTAGTATTTTGCTGTGTTTATTAAAACCAGTATATAAAATAACCATCCATTTTTCAGCAGAAGGAGTTTTAACTGTCTTGCTTCAAATTTAATGTGTTTCTCAATGTGCTCCTCAGAAAGCTGTTAAGAGAGTTATTAGAGCAATACCTGCCACTTTCTTACTGTCATTCTATTCAGTATCCCTTAACTATAAAAAGTATCTGCTAAAAATTCAAAACTGTCCTAAAATTAGCATATCACCTTCTGCTTTACCCATTCTGCCATTGTGTATTTTATTCACAGTTAGCTTTTGCCTCATTGCTAACCATTCCAGAAAGAGTTAAAAAAAAAAAAAAAGTACAGAACTTTTAATTATTTTATGTTTCAATTTGCACATAAGGAGATTTTTTTTTCTTGTACTGACTTTAAAGATTCATGCATGCTTTTACTGAGTGGTTAGATTTTTCTTTTTTTTTTTTTTGCAGATTTAGCAAAGCCCTGCCAGAAGACATTTAATGCTGTCATCGATATTCGCTCTACTGTCAGGGATATTAAACTGAGAAGAAAGACCTGGCACGCTGACTTTCTCTTGAAGCTTTGATAGTATGTTGGCTGCAGTTTAGCAGTGTGAAAATAGTGTTGCACTGCAAGCAAAAACAGGGAATTTTCTTCTTGTCAATTTAGAAAAGTTGTGAGGAAAAAACTCAGCTTCAGACCACATAGGCTTTACAGATAAAAACGATTGCAATTTTTGTTTCATTTTTCAAGTAAAAATCTACCTCCGTTCTTTCGTCAAAATTAACTATACTGTTATAGAGCACAGGACATTAAGAGGCTATTTTAGTTTTCAGAATCACAAGGGCTTTCATCCGATTTCATTCCTTTACCTATTCAATAGCATTAACCCATTAAAGCGAAAATGTGCAAAATGTCTAATTTTAACACATTCGGTAGACAGCAATGAACCTGAAAGAGAGGAACTGCTTTATCAGGTGAGTATGTATGTATGAGAGATCTAAGTACCAACAACTGGAAAGACTTGGCTCTGTTCCTATTTCCAGTGTCTGTACACATGTGTATGTATGTGTGCATGTGTAATGCACCAGCAAACTTCAAGCTAAACTAGCAGCCGTGTTGGAGGACACCTACATCTGGAAAAACTGCATGCATGAGCCAGTGGCTGAGTAAAGAGCCCAGGGTCTGAGAATGGTGCTATATGGATGTAGAGGCCATGCTGATATTCAAAGGAGCTGTGAATATGCGTGCGCTTGCAAACTGAGAGAGTGAAGGCATGTGTGTTTTCGCGTGTGAGCTTCAGTCCTGGTCAACCAGAAAGAAGCAACAGGGCTTGATTTTCTGCACTTATCTTTTATGTGGGCTTTGGAGTGGTATATGTGGATGCTGTTAAAAGCAGTGGCCCATCTGTGACAATCTGGGTGGCCAGCCATGTGTTAGTGGTGTGTGCATCTGTATGTGTGTATGCTTCTCTGGGATACACACTCAGCCTCTTTGCTGGACAAATTGCAAATAGGATAAGCAGCCATGCCCACCAGAAAGTGAGGAAAAGACCCCTGGGGTCTCAGGATGAGCTGGGCTTTGGGTACAAAGAAGGAAGTAGTGGGAGTCCTGGAACACCTGGATTTGGTGTCTCCCTTAGCATCCTTAATAGGTTCAGTGCCCTGGTAGCTAAGGAGTGGCTGGGAGCTCTGTCCAGTGAAGCATCTGAGATGTCTGAGCCTGAGCCATGCAGCAGCTCCAGGAGGGAGCAGTAGGGGAACTGCTGTGAGGGAGGGAGGTTGATCTCATTGGAATGATAGACATAGGGTGGGATAGCCTATATGACTGCAGTATTGCAGGGCTACACGAGCCCTTTACAAAGGATAATCGTGGAAGGAAAGAAGAGGGAGTCATTCTTGATGTGAGAGAGCAGCTGGAATACATGGATCTTTGCTTAGGGATAGATGGTGAACCAGCTGAGAGCTTATGAGTCAGGATCAGTGGGCAATTGAACAGGGTGACGTTTTAGTCAATATCTGTTAGACCACCTGATCAGGCAGAAGTAGATGAGGTCTTCTTCAAATATTAGGAAGAATCCTCATGTTTGCAGGCCCTGATCCTCATGGGAGACTTTAACTACCCCAATACCTGCTGCAGGTATTGCAGGGTATATACAGGAGGTTTCGGGTATTCCTGAAATATATTTATTGATGATGACTTCCTGACACCAGTGACCAAGGAGCCAATGACAGAAGATGCTTTACTGGACCTGACACTTAAAACCAAGGAAAAACTAGTTGAGAATGTGAAGGTCAAGGGCAACCTTGGCTTCAGGGACCATGAAATGTGAAATTCAGGGTCCTGAGAGGAGGGAACAGGGCAAAAGGGAGAACCGTAGCTCTAGGCTTCATGAGAGCAAACTTGGGCTGTTCAAGGATCTGCTTGGAAGAATCGCATGGGATACAGTCCTGAAAAAGAAACAGGTCCAGGAAAGCTCTATGATTGCCAAAGATCACCTCTTACAGGCTCAAGAAATGTCCGTCCCGATGTTCAGGAAGTCAAACAAAGGTGGCAGGAGGCCTGCATGGATGAACAGAGAGCTCCTAAAACATGCAAAAGAAGCATACATGAGGTGTAAGCAAGGTGAGGTGACTCAGAGAACTATAGACAAACTGTCCGAGTGTGCAGGGATAGGTCTGGGCAAGCCAGAACCTACCTGTAGTTGAATCTGGTGAGAGACATGAAAAGCAACAAGAAGGGCTTCTACACATACATTGTCAGCAAAAGGAAGACTAGAGACAACGTGGGCCCACTGCTGAATGAGGCAGGAGACCTGATGACAAAGAACACAGAAAAGGCTGAGATACACAAAGCATTCTTCTCCTAAGTCTTTAGGAGTGAAATTTGCCTTCAGGAATCCCTAAGACCCGTAGGAATGTCCAGAGGCTGGAAGACTTGCCCTCAGTAGAGAAGAGTTTGTATCCATGAATGCTGAGGGAGATGGCCAAAGTAATTGCAAGGCCACCCTTAATCATCTTTAAAGGGTTATGATGCTTTGTCGATGTTTCTGAGTTCTAGAAGAGAGCAAATGTCACTCTTATCTCTAAAAAAATCAAAAAGGAGCAACGAAGGGAACTGTAGACTTGTCCGCATTAACTCAATCCCTGGAAAGGTGATGGAGCAAAACCCTGGAAGCCTTTGTAGATTATGAAGTCAGTGGAGGAGGGAAGAGCAGTGGATGTTGTTTATCTTGACTTCAGCAAGGCTTTCAACACCATCCCCTGTAACATCCTCATAGACTAACTGATGAAATATAGACTAGGTGAGTGAACAGTCAAGTGGACTGAAAACTGGCTGAACTGTCAGACTCAAAGCATTGCGATCAGTGGCAGAAAGTTCAGCTGGCAACTAGCTACTAGTGCTGTACCCCAGGGGTCAACACTGAGTCCAATTCTGTTCTGACTCTTCACTAATGACCTGGCCAATGGGACAGAAGACACCTTCAGCAAGTTTGCAGGTGATACAAAACTGGGAGGAAAGGCAGATACACCAGCTGATCATGCAGACCTTGCCAGGCTGAAGAATCAAGCTGAGAGGAATCTAATGACATTAAGGAAAGGGAAGTGCAAAGTCCTTTACCTGTGCAGAAATAATCCCAGTTGCCAGTGCATATTGGGGAGTGACCATTTGGAAAGCAGCTTTGCTGATGAAGTACCTACAAGTCCTGGTGGACACCCAGTTGAACGTGAGCCAGTGATACACCCTTGTGTCAAAGAAGGCCAACAACATCCTAGGCTTCATTAGGCAGAGCGTTTACAGCAGATTGAGAGATGATTCTTCCCCTCCATTCATCACCGGTGAGGCCCCATACGGAGTGCTGTGTCCAGTTCTGAGCTCCCCAGTGCAAGGGAGACTTGGAGTTACTGGAGTGAGTCCAGTATAGGGCCAGAAAGATGATTAAGATTCTGTAGCTTGTGTCACATGAAGAGAGGCTGAGAGACCCTGGACTGTTCATCCTGGAGAAAACAAGGCTCAAGGAGAGATCTTATCAGTGTGTATAAATACCTGATAAGAGGGGGCAATGGAGGCAGAGCCAGACTCTTCTCAGTGGTGTTCAGTGAAGGAACAAGGGGCAATGGGCACGAACTGAAATACACAAATTCTACTTAAACATACAAAAAAAATTAAAAAGTTACTGTGAGGGTGACTGAGCATTAGGACAGGTTGCCTGGAGAGTTTACAAAGTCTCTGTCCTCAGAGATAATCAAAACCTGTCAGGACATGGCCCTAATCAATCTGCTCCAGCAGACACACCTTTGTGCAGAGGGACTGAAGTAGATGATAGAGGTCCTTTTCCATCTCTGCCCTTCTGTGTTTCTGTGATTGTTTGAAAGAAGGAGATGCTTGGGAGTTTCTGTGTGACAGTTTTAACACATTATTAATGTGGATTTTGTGTATGTAGGAATGAATGAGTTTAAATACTGCAAGTCAGCAGAAAGAAGCGTACCTTGATTTAAAGGCTAGAGGGTAGAAATATTTCCTTGAACAACTTGACACATGTCCTTGACAATTTGAAAGATAAGATTCTAATACTCTAGCTAAATTGAGATGAAAAATATGCTGGCTGTATCACCTGTCTAACCATTCAAAAATAGTTGAGAGTCACATTTAACCGGAAGATGAAAGTCATACAGACCATAACAACCAGTCAAAGATAAGTAACCTCCAGTAGTCATCTTTTCTTAACCTACTAGAAAGATTCAAATACATCTGAGGGATTCACATACACTACTCTGTGTTCCCACCGCCTCTCCTAACTTCAAGTCTTTATTAGACACTGGTAATTTTCTCCCTGACAAGGTTTCTGAACGTGATGGCCATGTTTTCTTTCTCTGCTTGGAATATGTAAGGGAAGTCTTCAAGACACACTAGTTATGCTGACCGGTGAACAGGAAGATGCTTTTTTCTGTGGGGAGAGGAGGCGGTCTTTATTCCTATCTATTGACTCATTTATATAAATACACTGACATCAAACTCAATTGTGGTCTTAAAATAGCATATAATAACATTGTAGTAACTTTTACTCCTTTAATCTCAGAGGCTAGATTGTTGTCCTCCTTAGCAATGAATTATACAGTTAAAAAGCTATGTAATTAAAATTAATTAAAATTAAATTAATTATCTAATTAAGTTAATTTTTAAATGGAATCTACTAAAGTGTTTAGAAAGAACAACAGGGTTGTAATATCACAATCATGCCAAACTACAGAGGATGCCCACCATTTTTAATTTTACCAGAGACAGATTAATGATGTGACATTTCAAGTTTCATTTTTATTATCCAGAAAAAGACAGCAATATCTACGGCCTGCCATTTCTTATGGTTCCCTGTGTTGTTGTTGGTTTTATTATTATTAGGCTTCTCTCAACTGACCATTCCATTTTTGTGTTTTGCAAGTAACGGAAACCTAAAAAAAAAAAAAGAACAAGAATCATGGAAATGAGGTAGTAAAATAACGGTCTATGTTACAACAATGTATTAGTAGAACTCATAAAGTATATTAAGCGTAAACGTATTAATATATTATATTGGTGACAAAGATAAAGGAGACCAATTTAATAAAACAGATCTAGTCTTTTGACAAATATTAAGAAATGAGTCTGTATTTCAAGGCTTTCTATTTCTGTTCTGGGTTTACTACTATAAATTGCATTTTCTTTATGGTAATCCACAGTAAATAATCAAATAAAATATATTAAGCACTTTCAGTATTTTTGCATTCGTTGAACTTTAATGTCACTGCTATTTTTGAAACAGGCCTGATACACTGTGCTTATTTTAATTTTTTCTGGATTTTTTTTATCATTGTGAACATGAATTTGTCTAACTTAATGGAGAAGTTAAATAATAATAATAATAGCAATAACAACAACAAAACAACATCTTGAGAGCTTTTAATTCTGTTTTTTATAGTGGGAATAATGCTAAAAGTCACTGTAGATTGAGAGTTATAGAAGTTTGCTTGGGTTCCTCTTTCTTCCTCCTTGTGGAGTAGAACGCAGTATAGGAAGTTTCGGAAAAGTTCAGAAGAAGAAGGGAGTATAAAATTGCCACTTCTCCATCTTTTGTAGACCACTGAAGTGAGCAAGGCTTTAGGGCCGCCTGGTGCCAATGAGTGATGTTTATGGATTTCTCTCTTCCTGGGAGCCAAATGAACTGATTCTGCGACAAAGTCTCACCTCCCACCCCAGGACCTGAGTGCTGAGCTACAGCAGTAGGGATGACTGGTTGACAGAGATGGCCACAAGGGAGGCTCTCACGTCACCCTTGACAAAGTAGTGCAAAGTAAGGCAATTTCCCAGAAATACAGAGGGCCTGTCACTGATCCACAAGCTGGCATCCACAACTGGCCTTGTCCCATCCTCATCCCTGTGACCCTGCCCAGCTATCCCTATGGGCTGATGTCCCAGCCTTGCCTTGTCCATGTCCATCCCCAGGGAGATGCCCGATGCCCTGGGCTGGGGCTGCCCCTGCCTCCCCTCTGCCTGCCCTGCTTCCTGGATGGGGCAGTGGGACACGCAGCTTGCTCCTGCCTCACATCTCTACATGGACCTGTGCAGCACGAGGCAGAAAGAGGAAGAACGGGAAGTCCATGGAGGTCTGCAGAGGTATGGCATTGCTGGGATTGTGGAGATTTGCTGGGACAGCACAACTGGCAACCAATTTCTCCAGTGTGTTGGGGGTGATTTTTTGACACAGGTTCTAATGGGTGGTGTGACAGCTAATGACAGCCTTGACTGCAGTGATCATGAGACAGAATAGTTTAAAATCCTGAGAGAAGTGGTACATAAATAAACCCCTCGGAACTCAGGAGAATGTTTTTAGGCTTTTTCTGATACGCCGGATCTGAGGAGATTTGTCCTGAAGAGCAAAAAAGAAACAACTTAAGAGATTTGTCTCTGAAGACAGCCTCTTCAAAGTATAAGACTCTGGCCCAGTGTGTGAGAAAATGAGTGGGTAAGGCACAAGCCCCTTGGCTGAACGCAGTAGTATTCTCTGAACTTTAACACTAAAAAAGGAGTTGAAGGGATATGCTACCAAAGAGGACAAGAGAAGCATTGTTCAGGCATACAGGGACACAATTAGAAAAGCCAAACCGTATCTGAGTAATCCCATACAATTGCACAGGCTGGTGGAATGCTGGGGCTTCCGTTAGATGAAGCAAAAAATGAATTGGCTTGTGCTCTTGTGGTGCTGAAGGCTAACTGTGCGTTGGGCTCCAATAGCAGGAGTGTAGCTTTCAGGCTGACAGAGACAATTATTCACTGTACTTATGAAACACATCTGGAATATTGTATCTGGCTTTCAGGTCGTCAATGCTAGAGCTGAAGAAACCAGAGCAAGTCCAGTGCAGAATCATTAAGGATGCTGGGGGCCAGAGCGCATGTTGCACAAGAAGAAGCTGAGAGAGCTGGGTTGTTTAGCCTGGAGAACAGAAAGATAAGGGGAGATTTAGCTGAAAATGTCAACTGCATGAAGGAGGGTTACAAAGAAGATGGACCCAGACTCTTCACAGTGACGTGCATGAGACGATAGGCACACCCTGCAGCAAGGGAAATTTTCACCAGGCATAAGAAAAAAAGTCCCAATGAAGGTTATTAAATACCAGAACAGATTTTCCAGAGAGGTTTTGAAATACCCATTGTTGGAAATATTTTGACTGGTCAAGGTCTTAAAAAACCTGAGTTACATTTTGGGATTTGACCAGATGATTTCCAGAGGTCCCTTCCAGCAGTTCAGGTTTGCACTGAACACAAAGGATGACTAAGCAAATAATTGACAAACCATGCAACACATTCCTTGCAGACAGTCTTTATGTCGTTGGTTGTGGGAGTTAATGAGTTAATAGCAATCAAAATAGAACTGTTTTTTGCAATGTACTTTTCATATCTATTTCAAATAAGTGACAAATAAACTCTCTTACAGAGTGGGACTCAGTGGAGCCAGATTCAGTGTGGCAGAATTATTTTTGGGAGATATTTGCATCTTAAAGAGATTGTTTACTGGAGAACAGTATTAGGAGTTCATGTGTATGCAACAGAAGCTGAAGGCTCAGAAAAGAGATAGAAGGAAAAGTTATTTCTTTCTAGCTAGATAGACTGAGCCGCTATCTAATCAGGCCATTTTAAGTTGCAGCTGAAGAAGTTGTTGGGAGAATGGTAGAATTTACTTAGGTTTTATTCTACCGTACAGAGCTGAAATAGGAGTAATTTGAAAGTATTTTGGCTTTCTATGAGTCTGCATTTTATAGTTAGCATTTGCAGAAGAAAATGTCTACCATCTCTTAAATCTCTTGAAAAATTTATTTTGTTTTTGTCGGACAATAGAGAAATAGTAGTCAGTTTTATCATCAGAAAAATCTTTTTCTCCTATATATTTATGGAGCCATTTCAGTCAGATACCTACACCACCACATCTGAAAGATCGTTAACTGACATCTACAGACTGGAAAACAGAGCAAGGATTATGCTGAAAATCTACCTATCTGCCAAGTCTCAGAAAGCAATCTGGCCAAATGGAGCTGATTCAAATTCATACTGCAAAGGTGTAAATACTTCCTCAGTTGATATCCACCCATCAGTTGATGTCCACTCAGCTGTAGATACCCAACCGTCTTGACACAGTCACCTATACAAGCTGGTGTTAGGTTGTACAGTGAAAAGGCGGAGTTCCCTTCTAGATACTTTGCTCAGGCACAGGATTTCTCTCTGTTGTAGCCGGTCAGAGGGACAGCGACAGTGAAGGAATGAAGAAGCCAGCATTTCCTATAAAGGAGGCTGACCTGTTGGAAAGAGATATTAAGAAATGGAAAATGTAGGACAACATTTATTTAGAAAGCATCTGCACATTAAGAATCAGTAAGATAAAACCCCCAGTGTTCAAAGTTTCTGCTGTCAGTTTAGAAAGATGTCAAACAGTGCACTATAGAAGAAGAGGGAAAGCAAGAGGAATAGAAATTGTAATCCAAATTGCACAGACAGGGTTATGCCAGCCCAAGCCATGTTCAGTTATCGAATTTGTATAAGAACTTCACGCAAGAACATGAATAAAGTGTAGATGGTACTACAAACTTCCTGAGCATACAAGATTCATGCCCATGACCACGGAGTTTGACATTTGTGCATGGGCAAATATTCGTTCTGGTTTGCAATCTGATAGTCTTTTCAAATAATTGGATGCATAAGGCAGGAGTGCACTGAATGGGAGTGTGAGTCACATTTATGTCTCCAATAAGTCATGAAAATAGCTTCAGTTCACCTTTGCAATGGTTGTGTAAAAATATAGATGGTTTTCAGCTATGGACAGACCATACGTTGAATGACCTTGTGGATTTCCGTAATGCTCTGGGGGACATACATTTTGATCACGCTGAACTCATTGGGCGCTGAATGAGAAGAGTCTCACTCAGAGATTACAGATTGAGATCTAGAAAAGAGGCCAGCTCTTTACATCTGTACTTGAATTTTCCTTGCATACAGTGAAGCTGCCAGTACTTTTCTTGTTACCCACCATCTCAAGTCCCACAGTGTTTCATCAATGCATACGAACTATTCTCATCCAGAACTAGACCTAGACAGCGAATCTGTTCTAATGGCATGTTATGCTCCACATATAATGATCCATAGCTGACAGTGACTGAAGGCGACTGAAAGCAAAATGACTGCAGTGTGTGTGCACAGAATACTCCAGAAGTGGTTACTGCAGGATGTTGCTGGGATTTCAATACCAGGAGATACATAAACTGTGTAATTCCAACACAATCACATTTAAATGCAAAGGGAACAGTTGCTTGATTTGGCTTTGTTTCTGCAACCGCATTGGTCTTTAATAATGGTAAGCATTAATTTCTCCAAGCATATCTGCACAGATATTTTGCTAGATGGTGGTAATACCACTTATTTTTAAGGTAGTCTGATTATTTTCATTATAAGATACTGCTTTCATTTGCTCAGAATATCAATAAACTTCATCTATTTGTGTATGTTTTCTATTGGAAATGATTGCTTCAGATTGATTTTCCTTGTGGTTTTCCCTCCCCTCCCCTTCCCCTCCCCCTCCC
>VYZM01019327.1:16543-61657 GCA_013398915.1 Dromas ardeola
CTTTCCTTTCCTTTCCTTTCCTTCCCTTTCCTTTCCCTTCCCTTCCCTTCCCTTCCCTTCCCTTTCCCTTCCCCTTTATCCTTTACCCTTTAATGCCCTGTGAAACAATTTATTTCTGAGAATGAAAGCAGAAAAGAATATATTGTTTGTCAATGTAAATAATTCCCAGACTTTTTTAAAAGATATAATAGCATCAGGCTTTGGAGCAGTTATTTAGAAATTGGTTGGGAGTGGCCTTTGAAAGATATTCCTTTAGATTTCTATGTGAAAATCTACTCTGTTAGAAGCTTTTCAAAAACTAAAGTTAATATAAAACATAAAGATGATTAGCTACTGTTGCATCATACATCGTTGCTTATGCAGAACATTCTCTATTCTAGTATAAAGGAGGACTTTCTTTTCAATCTGTCGCTCCAGGACATTGTGAAACAGCAATTGTAGATTGTTGATGGTGTGTTTCTAGAGATCCTAATACTGGGCTTCAGCAGAAAGAAACCATTCACTTCAAGTGAAATCCAATCCAGACCAGAGAAGGCAAAAGGGAGAACAGAGTGGAAATAAAAGTATGGTTTTAGCATTGAAACCAGCAGAGTGAGAATAAAACTAAATCTGAACTTTGAGTTTCAACAACTAATTGGTCATGGAGACTGAGGATAAAGTTGGGAAAACTGTGAAGAGCCAGAGAGATTATTTTTTCACAGGTAGCTTTCAATCTCATATAAAACACACTGAACAACACAAATGTCCAGTGTTCTGCAAATAAAGTTATGCTAAATTGTCCATCCCCATTTTATCCCTCGGCCATAAAGCAAAAGTGCCACAGTGAAGTCTCTTTTAAAGTATAAACCAAGGCAGACCAAAATAAGATTAAATCTGCAACTTTCTATAAACACCTGGATGTTAGAGAGAGAGATGGGGCATGATAAAAAACACAAAGTCTTACTTAGGGTACCTAAAAATCCTCTAGGAATTGACAGGAGGAAAGTACTTTCTGTTCTCCAAGATAGTAGACTAGTGCTAAGATCCACAGTCCCTGTCACAGGTAGACTTTAACCGTACTGTTTCTATGTATGGCTGGGGGAAACTGTGGGGAGAGATTAGGCTTAAGTAAGAGTCAATTAGAAAGTGAAAAGTTTAATACACTTAGCATTCAATAATTACTTACAGTAGCAGCATATGCTAACAGGATAATTCAGTCTGGAAGGAGCTTGATGAGGTTTCTAGTCCAACCTCCTGCTCAAACCAGGATCAGCTGATAGATCACACTAGGTTGCCCAGGTCTGTATCCAGCTGAGTCTGGAAAATTCCAAGGCTGGAGATTTCACAAACTGTCTGGGCAGCCTGCTCCAAATGCTTTACTCTCCTAATAGTGAAAAAAATTGTCACTTACATTGTCAGAACCTGACTTCAAATTATGCCTTTTTTTATCATACTTTTAGACAGTAAATGATTAAACAACAGAGACATTTTGCAGAGATAAGCTACAGCTACAAAACAGGAAAGATTTCTAGTGACTCAGAAAAGCATCGTATGTTTAAAAGCAGAAATCTAAGCCCTTGGTCTCATATTGCATGTAGATATTATCTATCTAGATGACAGTTATACTATTTATATTCAGTCTTTAGTACATTGTTTGCTATAGTAACTAGTGGTTTGAAACAAAAGGGGACTATTCGGGTAATAATATATGAGGGGAAAAAAGCACTATATTTTATATAACTCTTTAAAACCAAGAAAACATTTCATTATGTACTAATAAATGTGGTAGAGCACTTGGACAGATTCTGATTCCTTCATGTGTGGAAGAGCACCCTACTCCAAGAGAAAACTATCTTGCATAAGTGAGGGAAACTTCTTTGACCTCAAGGAGATGTGAAGGTGGTATGAGAAGACATGGATCATCAGCTTCAGTGTTATAAGACTCAGTTCTTCATGGACAAGGACATCTGCATCTAGCCCTGAAGATGCCCTGAGCATTTTTTTCAATGAAGAATGTTGTGTTTAGCAGATCTTGGTTATACAAACACTGACCTACAGACTTTACGATTTTCTTTTTCTTCCTATTAGAAATATCTCAAAGAAAATTATGCCTTGCCCTCTCCAACATGTACTGGTCAACTGCAGTGAACCCCATGCTTTATCAAAATTAAAAGAAAATAGAGAAGTCCCTCAGGTTTCTGAAAATTGCTATAAGTAGGATAGGTTTACAGTTCTGATTCAGCAAAATAAAACAGAAATTCATAAAATGGAAATTATTAATGGATTCAATATTGTCACCTCACTGCTAATGGTTTAAATAAATTATTGGTATAGAGATTCCCTTAGCTGTTTAAAAATTGCAAGAGTATCTCCAATTATTCATGTTTAATGTTGCTCAGTGAATGAGGGTGAATCTTTGGCCCTATTAATGCCTTGTTAGAAATGAGATGGATGTCCAGAATTTTGGGGATCACACAGTTCTATTATAGCAGCTATATAAGGGTATGTAGGCAAGAAGAGCTATAGAATAATTAGAACCACTTAAGGCTAGGGCTTTTTAGCTGGTGGCATTCTAAGCAGAAAAATTTTGAAGTAGCCTTTGCATACGTGGATCCATGCATAGGGTACAACAGAAGCTTAAAGAACAATACCACACAAAACAAGATCAATACAGGTTATTCATTATCAAGACAATACTAAGAGAGGCTATTATTTGTTACATGTTGGAAAAGCAATAACGGGCTCCTTTCTAGAAAGATCTTGTAATTTGCTCCTGGGTGTCCCTTTTTACACTGTGCCTGATGCCCTGTACCAAATGTCCAACTCTGTGAGCCTGGGGATAACCAGCAAAATCCCAGCTCAGGCTTACCACACAGGCAAGTTTTCTTATATTCTCTGTGCATTTTGGTACCCAGATTGTTGCAAAAGCACCCGCATAATAGGCCTCAACAATAGGAAGAAAAACAGAAAAAAAAAGACTCTTTCTTAGTTCCTGTACATTTCTTATAGATGATTCTCCTGATTTCTCTGAAAAAGAAGGCTCTGGGTTGGAGGGGTGGTATGCAAAACAGATTAATTACCTAAATAAGTAGACAATGGGTATTTTCTGAGAGAAGAAAAAGAAAGGAATCTTATCAGACTACCTTTCTCTGAGCTATGCCTGTTGATTAAAGTGTAGCTCATACAATGTCTTGATATGTAGAGTTGTATCAACCTGTGGAAGAAGTCAGATCTGTTCTGTAGCTGCTACAGTAGACTTTGAACTATAGTGGTACCTTTGGTACTGCTTTGCACTTTGGATTCAGGGTTACAATTGCTCATATCCTCGTGCTTTTATGTCTGTCCTGTCCTGCCAGGGGATCCTTCCATTATTTTACACTTAGATCTGATATATAAATAAATGAGTAGTCATATGAAATTGTGTGATGATAAAGATACTTGTCTATGCTACTGAAAAGAATTGCTAAATTCACTGTCAGGAGATAAAAGCAATTAACTTGCGTTGTTATTTTGTCTGGTTTATTTTTTTAATCTTTTACAGTCCCTGGTTATACTGATTGAATTCAGAGATTAAAATATTCTGTCCCTGTTCGGTATAACTGACAGTTTAGCTGTAGGAAAATCAAAGAAAAAAACTTGCAAAGTATTGCTGGACCCACCAGGAAAATAAGCATATGTGATTTGCAGAATTGTAAAAGTTTTCTATCACTTTCTCCGTGTCTTCTCTCCTGACCCAGTTCCCAGGATGTCTAGGACTCCCAGCATTCACCTACATCACATACCGACATAGAAATCCCTCAGCAAGCAGAAACTTTCTCTGCTGTAAAACCAAGTGGAAGGAATAGAACCATCCTGACTTTCAGTTCAGAGGGTGCTTTTTATTTACCTAATTATGGAGTGTGCTACAAGATATTGATGATAATAAACAACAGAATGCATGAATTAATTATTTTCCTGTTAGGTATGGTACAATTTTTGTGGAATTACTAAAGTAACAAAGTAAGAATAACCCTAAACAAAATGCTAACAAGCTTTGTAACTATCAACGTTTTCAAATTTGGAACAAGTGCTTAGAAGGTATTTAATGGCATTTGTGTGGGATTCTGTATGTATGTCAACATAAAATTACATGTATGATAAGTGCTCTTTTACACGGGGATAATTTCTTTTTTTTTTTTTTTAACTTACCTGGAATTATGTAGCATTCATTTAGCTTTTAGTCAGGTAGAAAAAGTGCACCGAAAATTTATGTGCAAAGTCTTATAAAGCTTCTGTGCATATGTATATTTCTTCAGCATTGTAATTCAAAAAGTAATTAATACTCTTGGTTAAGTAACTGCCTGAAGGGTAAAAATATAATGGCTTTTGTTACTGAGAGAGTATGTAGTGTGGCTTTTAAACCACAAATGAAGAAACAAAGTTTGCTACCCCAAATTGCAATGCCCAATAGTTTTCGTACTTTTCATTACATTTTATGGAATTTCAACCACTATACTGTGATAAGAGGATTTTTCTTAAGATATTAATATTTATGTATTTTCATTATTGCCAGAAAGCCAACATCATCTCAACGGTCAGATGAGGTTGTCTGCAAATTGTAGAGTTACAACATTAGTTCATTTATTATTAATAGAGCTCATAAATACACACACCATTCAAAATAGCCCTAAACAATTGCACCTGTGTATGATCTGAGTTATTTTCTTCCCCAGGGAGTTCTATTTTCTGGTATATAATTAGGTGTCATCAGCTGTGACGGGAAGAACTCTACTCCACCCCATTTCTTACAATAAATGACAGATATTATAGCCTACAGCTAGTAAAATATTTGACTAACTAGAAAATAAAACCTAGAAATATGGAGAGGTTATTATTTTGACAAAAATATAATTAGCTTACTAATAAACTTTTTAAAGTCCACTTTCTACAAAATTTGAAATGCTGTTCTCGAAAGAGATAAGGTCCAGCAAAACCCCACATCGAATTTAAAGTCATTCCAGTGAAGAATGTTGTAAGTGACCTTCAAAAATATTTGATCTGTGAATTATACTAGCCCTTGTATATATGAATGAACGGATTCATAAATAGATAGAAAAAACATTATCCACAGCCGTACACTCTGCTCCCAATTTGGAGGTTTGCACTCCTTTGCTCTGAGAGCAAACTACAGACTCATAGAAAGAAGGGAATCTTCACTGGAGCTATTTTTCCTCAACATACCAAGCTCTGAAGCAAAGATATTTCAGCATTTTGTGTTGTCTCACCTGTTTATGCATAAAGGAGGTAGAGCAAGGCAGGCCACACAGTAGGGTTGAGACTTTCTGCAGCAACTCAAGTAAGCCATCATAGTTGTGAATCAAACTCCTAAGCTGTGATCCATTGTAGAAAACTTAAAGTCCAAATCCATTATTCTTGACCTCTAAACACTTTTTTATTTCTTAAAAGTGACTGTCTTTCAAATTATGAGCTACGAATTAATAGCACATTGGATCACCAACATGGAATGCTAGCAAAGTATTTCTTAATTTGGTATTTTAAAAACACACACTCACACTATAGCCAAGACAGGAAGAAATGTTTGTCAAACGCAGAAAAATTAAGTTAGACAAGATTAAAATAAAAATGGCTAAGATTAGAGCTGAGGGGGCAAATCTATCTTGACAAGGTACTAAAAGGAATAGGCCACATACAATTTTGTCAATTCAAAATAATATTTCAAGTCAAAAAGATTCCCGGAAGAAAAAGAGGTAACAAGCTAAGCAGTGGAATAACGACTTGTAACACTGGCATTGGAATAACAATATGAGCAGTTTTATTCCAAAGTCATCGTGAAGCCTTTTTTTTTAGTATTTGAGATGAATAGTCCCTTGAAGAGGTAATTAAAATAATATGGAGAAGAATAAATGTCCTTTTACAAGGAAATTTTACCTAATTCTGCTCATGTAACAATGAAAATTTATATTTCTTGAAGCTAAAAGTGGTTGTCAGAAAATTTCTCAAAATTAGAAAGGAAAAACAAGGAGGCGAATGGCAAATGCCTTTAACAACCAAAAGCTGTGTGTTATTTCAGAATTCATCTCTGTGGCCCTGGTCCTACTGATGTTAATTATTATTTCAATGGGACCTTATGAATATATTTCTTAAGTTTAGAGACTGAGGGTCAAAATTGAATGTGTTTGTTTTCTGATATTGTAAAATAAAATGAATTTTACATTAAAAAAAATCCTTGTGAAGGAATAGCAAAGAATCAATAAGGCATCCTCTTGGCACACCACTATACAGAAAAGTAGACTTAGGTTTGGTCCAATCATATTTGCAAAAATCAAGATGACATGCAGATGAAGAAATGGGAGCCTACTGGGTAAAAAATAACTGAAAAAGAGATGTATCTGGCATTGATTAGAAATGCTGAAGAACCTCTTAAACAAAAATAAATGTATTGCTTCTGTCACTGAGACTACAAAAAGAAGACATTTGAGATAGTCCCTTCACAGTCTGTGGACTCCTTTGTGCACAACTGTAATTGTTATTGTATTTTGCTTGTGAAGATGTATTCAGTGACAGAAACTTTAATTAACTGAATCAATGACATTGTTATCTGTTTTTCCTTGGAAATGATAAGATCTTAACCTAAGATCTTAGAAAAACTTAGATTAGACTTTAATTTAAACAAAGAACTGTATCCATCTATTTTGCCCATATACAATGCTGCATTAGTCTAACATAACTCATTAGAAGTAAAATAATACAGTATAACCCAAAATGTAGAATCATAGGATCGTAGAATACTTTGGGTTAGAAGGGACCTTTCAAGGTCATCTAGTCCAACCCTGCCTTCAATGAGCAGGGACATCTTCCACTAGATCAGATTGCTCAAAGCCCCGTCCAAACTGACCTTGAATGTTTTCAGGGATGGGGCATTTGCCACCTCTGTGGGCAACCTGTGCCACTGTTTCACCATCCTCAGCATAAAAAAATTCTCCCTCAATCTAGCCTAAATCTTCCCTCTTTTAGCTTAACACCATTACCACTTGCCCTATCACAACAGGCCCTGCTAAAAAGTTTGTCCCCATCTTTCCTGTAAGCCCCCTTTAAGAGCTGAAAGGCCACAATAAGGTCTCCCTGGAGCCTTCTCCAGGCTAAACAACCCCAGCTCTCTCAGCCTGTCTTCATAGGTGAGGTGTTCCACCCCTCTGATCATTTTTGTGGTCCTCCTTTGGATCCAGTCCAACAGGTCCTTGTCTTTCCTGTGCTGAGGACTCCAGACCTGGATGCAGTACTCCAGGTGGGGTCTCACTAGAGCAGAGTAGAGGGGAAGTGGCAGAATCACCTCCCTCAACCTGCTGGCCACACTTCTTTTGATGCAGCCCAGGATGTGGTTGGCTTTCTGGAATGCAAGCACACATTGACGTCTCATGTCCATCTTTTCATCCACCGGTACCCCCAAGTCCTTTTCAGCAGGGCTACTTTCAATCCCTTCATCCCCCACCCTGTACTGACACTGGGGGTTGCCCCAACCCACGGGCAGGATCTTGCACTTGGCCTTGTTGAATCTCATGAGGTTCACAAGCCTGTCCAGGTCCTTCTGGTTGGCATCCCTTCTTTCAGGAATGTCAACCACACCACTCAGCTTGATGTCATAGAGAATGAACTTCTGGAAGCTGATGGGCACACCTATTAGTAAAAAGAATTCTTCAGCTCACATTTTTCTGTGAGAACAGAGGCTTCTGGTGTATCTATTATACAGCATTTTCCTGTGTACATTCTGTTAATGATAAGTTACAGTGAAGTACTTTTATACTTAAGAAAATATATACAAGATTTATTAAGCATATTAAGAATCATGTTAAATCATGCTATAGGAATTCAAGAAGCAGAAAGAGTAATAAGCACTCAGAAGATTAAAAAAAAAAATTAATGAAGCCAGTTTAATAAACAAACATAGAAAAGGCAATTTAATAAAGCCTTGTTTTCCTGGATACGAAGAGTAGTTGGGGTTAAAATAGGATTTCATTTCTTAATTGCTTGTGTTTTGCACTTTAAAAAAGAATAAAATCTGATTCATTTATTGATGACAAAAACCAATGTACAAAACCTATATTCTACAAGTATCAGGATTGTCAAAAAATTAGTAGTGCACAATAGAAAAAGCAATGCATAGTTGGTTCCAAACAGGCCTTCCCTTTCTCTTATTCATATTTACACACAACAGAAGAAGGAATTTCATTTAATGTATGTCTTTGTAGTGTATTTTGAAGAACATTTCTTTCAGCATCAGTATTGTGTTAAGGAGTTCTCATCAATCATTGCAGCCTTTATGCCATCTCCCCAGTTAAGCTAGTACAACTGTTTGCAGGTCTGTACTGTGGGACTGAAAAATTGATCCACAGTAAAAATAAGCCATTTTCCCTAGTTATTTTTAACCAAGGGAAATGAAGATAAGGAGTGCCAGATATGTAGGAATTGCCTGAGTCAGCACAGGCATTGAAAAGAAGCGTTTATTAAACTGTAGCCTTTCATGTCTTACTCTGTCACATACGTGCAAAGCTTGAATTTAGAGGTAATGCAATGGTGAATGCTCACTGACTGCAATAAGGCTAAATCAAGAGCACAAAAAAAGAATTCCATCATTATATCCTTTTTCCTACCTCTGGCTATTATCAGATGCTGGAGAAGGGCCTTAAATAACATCAGGGGAATCTAATTTTAAAATATATTTAACACAAATTTTACTTGGGCTGCAAAGCATTATGGCTCATGGAACATCACAAAAACTTCTCTAAACAGGAGCAAAGACAATAGGAACCCTGAGAAACTATCGATACTATAATAAAAACAACTGTACCAGTGTAGTACACAGCGAACAGAGCCATACTATATTTTCAATGTAGCTGTCTGTTGTTCCAGAGCTACAAATAGGTCTTGAAATGTTATCTTATACATCCTGGAGATTTTGCCAAAGCATCCTCCTACTCTCAAGAAGTGTAATTATAACTCATAGGGTATGATAATGAGCCTCACAAATCCCTGAAGCAGAACCCTGCATCAGCCTCCCTTGGTGCTAAACACATTCAAGGCTCTGTTGATCTGACAAAACTAGCTCTAATACAAGAAGCGCAGACTGTAACATGCAGTAATCTTTCAGCATAAGAGTGCTTTAAAAAACCATCATAGCATTTATAAAGGGAGCTTTTATGTGTTTTCTACTGTATGGACATAACTCTTGTAGTTGCACTCCAATTATAATAATAAGGAAAGGTATTAAGATAAATTTTTACTATTTCATAAAATGTAAATTTTGGTGATTAAAAGTGAAAAACACCCATTGCTTGAATTCTAATATATGACGATAATGCATGCTGTTCTCATTGCATATCTTTGGCATGGGACTCTAAGCAAACAGATTGCAGTAGATTGCTTAAAACTAAAAAGAGGTGTCAAAGACAGCATGAACAACAGATTACCAGTATATAAATACCAATAAATAATGCTTATTAAACACAGTCAGAGAATCAAAACTCCAACAGAAGTACAATTTAAAATAAATTTAAGTCTTATTGTTCAAAATTTTCAGAAATTTAGTTTCATAACACTTTGCGGACAGTTTAGTGACTATCAGGCTTTGCCTTAAACAAAGTCAATAGTAATTTTGACTTTACTGACTGGTGAGCATGATTGGTTTTGAAAATCCTGTATAATAATATTTTAATTACACTTTATCAAGGTAACATCTCAAAGTATTTTTTCTGAGTAAAATGTATATTGAAGTTAAAAAAAAAGACATTCTAAGACCACAGAAGATATAGCGAAAATATTATTTCTTATTTAGGTAATATGCGTAAAATACTTTCTTCTTATTTCCCCAATTTTTAAAATTTCTTTTCATAATTTTTGTTAAAAATTCCAGTCATATATGCCCTGATAGTAGTTCTATTTTGATATTTCTCGTATTCTTTGTCCTTATAAATTGAGTTTTAAAGTTGAATAAAGATATGAAAACACTTCACATTTTTGCAGATTCAAAAGAAGATCCATCTGAACAAATACTCTGTGCTCAGGGTACCACATGACGCAACCGATCACCAAAGTTTGGCAGAGATAGTCGCACCAGCACCAAAAGCAGTACAAGTGCGTCATTGAGGGCCAGTCTACGTCAATTAGCATTGCTAATTCATCTTCACTGATTTTTAGTGTCTGAATTAGTATTCCTACACAGTGCTTTTCTGTGCCAGGCAGCTATCCTGACTGACTTGACATTAGCTTGAGCATCTCTATGCCATTCTCCATGACAGGGTGTAGACACACCCACTGGCCCTAGAACAGTTGCTGGAAACATCTGTAAGATCCCTTTGGAACTGCCCACCCTTAGAGCAGCTTCTCCTGTGTCTTCCTGAAGAGCCAGAGCCGCTGCACAGACCATCTGCATAACTGCTGGAATCAGAACAACACTCCATGTTGCACCATGTTACATATAGTTTTCATTACATCGCTTTTTAAAATCAGTCAGTGCATGCCTCCCAGAGACTGACCAAATTGCTGGTTTGTCAGTGGTTTTATGCTTTTGCTTATTTTTCTATAATGTGTGCACTCCTATTTTGTCATGTAGAAGAAAGCTATCATTCATTACTTAATAATTAAATTGTGTCTTATAAACACAAACATTTTTTGTTACTTAAAACTTAATCCTTTAATATACTTCAATACTCCAACTTTTTTTGGCCTTACTTAACATTCTGTACTGTAATGTATATTTCTGTATTGCTTTGTGACGTGTTTCTTTCCAAATCCCTCCATAATTGCAGTGCTCAATGTACCATCGAATATAATTGAAAAAGGTGTCTGTATACATGAAACAGAAATCTATACTGGGAAGTCTGATGTGTCATTTCTGTTCCAAAAGATTCTTCAAAGGAAACATGATACTCACCAAAATGCATTATCCATGGTGCCCAGGAGCCAGCTGCAAATAATTCCAAACTTCATGATTCTACTGTGTCTTACCACTGATTTTTGTCTAAAATCAATTTGGGATCATAGGTGGAAAGCTCCATATAATCTTTCAAAAATTCTAATTTTTTTAATTTATTATTTTTCAGCATCTATAATTGCAGAAAGTGCTATCCAAGTCTTTTAAAGTGACTTTTTAAAGTACAAGGAAGTTGATCAGGCAATGACTTTTTCTTCATTTTTTTCTATTGAATGACTACAAATAGATTTCACAGAATGTACTCATTACCTAGGTTATCTAATGACATTTTCAAGAATTTTTTAAATTATTTCAATGGATCAAGTGTATAATGTAGAATTCAATAACACGGGTTTTGACAATATTCACTACTAAAAATTCAAGATACATTGATTAATAATGATTGGTCCAAAAGTATATTACATTCTGGTGTTTTTTAACTAAGACTTTTAAAAAATTAAATTTATACACTGTACATAAACAGGAGAAGGTAACTTTAAGTCTGTTCAAACTTTTATTCTTGAAACCCAGAAGCTTGGAGCAGACTACAGCAAGATACACTGGCCAGACTCAGCACTTATATTTAGTGACTCTTGTAATGTTTCTGCAAAGTAATTAATTACATCTGGATATATTGTCTTTGTGGTGAACTGTGCAGTCAGATCTCTTATCTGACTCATTTATTGCCTCAGTAAGAGGACAGTTAGAAAGTTTTGAAAGTCTTGTTCCTCAGTTGTGTTGTGAAGTAACATCTCACCTCCAATAAATATATGATTCCTTTTGTGAATAATCACTCAGACAAATAATATTAGATTATATAATATAAAAGAAAGACACAGTTAAGGTGATTTAGGGGATTTTTTTTTTCCAAATCTGTTAGATTATTATTTCTGCTTCCAATATCAAACAAAATGCAAAACTCATAGATGGTACACTAATACAATCAGAGACCAGAAATGCCACATACCTTATGGATTAATAATTACTAACACAGGGGTTTTTTGGTATTTTTCAGTACAAGGAATGGTCAAAGAAGCATATATTTTCTTCAAATTTTTTATCCTGATTTTGTCCTTGTTAAATAACTTCAAGATAAATTAGAAAACATTTTAAATTCTTTTAAGGAATGTTCTTACTGATAATGTAAGCTTGAAAACAGACTTTTCAGGCAAATCTCTTTAATATGTTTCAGACATATTTTTATACATTCTGTGGCCAAAGTATTCTAAGAAAAAAATTCACTATTTCTATAACGACTTCAGCTGTATACCGAGGGAGATAAAACTGTATATCATGGTTAGGCTTAATACCAGATCTAACAAAAGAATGAGGTGAAGTGAAGGTGATTAAAACAGGGTTGTACAAAAAAAACCTCAAACATTCAGCTGGTGCCTGATCAGGGACATTAAAATTCTGCAGGCCATGTAAAGTACCTTTAAATGACAAATAGGAAAGCTGGATATGGTAATTGAGGACTAATTCATTTTGCACAGAAGTGATATTTGCCTCAACGTAGGTGGTTGCAACCACAAGTATGGAGGCCTTATTTAAATCATTCTTTCCATGATCCTTATTATATATGTGAATAGGGACCCAATAGTGTCATTGTTTGGATCCTAGTCCGTAACATAAGTCACACTCAGTGAAAGTTAAGCCCACCTACCTCATTTCCGGCATCAAAAGCAGTAAAATGCCACTTTTAATCCCCTCAGAATCTATTCATAGAGGGAAAAAGTGTTTAGAAGTAATCACTAAAAATGTTTTTGGAAAAAATTATTTAAAACATAATTTTTAAATTATCCTTATTTTACTTCTTTTGTGTCTAATCTTTAGTGTTATTATTACAGGAAAAGAGGTGAATTCTGTTATGACAAGTTTCATTTATTTCAGTGGTATTCTTGAAAAAATGTTGGTGAAAAGTCAGAGGTTGTAAATGAAGGTATTTTATACGCATTGGGTATGTACTGTCCAGATTGAGTTAAAGTAACAGTCATAAAAAGCCAATCCAAAAATAAACTGCATTGCTACTACTCAGCCACCCTTAAGTGTGTCTGATTAATGATTGAACCTATTAAGATGACAGGTATTTTCAAGGGACTACCCAAAGAGTGAGGTAGTTTAATGCATTAACTTTTCATTTTGCTTTAACTCAGAAACAAGTTGTGAGTACAGTAGAAAGTATATGGTGTTCTTTGATCATTGTATCATCCTGGTAGAAGTGTCACACTACAGGTCAATGTAAGATGATTGCATAGTTTGACAATGAATACTTGTCAGAAGTCAGAATAATAATGAAATTGTCTGACTCTAAACATCCCACAAATACCGTGGATGGAATGAAAAGCACAGCTAACTGCAATTTAATGTAAAGAATATTCCAGTATCACTAACAGGAATGGTTTGATATAAGAGCCGTTATGATATTTTCCATATAGAGCAATAAATGTTGTTTTTTTTTTTTTTAATGATAACAGGTCCATGAAGGTGGAACAGTAGTTTTTTGAATTTGTTTTTGTTTTTTTTCATCCTGGACCACCTCATGCATCAGAGCTCTTCTTCTGTTCATGATTAAGTCACCAACACAAAATCCATTTCATTTTACCTTCTCACATTTAAACTAAATTTCATTCCCTTAGTGAAACAGACACACCTTTAAAGGAATTGATGAACCCATTCAAGCAAATCAGAGTTGCACTGACTTTCAGGGAAGTTTTGCCAAGATTTATCCATTATGATAATCCTTATTTATTTAGTGATTAAAGGTCTTGGTCAAAGATTTTTTTCCCATTTCCACACAAGTTAGTAAAAATCAGTTCCTGTTTCAGTGACCTTTATTTTGTTTGAAGACCTAAGAGAAGTTATAAATTCAGACAATGTGGAATTTTTTCAAGAAACTTCATGATCCAAGTCACTCAGAAAAAAAATTTTATGGTGAAATACAAATACATACATTAGAGAAAGTATGCTGAAGCAATGGTCATTTCTACCATTGCTATGCTGTAAGATTGCTCCATTCATTCAGCAGAGTGAGCTAGAAAAAGGTTTTCTAAACTCTTTCACTGAAACTTTTTTTTATTTATTTATAGAATATGGAAAATATTATTCCCTCACTTACACACTATGTTGCACTAAATAAACAAGTTCTGTTGTACCACAAACCAGGACAGTAGAAAAACTCCTAAACTTTCTGATTACAAGGATGTATTTTTTTTAATTTTTTTTTTTTTTTTGTGGAACAAAGAAATCCTTAACATTTTGTTAAATGTGCAAAAGACATTTTGAGAGTAACTGCAATTTAAAAGCTTAAGTTAAAAAGTTTTCGAAGAAATGTATAATCTTAGAAATGTGAGCTACAGACGAACTCAGAATATCAGAGGCTGGAACAAGTATATTTAGACCAATCTTAACAGTAATCTATCAAAACTACTCTTTAAAATCTCTAATGACAGGCACTCTGCAAGTGATTTAGGTAACTCGTTCTTAACTGTAATAAAAAGGTGCTCCTGATATATCGCATAGATCTCTCCTAATGCAACCAATTATTTTTGTTTTGGTTTTGGTGGCAATATTGACAACAAATGATTGTTCACCTTGCAACAATTTGTATATTGGTAGACTGTTATTGTGTCACACCAAGGTTCTCTTTTCAAGACTAAGTAAGAAAGGGTTTTCTTTTTTTTTATTCCGCCTTTGCTCAGTGGTCATATTTTCCATATCTATTAACCTTTGGCTGCTTCTATCTCATCCCCTTCTTCCCTCAGTACTTAAAACTGCATTCAGTAATCCTGTCAAGGCTTCACAAACGCTGACTAGAGTGAAATAGTTACTCCGTATGTCTCAGGACTTACATATTTTAAATCGTTCTTTTTCTGCTGGTTTTGCAACATTGACTAATGTTCCATTTGCAACCTATTGTAATCCTGAGACCCTTTTCTGCAGTATATCTGCCTAGTGAGCCATTCTGCATTTTGCATTTTCTTTTCCTTCCTAGGCTGTTTGCATCTGTCTTTTTATAATCTATTTTACTGCTTTGTACCATTTCTCCAGTTTATCAAAATCATTCTGAATAAATTCTAGCTTCCAGAATGTCTATAGCCTTCCTGGTTAACGTTACCCACAATACTAGTCCTGCAATTGTAAATGCAAATATTGCATAACGCTGCACTCAAGTCTTTCTTTCAGTCTGACAGTGAACAGATGCTGTCTCTGCTAAGTGATTCAACCGATTTTACAGTAATTTCCAGTGAGAACATATTTCCATACTTCTGACAGTGTCATACTGAATTGTCACATGTCAGCAAAGAAAAAGTATGTAAATACTTCCCTGTTATCCAGTTATTTGTACTGTCGTGGAAGGATATCAGATTGGCCTGTTGTGATTTGCAACTCTGTTGTAATTTCAGTAACTCTATTGTGGTTACGTTTAATCAACTTCAGATTTTCTAGGTACTCAGAGAGAAAATCATAGAATTATAGAATCATAGAATGGTCTGGGTCAGAAGGGATCTTAAAGATCATCTAGTTCCAACCCCCCTGCCATGGGCAGGGACACCTCCCACTAGACCAGGTTGCTCGAAGCCCCATCCAGCCTGGCCTTGAACACTGATTAATTATTTATTGCAGTATCATTCTATGTATAAACTAGGCAGATGATACATAATACTCTTTTCCTTTTTAGTTTACTAGTTATGTTTTTCAATTAGATGTCCCCTCAGCCTTTATCTGTTCTGAAAAGTTCTCAAAGGTGACTGTTAATGGTTCAGAGAGGATTTTAGTTCATAAATACTTTAGGGAAAAATGTTGTTAAGTCATGGTGATTCGAACAGATCTGGTTCATCTAAGAACTTTTCTGTCTGTTAACCAGTTTTGGCTTATAGTTCTAGCACTAAGTTGCTGATATTAATTATGTTAAGCTTCTGGTCACAATTAACCTTTTTGGTGAAGAATGAAGAAAAAATATAGTGAAGATTTTGTACTTCGTTATATCATCTCTTATTTGGTCCTCCTTTCTGTGAAGTAGTAGGCATTTGCTTTCTTTCATCTTTTCTTTATTTTAATGAATTTGTGGAACTTTTTCATACTTCTTTTTATGTAAGTTTCTTGTGGTATCTTTTTATGTAAGTTTCTCGTGGTATTCTTGTGGTATCAGCCTAAGTTTGTTCATGCACGCTTTCATCTTTATTGTTAGAGTACCATAGTACTTACTCATTTAATGGTGTGGAT
Source organism: Dromas ardeola (assembly GCA_013398915.1). Taxonomy (NCBI): domain Eukaryota; kingdom Metazoa; phylum Chordata; class Aves; order Charadriiformes; family Dromadidae; genus Dromas; species Dromas ardeola. The sequence goes on from VYZM01019327.1 coordinate 32,712, forward strand.
TCTAAAACAGGTAAGAAGGCTGGATCCTGTTAAAGGCAACAGGAATCTCCCCAATGACTTGAATGGAGAAGGGATTTCGCCCTAAAATGCAAAGATTTTAATAGCACCCGCCAGGCAGAGCAGTGCCATGCACAGAGTCCCCAAACCACCACGAGAATAAAGGGCAGCTGTGGCAGGTTGACCCTGGCTGGATGGCAGGTGCCCGCCAAAGCTGCTCTATCACTCCCCTCCTCGGCTGGGCAGGGCAGAGAAAATATAACGAAAGGCTTGTGGGTCAAGATAAGGACAGGGAAAGATCACTCACCAATTACTGTCATGGGCAAAACAGACTTGACCTGGGGAAATTAATTTAGTTTATTGACAATCAAATCAGAGGAGGATAATGAGAAATAAAACACAAATCTTAAAACTCCTTCCCACCACACCTCCCTTCTTCCTGGGCTCAACTTCACTCCTGATTTTCTCTGCCTCTTTCCCCCCGTGGTGTAGGGGGACGGGGAATGGGGGTTGTGGTCAGTTCATCACATGTTGTCTCTTCCGCTCCTTCCTCCTCAGGGCGAGGACTCCTCTCACTCTTCCACTGCTCCAGCATGGGGTCCCTCCCACGGGAGATAGTTCTCCACAAACTTCTCCAACATGAATCCTTCCCACAGGCTCCAGCGTGGGTCATTCCCACAGGGTGCAGTCCTTCAGGAACAGGCTGCTCCAGCATGGGTCCCCCACGGGGTCACAAGTCCTGCCAGCAAACCTGCTCCAGTACGGACTCCTCTCTCCATGGGGTCACAGGTCCTGCCAGGAGCCTGCTCTGGTGTGGGCTTCCTATGTGGTCACAGCCTTCTTCGGGCATCCAACTGCTTCACTGTGGGGTGTTCCACATGCTGCAGGTGGATATCTGCTCCACTGTTAACCTCCATGGGCTACAGGAGGACAGCCTGCTTCACNACTGCTTCACTGTGGGGTGTTCCACATGCTGCAGGTGGATATCTGCTCCACTGTTAACCTCCATGGGCTACAGGAGGACAGCCTGCTTCACCATGGTCTTCACCACGGGTTGCAGGGGAATCTCTGCTCCAGCACCTGGACCATCTCCTCCCCCTCCTTCTTCACTGACCTTGGTATGTGCAGAGTTGTTTCTTTCACATTTTACTCACACCTCTCTTCTGGCTGTTGTTCTGCAGCAATTTTTTGCCCTTCTTAGTTATGTTATGACAGAGGTGCTACCACTATCACTTGACTGACTTGGTCTTGGCCAGTGGCGGATCTGTCTTGAAGCCAGCTGGCATTGGCTCTATCAGACATAGGGGAAGCTTCTAGCATCTTCTCACAGAAGCCACCCCTGTAGCCCCCCTGCTACCAAAACCTTGCCCTGCAAATCCAATACAGCAGCATAGTCATGTTAGTGCAGCATTCCACCTGGCTGATTAGGCCTGCCTCTCAGTGGGAAACTCTGATTTATAGTTTGTCAATGCCTCTGCATGGAGCTACTCTATCTCACAATTTTTTTATTTATTTATTCAGAGCTGATATCTGAAAGCAGTGCCACTGAGTAGCATATCCTCTATGTATCCTAATCACTTATAACCTTAAAAAACTTAATGTATATGATAAATACTCTCTATTATTAGTTACAGTCATGTTTTACCACAAATTATTTTCAGATTATCCTTTTTTTTCTTACTGGACAATACAAACATTAAGATCAGTGCTCATGAACCACAAAGCTGAAAAGTTCTAGAAACATTTGGATTTAATATTTTCTGCCAGCAGGATAGTCCGGTTAAATCATTACGTTTTACTTTCTCCTTCTACAATTGGTGTCAGGTGACAGTAGTTACCCAGAGGACAATGCGAGTACTTTATAGAATATTTCTGTAGAGTTTCCATGAAGGCTTTGTTAATACAATCTCCTGTCTACTGAAAAATAAAATGAAAGCTTTTGCTTTTCAATGTGTCCATAGTGAACCAACAAAACATAAATATTAGAGGCCTGTAAACTTCGTCAATCTTGTATGCATTTTGAAACCAATTAAGGAAAGATTTGAGACAGATAAAAGCAATTGAAGACCATGCATTCACTGAAATTAAAAAAAAATCTAGTCATCTCTGCTTTAACTTAACTGTTCAGGCTGTTTTCTTTCCCTGTTTGATTATTTTAATCCTTAGTTTTCCTCTTTTTGTTTGTGGAAAGAATCAGATAGGCACACATTAATGAAGGCAGAGTTCAGGCCATCCACGTGCTGAATGGATGCCTTTAGAAGGCACATTGTACAGGTCTGGCTTTCTGGAAGACTCACTGAGAAGCATCACACCTCTTGGCCTTCATCATTATGTTAAGAAAAAAAATATTTGCAGCCCCATATACAACAAACATGGAATTTACTCCACATGATCTGCTAACTTTCAATAAATCCTTGTGAGATGGTAATATGTAAATACTAATCTTTATTTATTTACCCCGATGCTACTGGGAATAAAGTATACATATAAAGTCAGTATACATATAAAGTCCAGCTCCATAGCTATTACAAATTTGCAAGACCCCAGTGGTTCCAAGAGAGCTAAATGTAATTATGACAGTTGGGGAATTACCCTTATAAGAACAAAAGACAACCAGAATTTGTGTTAATTAGCCACGTCCTATAAGGAAACATGGACTGTTAACATTTACCACTACACTACTGCACTGCAGTATAAAACATGGTACCCAAGAGTTAATGTAAATATGGGAGAATAAAGTTTCCCCTCCTAAATTCTAATAACCCCAGGGCTTTCGTGCAACCACCCCTATTTATCTTCTCATTGTATCTTTATCCTTATCAACCTGCAAACAGCGTCAGAATGCTATACATATACATGATGGATTATTGCTATTATGCTCATGAGAACGGCAGGCATGAAGTATGAGAACAGAGTTCAGCCAGCAAGTACGATATAAATTATGTATAAGTAGCTTTTAGTCTTGAGCACTTTGAAAAGTTCAGTAAGTGCATGTAACTGAAGTAAATCAGCTAACCCTATGTCACCACAGGACTATTTCCTTTAAGAGTGTACGTAAAGCATTTTTCAACATGCTTAAAAAGTGCATGAAAGTAACTCATTTTAATTATGTAAGCAAGACACTGCTCTGCACATAGAAGGAGAAAGTTTGCAGGACCACTGTAAGGCCTGAAGACCTAATTACGACTCAAGTCTGATTTAAGATCTAATCTAAGATTTTACGGCTTGAACTACTGAGGTCTGACTATTTGAGAGTCCGACCTCACCTTTTTCTATACTGTTACTGTTAGATTGCAAAGAGATGTTTAGCCTGATTCCCTCCAGCTTGCATTTTGAGGGTATACAACCTGGGAGGGGGCATAGATCTAGGATATTTATTTTTTTTCCTCCTTCAATCACTCTATTTGTGTGCACTCACGTTGCATTTTTACATGCTTCAGATTCTGTAGACTACTGTGAACGTAGGATGTGACAGGTTTGGGACCGTGGAGAGGATGAGAGCTGGGTGCTCCGTTTTTTTCGTTATACCAACTCCTTTAATGTATGGTAGCCATTATACATAAATAATAATCAAACATTTTTTCCCCAAGGTACTTAAAAATATTCAGGTGAGATTTTGCAAAATGAGAGAGTCTGGTACATTCATTGTTGAAAAATGGTATGCTTGGCTTTTCCTTGTTTTATTTTAATGTAATGTTTGATAGCATTTTATTGTCCTTAATTCTTGACTATATAAGCAGGCAGGCTGGCTAAAGTAATAGCATATAACTAACATATCCTTCCTTACAATCTTCGTAGTGCTTGAAAATGAAAAGACTATCTTTTTCTCTAACATACACATGGACATGAGCACACCAGCACACACACACATGCACATAGAGCCCAGCGGGATTAAAACACTCTATGGGGCTCAACATCTTGTGGAAAATCAGGAAACTACAGAGGAAGGTATTTTCTTGTTTGAAGATTTGAAAGAACCATTCTTAGAGAAAAGGGAGGAGGCTTCTGATGTTAGTGATCTTGCCCCTTTCATGTTTTAAAAAGACTAAAGGAAAGTTCCTCTTTCATCGGCCTAAGGTGAAAAAGAAGTGGCTTTCCCAACTCTAAATATTTAAAGAACCCTTCATGAAACTTGAAAAAGGTTTGATCTGTTTCTTTGTGGGACTAAATTCCTAAGGGTATAGGAAGACACACATTGATATTTACCTCTTATAATATTTTCCTTCTTCTATAATAGATGTATCATGGGGGTATTGGTATCATTTTGTAGACTTCACAGTATGTTGCTTTTATATACTTTCAAAGAGAGAACTTACAGTGTAAATTCTAAATAGAAAGCTTTTTAATACTCCTTCCTGTATGAGTGTACGTATGTAAAAATCAAAGGTGAAAGGCTACTGAGACAGATCCATGGTACATGTTTATCGATAGATTTCACTGTTGATTTGAGACACCCAAGGTTAGGTTCATCATGTAGCAGAGCTCACACAACATGCTGAATCGCACAAGGGATTCTACTACTGGGTTTGAATGCTCAGGCTGAATTCAGATAGCTGAATTTGTGGGCTAGCCCATGTTTGAGCTGAAATCCATCAAAGTGAACATCCTAGACCTTAGAGAAGTCTTCTTTTTATTGAAATTAAATCACTGAAAAAGGAATCAGTTTGCAGTTCTTAAGAAGCAATTTAAAACATTATCATCAAACCATTTTAAAGTTTTCTTCTTAGAAAACAATAAATTTTCAGAATATTTTTAAACATTATAATTTTCCAGATTTTTAAGCATACCATTAACTTTTCAGTCTTGAGTTGCATAGGCATTCGCTTCATGTCAATGTTTTCTAATTCTCCCAATATTCAATATTTGTAAAATAAGACAGTTTACTGTATGAATATGGAAGTATTTTCTCTCTTACTCACATATACATACCACAGCATTATTAATTTGCACTACAAGGGTATCTAAAGGCACCAGAAAGCATTAGACATCCATTGTACAAAGCACTGCGCAAATACACGGAAGGCCACAAGTGAGTTTGCTGGTTCACAGGCTAGCTGATAGCCTTCAGTCCTGCAGGCAGACGTGACTATCAGCTCTGTCTGTGGCACCCTTGCATGCCTTTAGCAAGCAGTGAACTTTTAAGGCTGGCTCCTCAGCTGGCACAGCCGAGAAAATGGAAACAACGCCATATTTTTATTCCCCTGACTTTAGAATCAGCCAGGGGCAATCTAATCCATACTGCAATTTACAGCAGCCCGGCTGCCCAAGGAGCTATTCTGGCAGCTGAGTAGCACCAGAGCCTAAGGTCATTCTCCACTTCTCCCAAAAGAGCCTGTATGCAAGGGTTAGTAAGTGAACAATGTTAAGCTTTGCTTTTGCTTTTGCAGCTGGAACGTCTCAAAGCAGCTGGAACAGAACTAATGATTGCCCCGTTAATGTTGTGACTTCACTTACTTTCATTATTGCAACAGAGTAGCCTTTGAGAAATAAAAGGATGCTTTATTTTAATCATTTATTTACATTTTATAAATGTGCAAATTTCAGTCTCTGGTAATTCCACGTATGGATATTTAATTATTAGAAAGAAATTATTTCACCCATTGTTAAAAATCACATACTGCAGACATTTTGCTTCATACTTACAGAATGTTTTTACTGCTTGCTCCTGTGTGAGGGTTTGGGAAATCTGTCTCAAAACAGCTGATGATTTCTGATTGGTGGCTGGGAACTCTTTAAGAGTGCTTGCACCAGGATGCAACTTCCATTTTTAATGTAGGAATTTCTTTTTCTGTGCTTTCAAATTACGATGGTATCAATGCCACAGAAATTTAAAGCAGAAATTTTTTCAGCTCCAAAAATATCAACTCTGTACTCTAAAAATGTTCAGAGGTAAAACAGGCTGCCTTCTCAAAAATCTAACTCCCCACAATCCCTTGTCGAGGGAAGAATTCATTTTGAATCAAGATGGTGCAGATGAGTAGTGAGCCACATGTTTCAGGGGACTGGAGAAAAAGTCTCTCACCAGATACATTAGAATGAAGGAGCCTGAGGCCAAGCCCAGAGCAGAAGGCAGATAGTGGAAATAGTGGAGGAGATACATCACTTGTTCAGGTGATGAGTATACGCTGCAGATGAGCACTTAGCCACACAAGAGAATTTAAGCTGAAAAGAGTGGAGAAGCTTGTAAGAAAGAAGTTTAATGATCTCACTTAAATCTTGAGGTTCGATTTGCCAGCAGAAGTTAAGAGCTGCTGGCTCACAAACTTTTACGGCTGTCGTGGGCCCTCAGGTGGCACACATTAACATAACCATGTACTGGTTTTGGCTGGGATAAAGTTAAATTTCTTCATAGTATCTTGTATGCGGCTAGGGTTTGGATTTGTGATGAAAATAGTGTTGGTAACACAGGGATGTTTTAGTTATTGCTGAGCAGTGCCGACACAGCGTCAAGGCCTTTTCTGTTTCTTACATTGCCCTGCCAGCGAGCAGGCTGGGGGTGCAAAAGAAGCTGGGAGGAGACACAGCTGGGGCAGATGACTCCAGCTGACCAAAGGGATATTCTACAGTGTATGTCATCATGCTCGGCAATAAAAACTGGGGGAAGAAGGAGGAAGAGGGGGACATTCAGAGTGATGGTGTTTGTCTTCCCAAGTAACCATTACGTGTGAAGGAGCTCAGCTTTCCTGGAGATGGCTGAACACCTGCCTGCCGATGGGAAGTAGTGAATTAATTTTTTATTCTGCTTTGCTTGCATGTGCGGCTTTTGCTTTACCTATTAAAGTGTCTTTATCTCAACCCACAAGTTTTCTCACATTTACCCTTCTGATTCTTTCCCACATCCGGAGAAGAGCAAGTGAGCGTCTGCGTGGTGCTTAGCAGGGTTAAACCACAGCAACCTCCAAATGTGAAATTCTGGAAAAGACCAGGAATGAGCTACTGAAATGTAGCTGAAGTAAATGCCCCCCAGAGCTAGACGGAGACTGAGTAGATTTCTTGAAGATAAAACTTAGACTTCAACACCTAAATCTAGAGGCAGGTTTCCAAAGACAGAGTTTTTAGAGCATCTGAGGATCAGTTCCATTGAAGGCCAGCTTAAAAGCCTCAGCTGGGCAACAGATAATATCACATGTTGGAGTCAGTTGGAAAGCCTAAAGTTACAAGTGCAGGTACTTGCTTGCAGCTATGGAGTGCAATACAGTGTAAAAGGCCTTTGACCACCCTTTTTCTTTCTTTACCCCACCTGTGCTTAGCTATTCAAGTGAAATATCATGGCCACTCTAATTTTGAGACAGAGCAATTATTTTCTGCAAAACCCTGTTAAAGAAACTCTCTCAGCATTTCATTAGGGTTTCTTCTGGAAACCGGAGTTGATGTAGATTCTGTGCTTAGAGCAATTCTGCAAAACTGAATCTCTAAAGACTATAGTAATGAAGAAGATCATGGGAGAAGGATATGTGAGGAGCAAACATTGCTGCTTTACTGAGCAAAAAGTAAAAGAGTTAGAGATGATGCTCTGTTATGAGGCAAGACAGAATGTTGTCAGTGCAAGTCTGGAAACAGAGATGCCCTGATGTTACCACCACAAATGTCACCACCACTGCAAGCCTGACCTTGTGCCGTGAGAAACAGCAAAAATATGTCAGTGCCGCTGTGCCTATGTTTTCACAATGCGAGAATATGCATCACTGGTACGGGTGTTCAAAGAGTTCAAAGACAATGAAAGTCCGAAGAGTGAATCTTTTATGCAAACAACTGAACTAATTGCCATTACTAAACAGTATGTTGCTTTCACGTGTCAGACTCTGTCTCTCTGGTTTATAAGAGTCACAAATGCTAAAGTACCTTTTTATTTCAGTACTCAGAGACAGACTCTATCAGTGCTCTTTTCTGAGGTTACCTGGTTATTACAACCATGTCACTTCAGCATTGTTTTAAAACAAAAAATTTTTTCACAAAAAGTTTTAAGTGGAACGCATTTACATACATTTACAAATATTTTAATATAATACCTTCCTCTATAGACTAAACGAAACATTTTCCTGCCACATAAACTAAAAGTGACTAACACAAAAACCAGATCGGATGACCAAAAAACTAAGAAGTAAAAAAAAAAATCTAGAAGCCCAGCTTTCCTGAATCCCACAAGTATTTGAATGTCTTTTAATGAATGCCAGAGTATTTGACACAGATTCTGTCAGAGACTCTAGTAATGCTGGGCAATTTGCAATATTGCGAATTCAAAAACTTTCTTTTCTGCAAGGAAAATACTGCTAAATAATTCTAAATAAAAATGAAACCACTCTAAAACTTCTCCTTTTCTTATACGAGAAAAAGAATCCTAATATTCCCAGACTGCATATGTTGTTGCAAAAAAGGCTTCCTTGATATCACTGGGGACAAATGTGGTAAATGATTCTAAATCCATGAAGTATATATATCTGCCTATATGGGTATGGAAACAGAAGTGGTACAGAAGTGTTCTTGCTATAATGAACCAAAAAGCTTTTTTTAAGTTGCTTTCTTCTCTAAGGAAAATGGTGGAAGTGCTAGAAGGCATATGAGAATATCAATGCACTCAGATTCCCGTTGTTGTCCATACAAAGTTATTATCCAAACAGAAAATCTCTATATTCCTAGTTTAAAACAGACATTTTATTTCTGTTCGGTTCTTGGCAGATCTGAGTAGATTCTTGCATAGATTTCCAGCATGAATAAAACTCTGTGTTTACAGTTCTGGCTGCTGTCTATTGTGCTGCAAGATAGCAAAACCTCTGTGCTACACCAAAGGACATTCATTAAACTGAAAACCCAAGCAAGCAGCCTCCACCAGCTGAAGAAACGGTACCCTACGCTCTTACAGAGTTTCATTCAAATTGATGACAGTAGTGATTTACTTATTGTGAAATTAATCTTCCCTAAAATGTCTAATGATATCCAATGCTAGTATAATACAGTCTTTTTATCATAGCAAATCTAACACTTCGTTAATATTTCTGCTTGGGTGGCTTGGTTACAGCATCCATTATTGTACATTGTAAAACTTGAGATGAGAACAGTTTTGTAGTGAGCAGAACGTGAAAAAAAAGTCTGGACTGTGTGAAATACTTAGGGGTCTCACAGCAGTGACAGGACCCTCCAGAACTGTTTGGTGTCTGTCTTTCAAAGGCTTACTATAAATGTTGTTTCCAATGTGTTCTGCCTTTACTGCTTCTGCATATGGCTTTTGTGGCTACAGCAATGCTGGATGGAGCTGGGATACCATACTGGTGGCTGAATGAGTGGGAAGGAATATGGTATCAGTTCGTCCAAGCTTGTAAAGACCTAATCTCAGATCTTTTCAGGATCTTGGTGTCTTGGATCTTGATAGTGTTTCCTGCAGTGGTTTTCATGGACTTGCTCTCATAGCAAAGGCCAACAACAGTACTTTTAACTGTTAACACTTTCATTAGCAGCTTCAAGTGTGCATGACAGGAAGATGAAAAGCATGCTGAAGGAAAATGTCATGGTGCCACAGCTTTCTGGAGTGACGCTTTTCCAAAAGTCAAGTTTTATCTTATGCTCATAGTCTGCAATAAATAGCTGCAATAACAATATTGCACATCTTCATTAATATCAGCCCCAACCATTGCTAATACAAAACTGAGGGGTTACTAGACCTGTAACAGCCTAGACTGGAATAACAGCTTGATCCTGTATCACTGTAAGTTCTTTCTAATGCATAATGGTTCCATCAAGCAGTTAAAGCAAAGTCTTTGCTTAGCCCATGAAGTCTGGAGTCTCTGATAATTATCCCAGAATTTCTGGTGTGTGACTAGTGATAAGGCTGCATTTGCAATATTCAGCACACTTCCCTTCTATTTTGTACGCTTTCTCTATACTTGCTATGTCAAGAATCTTTAATTAATTTCTGTACTACCACAAAAATATTCAAAAGAATCTCTTTGAACAGTTTTCCTACTCCAACAGCTGACCAATAACTGGACTTCATTTAAAATGAGCTAATATCTCTTTGAAAAAAAAGTGAGCTGAGCAAGTTGTTGGTTGATGAGCCACTTCCAGTGACACATTAAGTGATGCCCATTTAGAGTGCGGTAGAAGTGTCAGCTGTCCTAGGTGCATTGCAGAGTAACACATGGGAAATCAGAACCTTCACTCTCCTAAGAAGCCCATATACAGAAGCCTACCCTAGCTTTCTAGATCCACCACCAAGTACAAGCATTGGTATGCATAAAACGGACATATTAACCTAGGCTTGATATGTTCTGGAAAATACCATGTGTATAGGAGGAAAGATGATCTGCCCACCTTAAGGTCTTGCACCACACACTGAGGTACATAACACCTACCAGAGTAGCCAGACCAAAAGCAACTGGTCAATCCAAATTGAGATGCAAATGTATTTCTCTTGTTACAGATAAACTGAATTTAACTTCTCTTGTGTTATAATTCCCTAACACTAAAAAGTTGAAGCTCACCCTTTGCTTCACAGGACATACACTATGTTTGCTGTGTACAGAGAGGGATCAGTGAGTGAACAAGCTTCCTTCTTTATACCATTCTTTCCTTTGAGTTCTTGTTCTTAACTTACCCTTGGAGAGGTTCATTCAAACCTGTGTTAGTGTATGAGTGAGAGGAAAGAAAAACAAATGAGACAGATTTCTGTTTCCTTTCTGTAGCTCCATGCCTTGCTTTCTCTCATCCCCCCATTGATATGGCAGGTTTCAAGATAATTTGTTCAGGCTTTTATACTGTATTTGTTTTTCAAAGTCGTACCAGCTTATAAAAATTAAAAGAAACAAATATAAAATTACCACATCATTACTGCTGCTAGGAGATCAGCTTTGCCTGACAATCAGAAGTGACCATCTTAATTAAATTAGGCTTTTCATTAATTCTGTGAATGCTGGCTTTTTAGTCTCTGTTTTTATTTGTTATCATGTATCTGTCCTTCCCATTAAATATTAGTTAGCTTTGGTATTATTCTGAGGTTTTTTTTCTATTAATTTATCTTACTTTAAGATTTAATTAGTTGTACAGAGTTTGCATCTTGATGAGAATTATATCTGCACAGTTTGTCCTAGGAACATTTACAAAATGTCTGTAGGTTTTAAAAATAAAAATAAAAATAGTCTTTTAACTTTTGTAGAAATTGTCAATTTCCTACAGTTCTGAATTTGATTTGGAGAGTCAACAGTTCAAATAGTAAATATATTTTGTAGGTCTCATGTTAACCTAATTAAAATATGCATCTTATTAAAAGTTACAAAGATTTTTAAGTCTTTTATGAACTTTAAATAAGAACATGTCTTTATTTTATGATTCAAAGCACCATTTAAAGGATTGCTGAAGGTGAACAGCTATAACTGCATCTTCATTTGAAAAAGAAGTAAAACTTCAGTAAAGATCAAAAGGTAAAGACACTTTGGACCAGAGACTTCACTGCTTGTAATACTGAAAAACCTACCAGTAAATTAAATGCTAAACATAATGAATCGGTATGTCAGAGGCCAGTTTTCTCCTAAGATCAAAAAGGGACAAAATACATTACGTGTTCAAGTTCACTTCCTTTCCTTGATACAGAAAAAAACGTGCACAAATATTGCAGGCCAATGTAGAAAAGACCTGTAGATTGTCATAAACGTTGTCACAATATGGCAGAACAACAATCATAGAGAGCTAAAATGATTTCTGTATTTGCCCCCATTGTTCCATTGTAATGAATGGGTATATTCCAACCAAGGAAATCACGTTTTGATACATATTAATGTCTGTCTTCTTCAAACAAACTGAAGAGCTCAATCTAATTTTGGCAAGGTCTAAAGAAAATGAGAATTACATACACAGGTTGTTACTCATACAGTACATGTGTTTGTACACATATGCAGATGCATGTATATTGTATGTACAATATTTTGGACTTTAAAAGGAAAACTTTTAAATATCAGTGGTTGCAATCGGGTTCTCTCAGTTTGTTCAGAGACAAACAAGAGGCAGTTAAAAATATTTTCAAGACTCTAAAAGAAGTAACTGAGGAAACAAAAGATATTTCACCTTAATCTTACAAAATAATGCCCTTTTCAGGGCTTTTTCACTGAAGAACATAAACCAAAAAAATACCATGAATACTGCTCAAGTATCATGGAAAAGTATCTTTTGTCAAACAAAATTGGCAACTGTGTTGATATAGCATCTTTGGACTTCTCTAAGGCTTTTGCAGTTGTGTCACATGGCATTTTTAATTTCCTATAACGCAAGATTTTTAATCAAGAGGGCACACATTAGATGAATTAAAAACGGGCTTATTGGCAGATATCAATGAGCAGGGTTGTTCCAAGCAAGTTCCCCTGAGAGAGATTCCTGGTCCAACAGTATTCAGTACATTCTTATAAACAATCTAGATGATGAAATAAAATCTTAGCTGATTAAATTTGCATATGACACAAAGATTGATGGGATAATAAATAAAAAGGAGGGCAGTTTACTGTTAGAATTTAATCTAAATCACTTGGTCGAACTGTCAGAATCCAACAAAATGAAGGTACAGATTAATGCACTTTGCAACAAAGAACCACAGGTTATACTACCAGATAGAACTGTTATCTTAGAAAGCAGTATCTCATAAAAGATTTGGAGGTCACCTTTTAAGGCTGCTTCACCATGAGCTCTCAGAGCAATGTTGTGGCAGACTTACTGGGATCAAGTCCCCTGGGCACAATTTAGCAACTTTAACCTTAAACAACACAAAATACAATCATGATCATTAATATGGGAATAGCTTGCAAAGGATGGTAAGGGAACAAATGTAAATTTATGTCAAGATGAGGTAACTTTCTAAGTATATAGTTTTAGAATAATTTTACAGTTTCTACAAAGAGCTTGTTTATTCAGCTACCATTGTGATCTCCGGCAGCCTTTAGTCAATGAATCACTCGGGAAAATCTATTGGAATCAATCTTTTTATGCCCTTTTGCTCTTTTATGGCTAAAGAATTTTCTTTATTGCTCATGACCAGCAAAGCTACCTATATATATTATAAACAAAATACGTAAGGTAGATGTTATGCAAATCTATCTATCTGTCTGTCTGTCTTTCTGTCTGTCTACCTATCTGTGGGTGTGCATATATACTTTTTTATATATATACGTATAGACATATATATTTATATGCATGTTCACATACCCACACATCCCAGTTTGCTATTGCTACAACATTATTTTTTTTACAACTACAATATTTCTATACATTCTTGAGTCAGGAAATACGCGTTCTTGAAATACCTTCATTTAGGTATTCTAGTATAGAAACCGCAAATAGAAGATATTTTCTTTTTTCTTGTAGCAGAATATAGAGTCAAGAATTAATTTCAGAGAGAATTCCTAGGTAATCCACATGTGGTGAATTAAAACTGTTGTGAAACTTCAAATCTTGTTTTTCATGCAGTATGTAGAAGATTATAACTAACAAGCTTTTGTGTTAAACCTGCTCTACTGATTTCACAGTAGTTCTGTAGTTTCACAGTCAATAACGTGAACCATTTCATTTCTTTAAAGTGAAATATCAGCAAAAAAAAAATACAGTTATAATAAGTATCATGAAAAAGGTTTGTCCTGTTCTGCTCCTTTTAGGACCCCTGGGTGGTGGGAAAAGTACATTGTGGAATCCATGTCATCCTTCCCAGCAGCTAATCCTACAAAGTGTATATAGGGTCTTAGAGAAGTTATATGGAAAAGAAAGAAGGAGACAGCATTCCACTCAATTGTGTTACGGTTATATCAGTTTATTATGAGAAAACATACTGAAGAACTTTGCAGGTCAGGGTCTAACACATGATGCTTTGAGCTGTGTTATAATAAGGCAGTAGAAATAGGCAGTAGAAATCTGTGAACCAGGAACTAGGAATGTGCAAGCCAGAACTCCTATCCATCTGATGGAATGTGGCACGCTGTATATTTAAAGTGCATTGGCTATGCATTACAGACTGCTATTATTTTAGAGAATATTTTACACTTGATTTTTTAAGTCTAGTTACCATCGCTAATTTGGTTTAAGAGGAGGGGACCAGGTGTTTGATTTTTTTGTTTTCTACCAGCACAGTCTTTGAATAAGTGATTGAGAACAACTAATTAATTCATTATAATTAATTAATGATTGAATATATAATTTTTACTTTCAGGAACTTGACGAAAAAAAGATATTTGAGCCATGCAAGTGAAAAAATCTTCAACATAAAAATTACTTATCACTCAAAGAGGTGGAAGTTTGGATGGTTTTTGTTTGGGTGGGTTTTGTTAGTTTGTTTGTTTGTCTTTGAGGGAGGGGATAAGAAAATCTTGTTTTTTCTGAAAAAATTAAAGCATTTGTTTCTCTGGACATTTAGAGAATGTGTAAGCAAGCAACTGATGACTCAGTTTAACCTTAAGTTTTGCTTTATGTGCCAGAGAAATCTATAATAAATAGCATAAGCTGTCAGGCTTACATTTCATCCATTTATAAGATTTTATGTTTGTCTATTTTTTCTCTGGAAGGGTAGATGGGCAAATCATATGAAAGCCATACCTGACTGTCATCCAGCAAACCCACTTTTCTAGTTATGTAGTTCATTTTTCTCTTACCTCTTTGAATGAGTTTCAGTGTCTAATAAAACTTTATTTACTGGAAGTGCCAAAACATGAGTCAATAAATTTATTGAGCAAGATCTGAAATAGAAATGTCAAAGATGAATAAATTTTAGCACAGTGTTTACTTTATAATTGTATTTTTTCATGGAATTCAATTCCTCTGTAGACTTCGAAGCATAACAGCAGCAGAAAATGCAGTCACAGTACAAAGATGAAAATATGTAAATAGTTAACTTAGTTTTAGACCAGTAAATAACTGCAAACATTATAAATGTTGTGAGTATTTAATGAAATACAGCATTCACTGTATTACAGTCTTAATTCTAGTCTGTTCAGCTCCATCCACACCTTCCTGGAAGAACTTCTTTGTTTTTTTTCATTTTTATAGCCAAATCATTAGTCCTGAATAGTCTCCTTGGCCCTGTATGGCCTAAGTTTCTGTAGTGCATTTCACTTGTATTGTACCATAGACAGTAAAAGCCAAAGAAGGAACATAATGCCTTTATCCCAAACTACAAATAAAAGTACGTTTTATTTTCAGCTATGGAAAATTTCATAAAATCATTTCATTCTTGGTGATTTTGAAAAAAACAATGCTTTTTGTGATACAGATGGACATGTTTTCACTCCCTATTTTACCCACAAAACCTCCTACTTCATTTGATATAAATAAATGATCACTTTAACTTTCCTCTGCAGAGTTGTGGCTTATTCGTTTGTCGGACTTACTAAATTACCATCGGGGATTTCTCTCCATCCATACTATGTGAACACACTGAACACCTGCTTTTCTAGGCTTCCTGGATACACACAGACAAGTCTCAAAATCTTCCCGGACGGCGGGAAGGATATGTATGAACCTTTGCTACCAGTGCCTGCAATACTGCTGCTGTAATTACAGTGAGATCTAGACACATTTGAGTTAGCAACTAAGAAAACCTGTCAAATATAATGCTTGGGTCAGTAGCCTTCACTGGACTTTGATGTTTTGAGAACTCAAGTTATCTAGCTGAAAATTAATGCAGATAGATTTGCATTACACAAATCATGGTGACAATTACAGTATAGACACATGATTTGTTACTGTTCAGCGCTTTTTACACAGTCTTAGTCTCAGCAATTCCCATTACAGTGCCCACATACTAAGTGCAAGCTAGGATTAATGAATTCTCAGCTGCAAAAAAATCTCAGCCTCAAAATGATAAGTGTTTGACAGCTTGTAGATAGAGAACATTGAAACTATGTTATCTGACCCTCCAGCTCTTCTTGCTTCTTTGGTCCAAAAAAGATGGAATATTAGAAAATGAAATAGGAGTACTGATGGATCTTTCCTACAGGCACAATGAAATTCTATTCTTGACTGAGCTTTGTAAGGGCAATAATTACAACATTATAGCTCACAAAATATTTAAGCATAGATTTTAAATCAGTCACACACACAGCAAAAGGAAGTCTTTGACTTCAATCATGAGAAAAAACAGAAATGCGTTCCCAAGCTACCTTTTTTGCTAGGGTTCAAATACATATACAGAGGAGGTTACAGATAGGTGCAATACTGTGTTATCACTGATCAGCCTTACCAGTTTTTGCTCCCTAGAATGAGGCCCATTTAGATACAACATAAAAATAAACATGATAATAACACTAACACAATTTAATTTCCAATTGTTTTAACAAAGAAAATCATACCTCCTTTAAAGACTGAGGGAAAATGATGGAATTTCTATGCAAGACTTCTTGAAGTAAACAAAATACAGGATTTATTCTTTATGGGAACTTATACTATTACATATATAGAAGTGCTGAAAGAAGATGAATGAAAACAATTAAGTCGTATAAATTTTACAAGGGGCTTCAAAGGGATATCAGGAACTGCCTTTGCCTGCTGCTGCTAGTATGGGCCTATCAGCTGCTAAAGTATTTCAGCTGAAAGCACTGGACAAAACAGATGAGATCCTTATCAAAATAGGAAGGCTGCCTGTTTGTCAACTCTCTGGATTCCTGTCTTGGTCTGACACATGAAACTGTGTATAAACTTTAATACTTTGCCATAAACTTATGACCTACTTCTTGAGACAGTTATTCTAGAGTAGCTAATGCTTTTATTCTAATGGAACAATACCCTTTTTTTCAAAAGTTTTTACTGTATTATAATCTTCTTGTCAACAGTACAATAGCATACGATCTCCTATGAACTCCTTACAGACTACTCGTGCTTTGTGATTCACTATTTCTGAACTTCTGTTTGAAAGCCACTTTATTATGGTTAGCTGTAATCTCCTTCGCATCTCAGCGTTATTCCACATGCTCTACGGTATCCATAATCTTAAATCTCAGGTTCATTTGCAGTTGAATATTAGAATAATAACTTCAGATAACTCATAATGTTTAAGGCTTAGCCCTATATTGACTTTTTTACAGTCAACATTTAGAACTTTCAAGGATATTTTTCTATTAATAAAATATTCCATGACAAAAAATCAGATACATAGATGTAATCTTGCATTTTTAAAAAAACAAAGAAAATAAAAGGATTTCCGTTGAACACAGTGAAAACAAACAGTGGAGCTATCTTACTCAAAAACCCACAGCTATGATTTCATCACACTTCGATCTCAGACATTTTTCTTTCTGATGCCTCTAATCGTTATGCTCACAAATCCTTCTCCAGGATATATACCAATTAATAAATCCTAGGTTAACTGCCAGGGAAATTTCTAGTCCACATTTTTTTGCTTCTGGTCAGCTCTGGGCAATGGTCACATCCATTATAACCTTTGCTCCTGGCTTTCTTCCTCACTTCACTTATGATGACAGTCTTAAAAATGAGATAAAGACTCGTTACTGATTTTACTTCTACTTCCACCTTCCTGTCACTACCAAATACAAAAGTCGAATTCCACGTAGGAAACCTTCATCTTCTGCAATGGGACTCGGGGTTATTTTAGGTGGTGATGGAGATTAAAGTATTAGCAGATTTCATTGCTCCTTTTGTTTAGCACAGCATGCTTTTTAAAAAGCTCTGTAATTATATTTTTTAAATTCACCCTCTGTACGCAGCCATCATAGCACTTCAGCATTCAAAAGCAGTGAAGATCAGATAGATGCTTTAATATAATATAATGCATTACTATTTTTAAATCTATAAGTCACCAGCACTCATTATAGAATCCCGTTTATGTAATCACACCCAGTTGTTAATAGACTGGTTTTATCCCTCAAATGTTGTATTTTTATTTGCGTTTGACTTAAGCAAAATATCTCTTAGATACAACTTCCCTACTTACCTCTGTGAATTGTTAGAACAAAAAGAATATCAATTACGTAGTAGAATTGTAGCTCAGTATTTCATTTTTCTATATCAATTCAGTATTAGGTCAAAAACAGTGTTTGTGAAGGTAGAATTAAAATAATGTAAAAGAAAAAAATTACAACCAATGGGAAGCCCTCTACCTCTTCCTGTCAGCTCCTGTAATTCACTTCATATCTGATCTGTAGTTCTCCTCCTGTTCTCACCCACGTTTCTGAGTTTTTCCATGCAAATCTGTGTTTTTTTAGAGACACTTTGAATCTTTGGTGTGAACAGCTTTGTGCAGTTCTATTTCCCCCATACATATATATGCTCCTTAATCTTCAAATTCCCAACCTTCTTACTTTTAAAGATTCATGAATTCTATTTTATAGTCATAGGAAGCAAAAATAAAAATTGGCTTTAAAGTCAAAGCAATTTTTTCCCTTTCTATCTGCAGTGAATGTCAAATAATTTTAGGTATTGTAGCAATTTTCATAGCTATTTATGGCTACTATAATTCTTGACAGAAATCTATATAATGAAATAAAGATTTTTCAGGCCATGCTATCATCCATACAAAAAACAAGATATGTACAGTAACATGAGAGAAACACTTTTTCACCTATCTTCTGTAGAGAGATTGTTGTTTACTTCAAAGTTATTGCTAAATTTCATGGTTTCCTAGGATAGCTTCAAACTGAAAATTGTGCAGAATCTTTTTTTGTTACGTCGGATTTCTGACAGCTGTCTCTCTGAATACTTACATGCAGGAGAGCCCTTCTCCAGGGACAACAAGGTCAGTCCCCACCAGACATTTTTGACCTTTGGTGCAATCTTTCTAAGTCTTGTTTGTCCTGGCCTTAGCACCCACAGTGCACCAATAACCCCAAACCCAACACCATGACACACCGGAACAAAAAGTAGAAATTGGACCTGGAGGTGCACATCAGAACCGGATGAATGCTGAAAAAGCACAGTAACCACTAGTGGGGGAGATCTCCATCAACTTAGAAGCATTAGAGCCATCGCTGCCTTTAGGGGTGAATGTAGTGGTCACTTGAGCCTCTTATTCTTTGCATTCTGAATAGCATTTTAATAACTTTCTGACAGTTCTGCCTCTAATAACAATAATAAGTGATATCTAAATTATCTGTTTGCTTGCTGATGAATAAATGCTGAACTTTTTTAGTGCGTATGTGACATCCTTATGCATCCATGAAATGAAAAATAATGTTTGGAAGCTGAACCAAATAATTAAAACAGTTGCATTTCCAGGCACATTTTATGTTCCAGTATAAATTAATCCTCTGCTACAGCAAATTACCAAAATTGGTCTAAGCACTGTAATGAAAGCAGAGTGTTAACATGCAAATAAAGAATCCTTTAAAAATTCAGTCTCCAAAATGTTGAGCTACTGTTAAGAAAACACTGAGAGGAGAAGACAAGTCTCAAATTCATCCCTCTAAACCTTGAAAGCACCTGTTTTGTTGTGGGATGCTCAGCGGTGAATTCTCACCAAAGTACTAAAGCCATTTCTACGATTTTCTTGAGGCTGGTTTCTCCTTTTTATCAACAGGTGGGTAGCATGGGAAGCCATTTGGAATATGAAAGTCATTAACTCTCTTGGTTTTGTTGCCTTAGCCACTGTAAATGTAGGCACCTGAATTCAATTTGATCCTTTCTGATACTGCTAGCTTTTGTGTATTGAATATTCTCTGTGAGGTTCTCTAAAGTTTGTCTATTGAAAATTCACCTCCTGAAAGTCCTGAGAATTACATGGGCAAATAGATTCATCACATTCCAATACAAAACACAGTAACTTAAATTCTGTGCATTTTTAAATGTGTAAGAAATCTAGCTTTGATTACTAGGAAGTATCCTGAAAAGCAGAGCTTCCAGTCTACTCTTAAATTGGGCAAATGCTATATTACAGCGTCCCTTGAAACTCAGATAAGTGCTCTAGCAGCTAAGTTACTGGAAATGACTTATGAAGAATGGATTTCCTCCTTGCTATGGTTTGTATGGTCTAGTTAAATATGTGTGTTCTGAGAACATATGTATATTGAAGTTTTGAAAGTTTTTTTCAGCCTGCTGGAATTAAACAAGCTTCAGTATTTGTGTGGTGATAAGCAGAAATAGGGGGAATTGCAATAATTTATTAATGAAGGTTTAGGTGTCCAAGAAACTTAGGAACCTCTAAGATTAGGGACTTCAGGGAATCCATGTTAATGTTTTATTTCAGATTGGGAGTATGGTTTTGAAGAGAATCTCTCAATTATACCCTCTTACCATCCATTGGTTCACATTCTGACTGCAGAAATTTGATTACGTTGGAGACTCACTGCAACTGCTGAAGATGAGCGGTAGTGTGAAGTAAACCCCCCAAAATTAGTACTTTGTGGTTATGTCCTTGATATCAACCATTTCGCAATATGGGTCAACTCCTAACTGTAAAGTGATCCTCTTTTGAGGATCACAGTTTTGGAACAAGAACCAAAAGGATTCCTTGATTTTAGAAGAGTAGACTTCAGCCTTCTCAGAGATATGCTTGGAGGAGTTCAGGAGAGCTGGTTGATATTCACAGATCACCTCCTCGAAACTCAGAATGGTCCATTCCAACAAGTAGGAAATCAAGCAAAGGCAGCAGGTGGCCAGCATGGATAAGCAAGAAGCTTCCAACTGAACTCAGACACTGAAAGAAAATGTACATGAGATGGAAGCAGTAGCAGGTGATCCAGAAGGAATACAGCGCTGTAGTCTTATTGTGCAGGGATGGGGTTAGGAAAGCCGAGGCTCACCTGGAGTTGAATCCAGCAAGGGATGTAAAGGGAAACAAGGAAGAATTCTACAAATAGGTAAACAGTAAAAGAGAAACTAGAGTAAATGAGGACCCACTGCTGAATAGGTCCAGGGACTTGGTGGCAAAGGACATGGGAAAGGCTGAGGTACTTAATGCCCTTCTTTGCCTCAACCTTTATCAGTAAAACCAGCCTTCAGGACTTGCGGGCACTTGAGACCATGAGGAAAGTCTGGAGAAAGGAAGATATATCCTCAGTGGAGGAGGACCAAGATAGGGAGCACTTAACCTGCACGTACTTAAGTCCACAGGGCTTGACACGTTGCACCCAGAAGTGCTGAAATCCAAAGACTTTTTTTATATAAAACTTGCTAATGTATATACAATGGCATGTGAAGAGATAAGGGCTTTGTTTTGAGATGAAAAAGAATAATGAAAATGTTAGTCATGCTAGCCTATTCTTCCAATATTTGAAAGTCTCCTTTGAGTTTTTGAACTCCTGAAGTTCAAATGAAGGAGAAACTAAGGTCAATCATAAAGAAGTTAGAACACAAAAACAGCTCCCCAGTCCTTTCTGCTTACTTCCTGGAAGTGAGGGAAAGTAATCCATTTCAATGGTCAGTTTGACTTGACAAGGAGAGGCAGGTAAAAACATTTTCTCAATTCTGATCTTCACAGGAATGTGTAATATTCTCAGCTTGAAGATCTGAGGATCTCAGTTACTGCAAATAAACCAAGCTCTCAGTTTTCAGTTATACTGACATCAGTTATAACGATATCAGTATTGGTTATATTTATATTGCTATTGTAATGAAAAAAGACATCAGTTCCACTGATTGAAGCTCAACAAATGGCATTTTAGCACAAATGATTTTGAGGCAGATATCATTGCTTCTAACCACTTTACCTATAAGAAATGTAACTTTAGTCCATGTCTAACCTAAAGTTCATTCATTTGGATAGAAAAGGACTTTATTTTACGTTTGCTGAAGATGTCAGAGTTATTTTTAATTTTTAAAGCCAGGCAAGAATATGACTTTCTGTGGGTTTGGTTTTTAAGTAATAGTTACTTAAGAAAACTGAAATATTAGAGAGTTTAGTGGATTCCAGACAGCTATGATATATAGATTGTATATCTACCAGTATTTAAAAACTGAACAAAAGTGAAAAAATGTTTCTTCAGTAATTTTCTTGTTCTGTTTTGTTAACAGCTAGTGATACGTGATAATAACACTTTATATTCTTGAGTTATATGGACTGGAATTTCAAATCTAAAACCAATTTAAGTAGTGCCTTTTGCATTTCTACATATTTTCTAGTCAGCACAGAAAATGTAGAAAACTAGACTCATCAGTATCGCTGTCTATTAAAAGCCAATGTAAAATGCAAGCATTACATTGCCAAATAATTTAAGTGTGGTTACAAATAATATGGAGAAAATATATGAATAGGTAAATATTAACAAACTATCATAGCTTCTTTTGGGAATTTTATCTATGTGAACATGTCAAAATGTGCCTTACGGCTTTCTGGAAATCAGACTTGTAGCCACCTGTGACTGCTCCAGCTATTGTCATACTTAGGAATAAATGCTTCACTTCACAACAGCCCAGTTCCTAAATGCTTAGGGTACTATAGGGTACTGGGGCTCAGGGGTAAGACAGCACAATGAGAATGTCCCCACTTTTGTGGGTTTGCACAACATGCAGCCTAGCTGGGCTCTGGTTTTAGCTGGTTACAACTGAAAGGTTAAGGGGAAAATAGCTTCAAACCTTTTTCGTACTCCAGAATTCACAGTAGATTGAAACAGCTTCAGAGTCTTCAAAAATGTATTTCTAGATCTTCCATTATAAGAAGCAGCAAAGGCATAAGTCCTGTCACTTTCAGATGAGCAAGCACACAAGAGGAAAGGTGTTTCTTTTTCCATATGAAAATTATCTTTCCCACCAGCCACTATATAAGGAAATCCAGAGACACAGTGGGTCTCATGGTCTCAAATTTCTTTTTTAAACTCATAGTTCATCTCCACTGAAGAGAGGTGGGAAGAAAAAAACCCAATATGTGTATAGTGTAATTAAGGGATTTTTTTTTAAGTCATCTTTGTAAACTTTTAGCAGACTCTTCCTTCAGAGAAAGTGGTTGTATGGTCTGACCTGACGGTTTCTATGAACCAAATAAAAGATTAAAGGAGGACATACTGTGAAATAGATTACACTAACTGTGCTGTGCAGCTTCACTGTTTTATATTAGACAGCAAGAGCACTTATTTGATTACAGTTTTCTAAAGACAAGATTCATGTTTACAAGCAAAATATCTGAAAAGGAAAGCAGCTTATGAAATGGTTTATCAGTAATAACAGCATCTGGAGCCAAAGGCTGAAAAAGATTTGGCCTCCTGTTTAGCCATTTCCAATGCCTCTCTAACCAGAAAATCAATTAAGTGACTTTAAACTAACACAGGCATATCTGCATAGCAGAGCAGAATTTAGCCAAGAGGTATTGCTTTTCAATCTCTAAGATGATGATCATCTGAGAGTTTGGCTGAGGAAGAGAAGCCAGCAACACAGTGAGACAATCAGATGGTAGGCAGGGAAAATAAAACCAAACAAAAAAAAAAAAAAGACAAAAAAAAGTGAAAAAAATCTATTCTAACATGAGAACTGAGTGGGTAAATATGAGTTAGAAATTTTATTCTAATATTTTTTCATGGAGCAGTGACTTTAGAAAAGAGACTATGAGAACAATAATTTGAACTGTGTCTGAGTTCATCTGTGTCTCAGCCCATTAAACTGGAGTGTCTGCATTGTGAACTGAGGTGTGAACTGAGATAATTATACTAATTGTTCTGACTGGGAAAGCTGACTGCAGTGGGAGAAAAAGAACAAATTTTAGAGGGTATAGAAGAAGCCAGGCAATACAACTCTTTCCCAGCTAAAAGGGTGCCACATTTTATTACGAGAATTGAAATATGGGCAGAACTGTAAAGAAGAGAAAGAAGAATGTTGCATCTTCCCTTCCTTGCACTGCAAGTGAACTGCTTGTGCTTGTCCTGTTCTATAAGCATCAGGAGGCATTTGAAATCCTCCTAAATACCTCCTCCTCTGTATTTATCTCCATCCAATACAGCTGGTCACAGTAGCTGCTCAGTTACATTAGTCTGCCCTGACAACTTTACCTTTTCTGCTTCTGATGCATTCTGTACAGCTACGAAGATGTACATGAGACACAGGACAACAATGCACATCTGTCCAAAATATCTTGCACTGACTACTTCAGGAACGAGCATGGAAAGGGTGCAAAGGAGACAGTAGGGATGAAGGAGTTTAATGGCAATGCTGTGATTACTGCTGTGGTCGCAGACTGTTGTTCCATGATTTTGTTATCACTTTTAGTTTGCACTTGTGCTGAAATAAATGGTCCAAACATACCTGTTTCTGACCATTTGCTTTTACTTTTGTGCCAGTACACGCATTTGTATGTTCATTAAAGAAAATGGATGGAGGAATTAATTTGGAACAAAAATGTAAGTTTTTTCTATACTATTTCCTAATTTGCATAACTTTCTTGGTGCTATTTTTTCATCAGGTTTCATTTCCTCACTGCTTTTGAATGTAAATTCTGTACCACATATAAAGAAACTTATATAAAAGAGTGATGCTTCCATAAGATGTTATGGAACCTTAACTTCTCAAAAAGACCTGGATCACTCTTCTTATGGGCAGGAGAGACATGAAGAACCAGATCTTTTATTCCTGCCTGTACTAGGAGAAAGTATAAATGATGCCTAGCCACTCAGCAGTAGCTATCTAACCATATACTTTGATCTAGTTTCCAGGCAGTGGAGAAGCTGAGTACTCTGCCCATACCTAGATCTGCCTTGGAGATGGCAGACCTTTCCAGCCTTTTTAACCAGATAGAAATTGTAATGGGCTTTGTAATGTAGAGGTTTTTCACTTTCTTAGGACTTGTCAGTGGCCTCCTGCCTGAAGGATGTGAGCACAAGATCTAAAGAGTGGAGAATCAACAATCCTATTCAACCCCCTTTGCATACAATTATGCAATGGGTGAGGGTAGCACACTATGTGTGCACCTCAGACACTGTGTCAAAGGCTGAGCCCAAGGTGGAACTCTTTTGCACAGAGGCCAGGCCACCAGCCAGGACTAGGACACAACCAGCAGTCAGCATGAGTGTCCTGTGCTGCCAGTCTGACCTGGACCAGAGGAGCAGGGACTGTGACTGGTGTGAGTATGATGTGTAGGACAGAAACACTAGACTAGAAATTGCTATCTACCTTAACCATCCTGCTTAATAAATTAATTCTCAATCCATGGAATGGTGCAGTTCTCCACATGCCATGGAGTAGTGTGGATCTCTGTTTTTGTTCTCACCACCACATTCCCCCCCAAGAAATTAGCATTTTCGTAACAATCAAGTAAGAGATGGTTAACTAAACAATTTTCCAAAAGTAAAGCACACACAGGTTAACAAAATGTTAGCTTGTCTGTTTCAATGGGAGAAAACATGTATGTATGTATTTAGGTATTACCTACCTACAAAACAGGAATGAAATTACCTATGAAATAAATAGGCATTTTTTAATCAGCAATGAGATTTATCTTCTGCAGAGTCATTGCAGAGGGCATTCCAATAAAACTTCTGCCCTCTAGTGCAAAAGAGGTAATGGGCCAGAATGACAGACGAGATCAGTGGAGGCAAGGAGCAGTCAAAACCATTTCTTATTCTCTAAGAATTTATCTCTTATTTCATGTGATAGTGACAAATTCACTTGTCCCCGGTTCCCGTTTTCATTCATTCTAACCACTTCAGTGGTCCATATTATCAAAAGTAGTTCTGTTGAGTTCAACCACCCTCTTTGGTTCCTTCCACCTTACATTTATCCACCATCCCCACGGTTATCAAAGATGTTCCCTTCAGCCCTGGTAACATTCCAGTCATTTGATCTATCTTTACCTTCACTCTGGCCTTTCCTTCTAAGGCTCACTGCCCTCACAAATCAGTGAGTCTAGGAACTGCACTCTGGTTTCGGGATTCCCATCTATGTGTCACACATTCACATTTACAGCATTCTGCCTAACCAGCAGGGGCTTATCTCCATCATTAGGATTAACTTATATATATAATATCACTGCAAATTTATCAGACAGCAGTTATTTCAGAAAAGGAAGAAGGTACTTTGAGCCAATTATTTCATTTTTGTCTTACGTAATAACCCTTCTCCACTAAGTGTAAGTTGTAGAAGAGATGTCTGTGGTGTTGACAAAGCAATTGAAAAGCTGTATCTTTTGGTTAAGAGTTACTTTTGACTTTCAGATTACAAGGAAAACAATATGCATAATTTTGATTTTTTAATTTATTATATTAGGAAAAATCTTGAATTGTTTTATTTTAATAATGTAGTAGTGACAATTTTCAGCTGAAATAGCCAAAAGTGAGGACTAAAACTATTCTCAACATACAGCTGTCTGCCAGGGAATTTAACGTCTGGAATGCCTTTGATAATATCCTGGACCTTGTTGGAATATTTTCCCTGCTGAAATGAAAGAATAACATAACTTTAAAGTAGTATAGGGATTGATTAATCGAAATTCTGTTCTCTGCAGGATTCCCTATGATCAAAATGAGGCAGGAAATATTGTTGACTGAACTTTACAGACAGAAGTGAATGATCTGGGTTTTCCCTTTGTTGGCTATGAGACACTTATACCTAGTGAATAAAGATAATGTGTACTTGCATGTCACAACTGACAAGAAGAAGAGTCTTAACTCTTTGGAATTGTCAGATTCATTACCCTGTGTTAACCATGCTTATTTTCAATTTGTTTTTGTAGATCCACCTATACTGCATGGTGTTTACTTCATCAATTAAATGATAATACCTGTAGAATTACATTATGGAAAAACACTGACATGTGAGGGAACATGTTCTCAACAGGGACTCTGGTTGTGATAACTTGCCACTGTCTTCCGTGCTGTGGAAAAGATGCAACTGATGATTCAGAATTGCAAGTAACCCAATCATCTATCAACTACGGATACATGTTACTTGCACTGTTACTTGTTCAGACACTTTTACAGTCTCCTTTTCTTCCTTTAGCTACCAGCAGTTTGGATTCAGATCTGTTCCCCCTCACCCCATAAAAAACAATAAACTTAAACTTTTTAAAAATAAATGTACTGCTTTGGTTGCAGGCATCAAAATTCATTGTGAAAACCTGAAACATTAATCTTTTCAATTACATTGTTAAAATTGTCAACAAGATAAAATTAAAACATTTAACTAACTTTCTGGCTATTTAAGTATAATATTTTCAGTGTTTGGTTTCACTGTTATAAAAATTAAGGATTGTAAATAGCATCTATTGAATTTTTGTGTACCTTTACTCTGTGTACATCCAAAAAAAATTTCAAGTCCTGTGTACGGACCAGAAATCCTGCCATTGCCAGTGCAAAAACTGACTCTTTTTGAAAAAAAATATTGAGTAAAAATAAAGACTCATAACTGTAGTTGTTTTGGCTGGAGACTAAAAAAAGGAGGGTTTCAATATTTCCAGCTGTTAAACTTGACTTGAATACAGAATAAACCCCATGGTAAGGGGTGGATTTTAGAATTTACAGTGTGTATTATCACTGAGAAATATTTTACACCTCATGGAATCCTATTGTTCCTCTGTTGGGATGCCTGCTTGCCTTTGGCCTGCATGTGCAAACCATTATCTCTAATTGTGTATCTGAAAGGCTGGCATTTTCTCCAATACAGATTTACTACCAAAATTTTAAGACTTAAGTCTTAAGCGAGGAGTTTTGACTGTAAACCCACTGTGACATTTTTCTATACTGTTCGTTCAGTCAATGTTGATGTCAGTCAATAGACAGCAACAGCAAGTAGGTGAAAAAAAAGGGCAAAGTTATCTTGCACGGTTTATTATGCAATCAGATAAACATAATGTAAAATATTTCTAAGATCACAGTAACAAATTACAGTACCTTAGAGAATTAGTGTTTACATAATGATGGATGTACCATTGCAATCTGTTTGGGAAAGGAACACTAAGAAAAGGAATAAACGCTTCTGAAGATGTGTCCTAGAAAGTAAAGGGCAGGATTCACTTAATCTTTCACTGTCCAGAAGTTAAGCATGTAGTCTAAGGCACTTAACTAAATTCCTTCACGTGTTAGAAAGGAAGGAGTTAGACTTCTCTTGAGGACAATTTATCCTACCTTCCTTAAATATTGGTCTTAAGGTAGGATGAATCACCCTCAGGAGTCATCTCTTTCTGTTTCTTCTCTTTGAAGAAAAAGTTGGGATGAATGCCATGCTTGGATTAGACATCTAACTTTGAGCTCTAAATTAGGTGAATTGCGTCTCACCTTTATTCAGAGCATAATTCTTATTTCAAGAGATACAGGCATTAACTTAGCCTCCTAAGAGCGTAGTTTTCAAAGGTCTTTATTCAGGTGCAGATAGGCCTCTAGTGAGACTTTAAAAGTGTATAAATGAATAACAACCTCACCCTTGCAATTACTTGGGCCCAGAAGCGCAAGGGCTTTTAAACTCTTAAGTCACGTGTACATACTTAGTTCCTACTAGATACTACTGAGAATTAAGCATTTGAATGGGACTTGACTGGTTTGTTGCATATTTAGACTCCTAAATCACTGAAAATTTGGCTGTACATGGATACAGCAACACTGGATTGTAACATGATGTCAAATTTGTATGGGTACCTTTAATTATTTTATCTCACATGTCAAAAGATAGCTCATTTAGGTGAAATAAATTCACATCAGTTAAACTACTCTGTTTCTTAGTACAAATTAGATAAAAAAGAAATATAAAATAAAGAAACAAATTACATTTTTGAAGGATTAATTAAACTATATGGACATTTGTGTCCCTTGCACTCTGGAATTTGATCTGATTCATTATGTAGCATTTTGCCATCTTCAAAAACCAGAAGTTGTTTCCCACAGGTCTTAGAAAAAGCAGGCATACAGAGTTGATAATCATATTGTACTTCTTAACAAAGTATGTCAAGTTATTCTCTCATTCTTTAAGACACGCCAAGGAGAACTTTAATCTACAGGTAACTGTACTGAAATCAAAGAAATATTTTATGCAATTTTTTTTTATGCAAGGATGGACAAATTGCACTCAGAATTAAAAGTGCACATTGCAAAACACTAGAAAGCAGTAAATAAAGAAAAAGTGCATTAGTGCAT
>VYZM01019328.1:0-41288 GCA_013398915.1 Dromas ardeola
CACTGGCACAGGTTGCACAGAGATGGTAGATGTGCCATCCCTGGTAACGTTCAAGGTCAAGTTGGGCAGGACTCTGCTCAACTTGATCTAGTTGAAGATGTCCCTGCTCATTGCAGGGGGGTTGGTCTAGATGACCTGTAGAGATCCCTTCCGACCCAAACTATTCTAAGATTCTATGCTTCTATGATTAAAATACAACTGTCCAGTGGAGATTCTAGAGTACAGAAGCAAAAGTCCCTTTATAGAGTGTTTTGGAATGCTAAGACCCACCTTCATCTCCTGGCTTTAGATATTTAATTGAGGCACCCATCTCAACATCCACACTGGTTGCAGAGAATACCTCTAGAGATCATTTCAGCTCATGTAAGAACTGAAACATAGTTTTGAATACTGAAAAGAGGCTAAGCACTCCTACTTTTTCACACTAGGTAAAAAAAAAAGAGGCCTACACACTGTGCAGCACTTAGGAATGGTCTAAGCTGCAGGATCGGACTAGGTAACCTCCAGAGGTTCCCTTTAGCCTGAATTATTCTGACTCCATGATTTTCTGTCATTTCTGTTTCTAATTCATCATTCTGTTTTCTTTGATTATAGGTTGTTTTCATTTGAAGATCTCTGGTATCTGGACCGTGTCTATAATGATACTAGCTTTATTCCTAATGACATCAAGAACATCAGGTATATAAGTAACATAAAATAAAACCACAGATGCTGTGGACCATACTTAGATATTAATTGTGTCAGTGAATACATCATGAAGATTCACTGCAGCCTTCTTAATCCTGTCCTATGTGAGAGGCCCATTTAAACAAAACCAGTAAATGACAACTGTATACCTGAAATAGCTGTGAGTAGAGCCAGCCACTATTTGCAAGCATTTTGATGATAGCTGTAAGTCCAATATCCCCATGCAAAATACGATCATTGTCTCATTTGGACCACATGAGTGCACATGCACTTGATTTGCATCATGAGGAAAGAGAAAATGTATTCCTAAACCATGTGTAGTTGTTTTCAAGCAGTGTGGAGGGTTGGTCCAATAATTATTAAAATGTAGCTCTGTGGAACCCACCCAGTAGAAACTGTAGAAAAGGAATTATTCATACATGAGACTGTGTTGCTCTTTGTTGCCCTTAATGTTGATGTTCTCTGCTTACATGTCTAATGCATTCGGATACACCCATCCCTGTCTTTCGAGACAGCCCGGGTATTTAAATTATAATTAGAAAAGTATTGTATGTAAAATTGTGTCTAGTACGTAAAGTGCACTGTAAGAAACATGTAGAATTTTTTGCATACATGCTATCTTGGCTTACTAATTAATCAAATGGGAATTAGGACATTATATAACCATGCTCAAGGTAGGATATGGTGTGAAGACCCTATAAATGCCTGGTCATCCTTAAAATTACAGAAAGCTCGAACGTTTGAACATTGAAGGGGAACAGCTCTCTGCTTTGTTATCTGAGGTTTTGAATCTTCCACTAAAATCCCTCAGAACAATAAATAACTTCATACAGCCCTTGGTATGGAATGAAAAGATTCAGAACCAACCTCATTAGCTCACTCATCTGGCTGCCCTTTGCTTCTCCCGAAACAACCTAAAGGAAAAATACACAGACATCGCAGGAGATATTAAAAAATACTGGATGCGTAAGTAATACAAAAATATGTCCTGTTCCCTTGGCCCCCAGAGGAGTATTGTGTGCAAGAAATACACATAGTTGCCCCCTAATCAATAATTCTACAAGTATGAGGAAAGTGGAAGTTCATACTTGGTCCACTCTCACATGAAGTTGACGTTGATCAAAGGTATCTGATTATATAATGTGGGGTATATAATGCTTTCCATGCAGGTATGCTCAATTCAAATTTTGAGTATAGCTGAGTGAATGTGAAACTACATTTACAGAAGATTTATTAGGCGTGCAAATACTTTCTTCCATTTTAATGTTCCTAGGATTTTACACTGCCTCTTGTCCTCCAGACAAAACCTGTGTTGCAGCTTCATATTGTGGTTGTGTGTCAAGCCGGTCTGTTCAGAAGAAAGATGGACCTGAAGCTTCCAGCTGAGACAAAAATGATGTCAGCTCCATTTCTGGGAATCACAGAACCATTTTCTTCCCTCCCTCTCCACCCCACTCCACTGTATACAGTATATCTTTCTATTTTTGACGTGTCTGTCTCCTTCTTCCCCATGGGAGCCATGCAGATTGTGCATTAAGGCTAGAGTAATTACTTCTTTGCAATAGCATGAGCCTTTGCAAAAATGGAGCGGAGGGACTTTAAACAGCTTCTCCAGCGATGAACCATAGTCATTTGGAAGCCATCTAATTTCTTTAATTTGCATTTCTGAGTGAGGAAGTTGAGCTGCTGTGGGTGTGTATATGGTCTGAGAAGGATGACATAAAGATGTTGGACCAGTTTCTTCCCCGTTGTGGTTTTACTGTCTGTGATTGCTGCAGTGGACCTCGGATGGTAAATGACTTTGTCTCATCCAACTTTACACAAGCATATTTGGATCTCGAAGGCTTCCCTTTTACTTCCATGCCTGCTCATCCTCATGCCATAGAACCTTCATGTCTCAGACGGAGGCTTGACTCCAGGACTGTGTGGAAAGTGATCTGGATTACAGCAGAGGAACTGCAAATGGGATAAAATAGTTCAGAAATACAACATCTCATGTTACGTTACTCTGTTGGACAACCTGAGACTCAGCTGGAGTGATGGAATCACTTGCTGTGTGCTGTTGCCATATCTTTCTTAAGGTGCTCTCAGCTCTGAATCGACTGTTTCATATCAATGAATATATATTTGAATCAAAATGAAAGGCAGACTCAGCCCTATGTAAAATCAATGAAGTTATATGCTGACCCTGTGTTTCCTCCAGTGATACCTGGCAAGGGAACAGGTTCTTCCCCACTGCTAGCAATATGTCATTTTACATCATAATGCTTGTCATTGCTTTAAAAAACCAGATAACTTTATTCCTGGACTACAAATTACATCTAGGACAGATTTGTCAAAACTGCAACATTTTTGCAAGCTATAGGAGGTCTTGTAAATACATTTTGGTATTTCTTTTAAACACTTTTTTTTTACTATAGAAAAAACAATATTTTTTAATAAGCTCCAGTCCCCAAATCTGAAATGCCTGATCTTTTTCTAAACATAAAAAAAAAAACAAACAAAACCCCCTTGCCTAAATGACTTGATGATGAAGACAGCCTGCAACAGAACTGGGATCAGAGCTCCAACTTCTTCTGACCACAGTACTGTTCAGTAAGGGCTTAGTTGACGCTTTGTGTTGTTTGCCACATTGTCTTGCAAGTGGTACAATACAAAAAAATAGTGAAACTCAACTGCCGTTTTAAAAAAAAAACCTCAAAACACCAACCCCCTGTTTTTGTTATCATTCACTTAACAAGACAGATGCAGAATTACTAAGTGTAACAGATTTTCGTATCTTTTGATTAAATGACAAAAATCCAGCATTTTTTTCATGGCTACATTTCAAGGGGTTTGTTCTGATCTCTGTAATAACCGTTGTACTTGTGCCTGTTCCAAGGCGAGCATTTTTTAAGTTCAAGGATTTTTATCACAGATCTATAATGGACTTCGGACCCTGATGCACCGAAGTCAATGCCTGAGTTTTCCTTGACTTTGGAACACCCACAGCTACAACCTGGACCAAAGAGGGGAAAGAGACTGTTGCTTTATCTTCCTGGTATGGCCCTATGGGACTTGCCCAAAACCTGGTGTTTTTCACAACCTCCAGCTGGAAGTGCCTTGGAGTTGTTGTGTTTCTTAAGAGCCGTTCAATATTGCATGACTTGAGTTTGGAAAAACTGGTAACGGCTTTTCACAGAAATTGTAAACACAACACCATAAAGACAGTTGGGACACAGACAGAAGAGGGAAAAGCTAAGGGAGAGATGAAAAGCTGGTGACACGGGCCTTCTTTGTACCCAGGCGCTCCTCTGGAGAGATGGACACCTGTCCAGTGATGAGAACACAGAATTTGTCCAATTATTATTTGTCCCGAAATAATTGTTGGATAAATTGCATCGGTAACATCAAGGGCAGGGCCCAACACATGGGCCTCCTGCTCTTATGAGTACTTGGCCACAGAGGCAGGTGCCTTCTGCTGACTTCCCACTCTGACCCCATGAGTCTTGCATGCCTGATGGCAGCTATGTAGCTGTAGTAGTCCCTGTTTCCCTCACCATCACCCCTTCTGCTTTCCACCGCGCATCACTTTATTCCTATTGACTTGTGGCCGGTGAGCTCTGCTGCAATATGGCTACAAAGGAGTTGAAACCACCTCAGCCAAAGGAGGAATGCTTTTCACCTCCTGGTAAGCGCTCCAGCCTCTGCACAGTTGCGCAGTTTCCCTTCTCCCCTCCTCCTCAGCAAGGTCAAGTGAACTCGGTGTTGTCTTTGTGTGGTTCCCACAGAATGGTAACCCATCCAAGGGTGCGCAGCAATGAGTCTTCACGTGCCTCGGGGAGCTGCAAGGAGAATTGAGGTGCCTGCGGACAAAGGCCAAGCCAAGGATACAGCGAGGCTTCGCCCTGCTTGCTCAATGAACTTGAAGTCTGGTTTCTGTGGAGCTGAGGGATGAAGGTAACTTTGTGACTCTTTCTCCACTTGCTATACAAATTATTGTAAAAAAACTCAAACCGCTTTGTGTCTGCTGGGATTTTCACTGGAGTCAGTTCAGCTGAATGTTCTCTCCGTGCAAGTACCCAGCTACAGGCTGCCAGAAATGGGGATCGGCCGCAGTGTGGAAGGGGAGCGAAGTTAGAGAAATTTAAATGCAGAAGCAGAAATGGATGTAGCAGAAAGAGAACTGAAAGAGGGAATTCAGAGGTTTAGTAGAACTCATGGGCATTACAGTGAAGGGGGAAGATCTGAAGGAGTTTATGCAAATGACAACAAGCATTATTCAAACACAGAAAACAGGGAAATGGCTCACTTGCATACACATTGACGTTTGCCAAGTTTTAAATCTTCACATACAGAGTAGAAAAATGATTTAGACTCCACAGCAGTTTCAATGCCTACCATAGAGCAGGTGGTTTGAACAACCACACCGTGATTTTGAGAGGAGCAGGAAGAGAACAGCTCCATGATACCAAAGAAAGGGATATTTTTATTTTTCTTTAAATTTTTTTGGGACTGATGTAGTCCAGAGGATTTGTGCACGCTGAAGAGCCCATGGCTGAAATTCAAAATAATTTCAAAGCATCACCAAATCCAGGAACTAATAAACTAAATTTACTCCAATAAACTTACCAGCAGCCTTTGGGTTTCTCTCACCTGTTTTCCTGGCTACTTATGGTGAGGAAAATGAACTCTGGCACTGCAGAATACAGTAGGTGCTTCTGCAAGGGGGAAACATGAACACACATGACCTCCTGTGCTCTGGGCTTGGAGTTGGCTGGCAGAGGAGGAGCTGTGAGCTTCAGTTACATTGTCTTCCATGCAAATTGATATTATTATTATTATATCTCTGGTTGCCCAGAGAAGTTGTTGATGCCCCATCCCTGGAAGTGTTCAAGGCCAGGCTGGATGGGGCTTTGAGCAGCCTGGTCTAGTGGGAGGTGTCCCTGCCCATGGCAGAGGGGTTGGGACTAGATGATCTTTAAGGTCCCTTCCAATCCAGACCATTCTGTGATTCTATTATTATTATTATTATTATTATTATTATTATTCTCTCAAGTGCAGCACTGCTTCACTCTGTGGCTTCCAAGCGAGAGCTGGGCTGTGCCAGGCTAGCATGGAGGAGGTTTCCCACCTGAATAGGTATGCCTTTAAGGAACAGTCCTGTGTCTTCCAAAGAAAAAACGTTTGCTAACATTGAGCTCCTCTAGGGATCTCTTTAGGCAATTTCTTCCATTATTTTAGGTATGGCTGTAAAGCTTCCCACAGCTAATTAATAGAAAGTGTCTCCAGACTGAAGGAGCTCCAAATGCATTCAGGATTGCTGGACCAGACTCACAGCCAGGCTGCGGGGGCAGAAGGCTGTACTCTCTGCGTTGCTAACTTGGCAGCAGCAGAGAGACTTGGCCCTCAGTGTGTCTTTCACAGAGCGTGAATAGTAAAAGGAGCTACGGGAATATAGGAATAGAAGTGGGCAAGGTTGGAGGTGTGAGAATGAGAAGCCAGAGCTTGACGCAAACGTGTGGTGCAGCTGTGTTCCACAGACACTAGAACTGCTGGTATGCATGGGCATTGCTTCCTCGGCATGAACCTTTGCTCATTTCATAGAATCACAGAATGACAGAACAGTTCGGGCGGGAAGGGACCTCAAAGATCATCTAGTTCCAACACCCCTACCATGGGCAGGGACACCTCCCACTACACCAGGCTGCTCAAAGCCTCATCCAGCCTCATCTCCACCTTTGGAGTGGAGAGCAGCATGGACACAGGAATGCGACACTGCTGAGGTTAGCCCTCTGGGTTCTGCCCCCGTTTCTGGGCAGATTTTTGCAGTTTATGTGGCCACAGCCACACTGAGGCGGGTTTGCACAGGCTGGTGGTGGCCATTGGGGCTGCATCGGCCATGTACCTGCCGTGGTATTGAGGCACCAAGACAGCGGTGGTTGGAGCGTACCCTGTAGTGCAGAAACCTAATCTGAGTTATGTACAACCAGCCCCCTCTAGTGGTACTTTTGCCGTGAAGTTTTAATGCCTTGTGAAACTGGGGCTTGGTTTCTACGTTTATTTTATACTTATAGCATGGTGTGACAAGACAGCGACATGATCGAGGTTTAAACTGTTTGAATTGCTTACAGTCTCTCTTACCCTGCAGAGCAAGCTACCTTCTGAAGTGTCTGTGATGGAGTGAAATGAAAATTATGATCAAACTGTTCAAACATGAACAAAGCTGCTGCTTGGGAATACACAGCTTTTCAGTTCAACACTAATGCTTCTCTCATCTCCTCTGTGAAAGTCTTCGAGCCTCATTTACCTTCCTCTCCACCCTGGTGTGGTGGGTTGACCCCGGCTGGACACCAGGTGCCCACCAAGAGCCGCTCTATCACTCCCTTCCTCAGCTGGACAAGGGAGAGAAAACATAACGAAAAGCTCGTGGGTCGAGACAAGGACAGGGAGATCACTCGCCAAGTACCATCATGGGCAAAACAGACTTGACTTGGGGAAATTAGTTTACTTAATTGCCAATTAGAAGTCAGAGTAGGGTAATGAGAAATAAACCCCAAATCTTAAAACACCTTCCCGCCACCCCTCTGTTCTTCCTGGGCTTAACTTCACTCCTGATTTTGTCTACCTCCTCCCCCTGAGCGGTGCAGGGGGACGGGGAATGGGGGTTGTGGTCAGTTCATCACAAGTTGTCTCTCCCCCTCCTCCGTCCTCAGTGGGAGGACTCCTCACACTCTTCCTCTGCTGCAGCCTGGGGTCCCTCCAATGTGGGTCCTTCCCACAGGCTGCAGTTCTTCACGATCTGCTCCAGTGTGAGTCCCTTCCATGGGGTGCAGTCCTTGAGGAACAGACTGCTCCATCGTGGGTCCCCCACGGGGTTGCAAGTCCTGCCAGCAAACCTGCTTCATAGTGGGCTTCTCTCTCCATGGGTCCACAGGTCCTGCCAGGAGCCTGCTCCAGCACGGGCTTCCCACGGGCTCACAGCCTCCTTCAGGCATCCACCTGCTCTGGTGTGGGGTCCTGGCGTGCAGCACAAGGACATGGACCTGTTGGAGCGGGTCCAGAGAAGGGCCATGAAGATGATCAGAGGGCTGGAGCACCTCTCCTATGAGGACAGGCTGAGAGAGTTGGGGTTNCTTTAAACTGAAAGAGGGTAGATTTAGATTGGATATCAGGGAGAAGTTCTTTACTGCGAGGGTGGTGAGGCGCTGGAACAGGTTGCCCAGGGAGGTTGTGGATGCTCCATCCCTGGAAGTGTTCAAGGCCAGGCTGGATGGGGCTTTGAGCAGCCTGGTCTAGTGGGAGGTGTCCCTGCCCAGGGCAGGGGGGTTGGAACTAGGTGATCTTTAAGGTCCCTTCCAACCCAAACCATTCTGTGATTCTGTGATCTGCTCCACCGTTAACCTCCATGGGCTGCAGGGGGACAGCCTGCCTCACCATGGTCTTCAGCAGGGGCTGCAGGGGAATCTCCACTCCAGAGCCTGGAGCACCTCCTCCCCCTCCTTCTTCACTGACCTTGGGGTCTGCAGAGTTGTTGCTTTTATATAGTCTCGCTCCTCTCTTCGGCTGTAATTGTGCAGTTGCTTTTTTCCCCCTCTTAAGTATGTGTATGCTACCACCATCGCTGATGGGCTCAGCCTTGGCCAGCGGTGGATCTGTCTTGGAGCTGGCTGGCATTGGCTCTGTCGGACATGGGGGAAGCTTCTGTCAGCTTCTCGCAGAAGCCACCCCTGGAGCCCTCCTGCTACCAAAACCTTGCCACGCAAAACAAATACACCAGGGCACTTCCAAACACACCTTTAGATGTAAAGCTAGTGTTAGAGGAGATCCACCCCCTGAAACTGTACTTGAGCATTTTACTAGCAGTATTTATTGCAGGGTAATTAAGACATCTGTCCCACATGCTGGAGCACAGGCATCATATTTGACATGTCACGGCCTACATACAGAGCTCATGCTTACACAGGTCCTCAGAGAGGACCGGAAAAGCTTAAAATTACAGCCAGCTTGTGCTGGGGGCCTCAGTTTGATCTTCCCACTAGCTTGGGATTTTGAAATTGTGTACCCTGGAGGCAGGGGATGAAGCTCCGGTGAGGTCAGAAGAAAAATCATTACCTTGTTTTACCAAGAGATCATTAAAAATATAACTGTGACTTCCACGTCGTGTTTAGATCACGCAGCAATGGCTTATTGGTGGGTCATCGATACACGGCATTCCTGCTTCTCAGATGTGGTCCAATTTGGAGACAAGAGGTTGTAATTCAGCCAAAGTTAAACCAGGCATTTCTTGATGGTTTTGCATTGGGCCCTGCTCCTTTAAACACACGTGTGTGCGTGCGCATGTCTGTATGGACATACCTGTACAGAGAGGTGGGGTTAGAGGGGAAGGAACCTTTTTATTGCAAGTCCTTTGTCAACTCACTGCTCCATTTAGCCGGAAGGTGGCTTAAGGGTGCAGGTAACACGGATGGCGCAGCGAAACACTCCCAGAGCTCTTCCCTTTGCATGCAGAGGAGAAGGTAGCTGTGAGCGACACACACCCATGCATTGATTTTGCACAGCCAGTGGGGAGGATGTGGGCCACGGTTAATAACTGACAGGCTTGTCCTCTCCCACGGCTTACGGTGGAAAAGCCAATGACTGAGGACCGTGTACTGCATTCCTTGGTTGTGTGGCTACACCCCTGGCTTTTTGTACCTGTAAAATACAGACGGTTTCTTGGCCAACACACAAGGCTGGGTGTTGGACCAGCGGGAGCGTGCGGTGCAGTCGCCTGGTCCGTTCTGGAGCATGTCCTCCTCCAGGAAAGCCACCACTTGCCACAGCCCAGTTATGTGTTAGGCAAGCACAGGAAAGATATGTGTGCAGGGGGACCGAAGTGAAGCTTACAACAGGAAAAACTGCAACGATCTGTGCTTAACAGCACCATACTGTTGCTCCATCCGATTTACAAAACTCCCAACAGACTTGCTCCCGTTCTTACGAGCTTTTGCTTTTTCACTCTTACCTGCTCTTCGTTTTGTCCTCTCAGTGAGCTCAGCTCGCTTACTTACTTTCTCAGCTATTCTTGTCACCTGCAACGGCCCCATCTCCTACGCCATCAATACTGAGCCCTCTCTTGGAGTCCAGCTGAGCAAGCATCTCGCACCTCTCACAATGAGAGGAAAAGGGAGGTTTCTGCTTTATTGATTGAGGCTGGGGGGAAGGGAGGTGACGAACAAGTCACAGCTCTCCTCCACCTTCCTGCCTGTGAACTGTGCCAAATCGCTTTGGAGGTCAAAGCATGTCTTTCTGATCATCACGTGAAACACACCCCTCTTCGTTCCTTTCTTGCCACTCATCTTGGCTAAGGGCAAAGTCCTCAGGCAGGGCACAGGGCAGAATTTAAGTGATGTTTTATTTTGCAGTGTCCGGTTGCCTGTGGCTGAGAAGCCCAGGACCAGGCTTCTTGTCCTACATACCTACCTGTGCAGGCACACAGCTGACCATTAAATACCAGACTAGCCACCTGGGGTTTCCACAAGCAGCTTACAACCATCTCACGTAACTAGAAGCTCAAGATTATGTATAAACCTCACAATTTCCTACAGTCTCAGTACATGAACCACCACATGGTGGGTCATACACCATGCCAGAGATTCTTGCTTGAGTGGCACCCTGGCAACCTCACCGCTCAGGCTCAGGGCCAACCTGGGACCTCTTTCTGACTCTCTGACTCCCAGGTACCAAGTGCTGTAGCACTGCATGTTACAGTGCAAAGGCAGGGATCACACCACCACCCCCCCGCATTCCGATGCCTGCTTAGCAGAGAGGAGGGAGGGGACAAAGACTTTTTTGCAAAAAGCAGGAAATTCCTGGCTCAGCTTTTAGTTCACTGGGGTAGAAAGAGAAATGATTCAGTGCCAGCAACTTTCCTCTTGTTCCTCCTTCCCCCGACTCGGGCAGAACTCTGGAGAGAAGTCCTCCATAACCACAAGCCATCTCTTCATTAGACAGGGTTTTGTACAACATCCTTGGTCAGGCAGGATGAGTTAGTGGCAAACAGTAAATACCAGCTGTCCCCCATCCCTGCATGAGCAGTGCTTGAAATGATCTATGACACAGCAGAGTGGCGGGACCAGCAGGCAAGTTTTATGCCATCTGCTGTCAAATTTGGATGACAGGTTTTGTTTGAGATATCTGCCCTTAGGCACTGGCATGGTTTCAGCATTTGTTTTCCTGGTAAGGCCCAGTGCACATAAAAGACTGGAAGCACCTATGGACCTGCTGACTTGACGAGTAACGCCCTAAGGACAGTCTGATAGTACAGCACATGTGGTCACAGCCCACCTTTGAAGACAAAGAAGTGTCATTTTTTCATGACTCATGGTAAATGGAATTTCTAGATCTAGAGCAGGTGTGACTCCCTGAATTATAAAACTTGGGGATTTACCATCAATTCCTTTTTCTGAGAAAAAAACGTGCTCGTGTTCTGTCCTCAATAGGATGTGGGAAGCAAAAGTGTGAGCTTTTTCTTCCATCAGGAAGAGTTTTTTTCCTGTACCCTTGACCGGAATTCTGAATTCCTTGGACTGGGAAGTTATGTTGGTGACCAAGGGTCAATGGGAAACAGAGTCATAGTTAAGCTGTTGAAAGGTGTTTCAGTCAGGTCAAGTTGGAAGAGAGATGAGTGGTGAAGAGGTACCTGGCAAAGAGCGCTGGGGATTTCAGTCACGGAGAAAGTGAAGTCTCTTAGTAATAGTCAAAGGCTAATTAATGCGATATGCACTGGAAAATTAAGAGTTCTTTGGGTTGTTCCTCTGGAGGAGGAAAAGGGATAGAGAGCAGGGGAGTATTTGGGCTTGAGATGAGTGCCCAGGAGAGACGGTGGCTGGAGGCAATAAGCTGCAGGCACCAAGGTGCACCTTCTTGGCAGGTAAGGTGTGAAGGAAGAAACGCTGAAGGCCCCACACAACCATTGATGGCAGATGCTAGAGGAAGAGGGGAGGAAATGCTAGAGGGAAAAGGTGTGGCTGTGGAAGCCAGGAACCCTGGGAAGGTAGCAGTGAATGTTGTGTCCACAGGAACTCAGGAGAGGATTGGTTAGGCCTGAAGAGTTTCCCCATGGAAAGGAGATCTGGGAAGACAAAAACATGAGGAAAATTGCTGGGAAAACATGAGAGTAAGGTCACCATATTCCTTTGGTAAGTACTCAGCACAGGGCTGGGACAAGACTGTCATGGAGACAGGCCCTGGACCCAGCACCAGAGGCCAGATCCAGAACCAGTAGGTGGGCTGTTTGTGGATTTCCCCATCTCCTGGCAGAAGCAACTGGAAGGTCGACTTGGGGAAGTGTCAAGGCCATCTCCAGCCAGCACCTGCTGGAGCAGCAGTTGTACACATTTGCTCTGTAAAAAGGGATGCACATGTGTTAACTAGCCAGAATAGAGTTTTGAAACAGGAAGCGTGTAGGATATGCTGGTGGTTATTTCTGCTTTCCCATCAGTCTGTCAAACACAGAAATCCTAGGGATCGGGGTCAGGAGGGTCCAGGCTGTCTAATTCTGCTACAGACCTTATGCCTGACTGCTGGAACCTACTGAAGGAGTCCCTGCTACAGTGAACACAGTGCTATACAACAAGGAGAGTGTCTTCAAAGGCATTTAGAGGGGAGTCTGGGACACCCAGATTCCCCATGTTAAGAAGACTCTGAGAGAGGTGTTTGGTGAGTGGTGCTGTTAACATCTTGACTAATAAATTGATGAAACATAAGACACTAAAATTTCTCTTTACCATGGAGAAAAGACAGGGCCTCTTCAGGCTTCTCTATGCATTTCATCCTTCCTGAGAAAGTCTGTCTCCATCACTGTTGTGTCTCTTAAGGTTAGAGAATAAAGATGCTCAGGATGCCTAGATATGGGGTGTGCTTCCAGCTCTACCATCAATCTCCTTAGGGCTGTCTCAGCCTGAGCTCCACTCTGCTTCCATTTTGCTGTCTGCAAAACGATACAAAAAGGTTTCCTCCAACTGCTCATCTTATCAGATTTTCCTTCCTCAGTGAATTCTGAATCTTTTGTTATGCTTCTAAGTAGCCCTGGGGCTCTGCTTCAGTCAGAGACCCACAAACCTTCTTCTAGCAAGATTCCCAGGTGAGAAGCAACCTGGCCACATTTGTGCTGTGCTGAGTAGCCTGTGAGGGGAACACTGCTATCACAGACAGATGTTCCTAGGGTCTGAGCTGCTTAGGAAATCCTCTGTTACAGGAGAAGCATGGATATATCCTCTGTGCTGTGTTAGCACATAAGCTGCTACTCACATTCTTTTGTCTCACCCATGAAATGTGTAGGAGGCCTGAAAACGTACCCTATTCCAGTAAAACCATTCCCGCTTTGATTTAGTTTCACCTTCTGAGAATCCAGGGAGGATTTACAGTTTACTTGACTTACCGTAACCGCTGGAGTGAGATGAGAGCACAGTAAAATGTCTCCCAGTTCCAGGTGAGGCAAATAAATTCTCCTTCCCCACACCACGCTCTTTGACGCGCAACAGCAGCATTTCAGCAGAGTCACTGGCTTGCTTTGAAGTGACCACAACACCGCATTCCTTCTGCTTTATGCAAGGCACTGTGATTTCTTCCAGGGAATGCTTCTTGGTGGTGTCTCCTCAGGCAGTAGGCAGGTTTTTCCAAGGACCGTTCTCCGCTACTCTACAGCACTTTTCTTCTGGATGGCACCTCAATGAATTTGCTTTCATTTTCTTTGCTAACATCCTCCTCAGTGTCATCCTTGGGTTATGGAATAGCATTCTCATATATAGAAATCAGTCCCTCCACAAAGTATTTTATTATATTATCTGATTTATCGTAAGGAGCACATCTCAGAAAGAAATCAATCTGGGCTGCAAAGGGGTAAAAATGGTGTAGAAAGTGAATAAAACAGGCCTAGGAGAAGAAGAGCTGGTAACATTGGAGGTTTACCTCTCAGTTTCATTTTGCCTCTCTGGACAACTGGAAAGGCCTTGAATAAAATAGCAGAGAAAGGAATCCAAGAGGAACTGCTGCTGCTGCTTGGGGAAGCAAGGCGAGTCAGATTGTTTCAGATAAGTGACATAGGGACAGCGGAAGCAGCTGTCAAAAATCAGTCCGGCTCAGCTCCTTCTAATGTCCATTGTCCAAACAGCTCTGGGCGCGTCCAGACCCTGCACCATCTGCAGCATCAGCAACACAGTGCTGGGGCACAAGACAAGCACTTGAATAAAATTATGTTTCCAGCTAAAAGCTGACATTGAAAGATGTTCCACAAGCATTTCATCGCATTCCCTCAGCGCTCTCTTACAGCGAGCATCTGTCCATCGTTCAGACAGAATTCCCCATTTCCAAATCCAGGCAGGTCCAGGCAGAAAACCAGAATCAAGCCGCTCAGACTAGGGCAATTCTGGGCCTGAGGAGGAGGAGACCTCCAGGCAATAGAAAAAATTTTACTGGAAAGGACCATAGAATTAAGGCCTCCATGAGACTGTGATTTTTTTTACTCAGTTCCTCCTTAATCCTGATTTCAGCATTTTTCATCGGATCCAGGCCACTGGTGTCTGGCTTCCTTTGCACTGCACC
This sequence comes from Dromas ardeola, assembly GCA_013398915.1. Lineage (NCBI taxonomy): Eukaryota > Metazoa > Chordata > Aves > Charadriiformes > Dromadidae > Dromas > Dromas ardeola. The sequence continues at coordinate 14,254 of VYZM01019328.1, forward strand.
AAGAGGCAGGTGCCCACCCCAGGCGCACGGAACAGGCACTGTCACCGCAAAATTCCGTGCCATGGATACAGGCCCTATAACTGGACACTCGGTTACTTTGGTGTCTAACTCTTGCTGCTTTCTTGTGTCAGAGTTTCCCGTCTGTGTGCTGATCTGCTCACACCATCTGTGCCTGCACCTACACAGGTACCCCAGGGTATTTCCACAGATACTCGCCCTTAGGTCCATGAAGGTCATAGAGAATCTGGATCTTGCTCTCCAGAACCAGATGGGCAATTCCTCAACTGCTTACCATTCTTCTGCACAAACCAGCTGCTTTCTCAAGGCAGAAGGTGCTTTGGTACGCTTTCCCCTGTATATCCAGCACACTCAGGGAATGTATTTGGCCCCCAAATCTCCCTGCTGTCCAGCCCCACCCTTGGAGCAGTTGTTATTAAGCTGGCACTGGGTTTGGTTGCAAATAAATGAACCTTAAATAATACACTGGGGAAATCTGCATACTGGGGAGAAAGAAAAAAATACTTCCTTTTTCTTTTGCCTTAAGACATGCTCCATCAAAAGCCCCAAAGTAACAAATCGTCAGCAATTTAGTGGGGAAAAACAAATTCAGAGAGACGCCATCATTTTGTGGAAGGTGAGCAACTGGCAGCTACCAAGCTGTAAACCTTCCTGAGCATACAAGTGGTTACACCAACCAATGACAGCCATACAACTTTTTTCTGATTAAATAACGGACATCTACACTGGCAAACTGTTAAGACTAAACGTGGTACAATTCTAGCCCGTTACAGCAAGTACAGACCAGGAGTTGGAGTGGACGTGGGGCCATTCACAACAGGCACACTGGATTTAGCGACCCCATGGTGAACAAAAGTATGGAGTATTTGAACTTGGCCTATCTTGCACCATCTGCCCTCAGTACCAGAGAGCAGTTCTGGGCAAGTTCAATTTACTGATAAAAGATTTAACCCGCATTTTTAATCTAGTCAAATGTAAAATATCACCACCCTTTGTAGACAGGATGGACAATTTGGTGCAGAGCTGCTTTTACTGCTGCCAGAAAAGCTGCCCAAGACTTTCCTGTAAATATATTATTCCCTACCTCTCCTTTCCTCATTAGATTTCCTTTAATGACCTCCTGGTTTAGCGATCTTCAGAAGACTTCTCAGTCTGTGGTCAGACAGATAGACAATGTGTGAACAAACATGGAGCTTACACGTACAAAATGAAAGGGACGTGTGGCTTTGTTCAGAATCGCGAGGGTGAGCAAAGACTCTAGACCAAAGGATACCAATGATTCTGTCAATACTGAACCACGTAAGTACAACTGATACCTTACAGAGAAAAATTCATGTGTTTTTCAGAGTATTCAGACTGCTGGTCTAAAAGAAAACTGTATCAAGCAGCAGTCACAGAGCAAATGTGGAAAAAGATGGGAAATTTCCTTTTAAAAAATTAAAAACATGAAGATAGGCACATCAAGAGGTGAAAGACTCCTGCTGAAGGAGTTTGTACGCTCTGTGTGCAAAACCAGACAAAATATCATTTCTCATAAAACATGTAGGTATTTTCTTCTCTTAAACTGAATGGGTGTGACAGATACCCCTGGAATTATGTGTGCCCATAAAACTACTTAATTACTTGACATACTTGCTTACAGTTGCAACAAGACCTGTATTTGTGAGTCCATGCTACGCCTAGCAATTAGCATTATTCTATTATTTACGGGAACAGGTGTATGATCGTGAAAGATCCTGGCTGCAACACACTGTACAAAGTCTTAGTAAAGCACTTCCACCCCCAGACAACTCACAACCTAAACTAAGAGGAAAAATACACCATCAGTATAAAGAAATAACTAGTGGAAAAGCAGGTAAAATCGTTCGCAGCAAGAGTGAGATATTGGTATTGCGTTCCTTTGAAAACCTGCTCCTATAGAAATTACTAATACAACTGTTTTGACCTCAATCCTGCCTGTGGAGTGAGGCAGGCAGTTAACTCTTGTGTCCCTGAGAGCGCTCCTCCAGCAGGGTCCTCAGAGGTGCTCTTGCTGCATCCACACGGCATCATCGAAACCCACGGTTAAGAATGAGCGTTGGTCCTCATTGCTCAAGCAAACAGAAAGGTGTGACGATTCCCTTTCTTTCCCCAGCTGAAGAGTCGTGCCTCTTGTCACCGTCCTCTGTGAAATGTGTTCAGCTTTCTATCTAGCCTTGCAGCTTCTGAAGTGGCCCAGCTCCTTGGTAAGACAGCCTGACCCTTCTATGTCTTCTCCTCAAAGAATTCAGAGCTTCCACATGTAGGATTTTACTTTCTGCAAAGAAGTTCACTGTAGCCATATAGCTTTTCTTTCTTAAAAAATTCTCATCTTGGATCTGTCTGTCTTACCTGGTTTAACCTCAGAAATGATCAAACTCGGTACTTGTCCCTAGAGATATGCTCAGGAAAAGCACAGTATTGACCTAAGAAGCTTAATGAGTCTCAAAACTTGATTCAAAGAACACGACTACACCCTAAAGACACCTAGAGGGTTTGTAGCACGGAAGTCACCCTTTCCTTTCCAAGCCACTTTATCATCAAATACAGAAGGATAGAGTGCATGCTTTCCATTTTCTTGTGGTTGCTTTATGCTATCCCAGGATAGCAGCTGATAAAGAAGAAACTCTCACCTCAGCAACACCGAGAACACACCTTGTGGCTACAAGTCTAGTCACCCATGGCTTGCTTCTCACCAGAGAAGAGGTTCAGGGTGAACGGCCTCAGCTTACTCCTGACACCAGCCCATAAAAATGTAGTTTTTGCTATGACTCTCCTCCAGACCTAACAGTCAAGAGTACCACCCCCTCAAATGCAGCAAATAGCAGCCTCTGTTATTCCTTCCAACTTGTGATCAACCTGTTGGCACCTCACAACTTGGTCCTTCCTGCTTTAGCTTCAGCAGCAGAACATTTTAACTAGTTTTCACTTGGATTATAGGCACATTGATCCTCTCGGGTCTTCCACTTTCCACCAGCTACTTAAACTCATTGAGGATCTTCTCTTGCTGCGATATACATTGTGGTACGCAGCAATAATTACTCAGGATAAGCTGTACAGGCTCCATGGAGACCTGGACTGAACTGAGTGCATGTGAAGTATCAACACTTGATCCACGAAACCCACTCTCTGACGCTCCCCCTCCTGCATACCACCACTGGTCAGTGAGACTTGAACACTGGGGAAAAGCACAGCCAAGAACCAAATCAGCTCTTTTAAATTCATGAATGATGAAAAAGATGTATTCAGTTGCCCTGCAGGTTATCCCGCAGAAGGATTATTCAAGCGAGCTCCTTCATAAGCAGAAAAATCCCTACAGCAAGGCCTTTCATGTGATTCAGTTAGTCGAGCACCCAACTCAGATGAGAATTTACTCTTGCATAACATTAAATACAATCAGCTGCATAAGCAGGCTCTTTCTCACCACGTCTTACCCTACGTCAGTATCCGTTTGGTGATCCTGAGTAAGAAATTATAATCTTGCTTCTGAGCAGTAAGTAACTAAGCTGCTTTTGACCACAGAAAAAAAAAAAATAGCTAAGTGGAAGAGTTAGTGAGCTTGCTAGTACTGTGGGCATTAGCGTGGAGGTGAACTTACAGAAGCCCTGGCAACAGACAGCTGATCTGTTCTCCTTGCTGAAAGCTGGAGCTAGCAGGTGAGGAGAGGAAGAACAAAGAACAAAAAAGTTCAAAATATTAAGAGCACCCCATTGGAGAGATCAGAACTTTAGTATGTCCTTTCAAGTTCCAGGTTTTCTCTGTTCATTGGTGCTTCATGTGGCACAAATGAAAAAAAAAATGGTTTTACAGGTTCAAACAGCTGCTTTGGTTTCTGAAGGCGGGGGCTGCTTCCTCAGCCAGTTTCATCAGAAGCAACCAACCAGACTGGGAAAGAAAACTGCTTTCAACTTCCAGCACTTCACCTTTAGGCAAAGACTCAGTCTGCAAGAGCGAGAGTGGATTTAAACAGGAGCACTTATCTTACTCACATTTCTAAGTGCTCTGTAAAGAAACTTCTGGAGTGGTGTACTGGGTGTAGGTGGCAAGGTCTTGGCAGCAGAGGGCTGCAGGGTGGCCTCTGTGTGAAAAGGCCGGATTGCCCTCTGCCAGACAACTGCTTCCAGCCAGCTCCAATGGACCCACAGCCAGAGCTGGGCACCTCAGCCAAGACGGTGGTACTTCTGAGAAAATGTATTTAAAAAGGGAACACCACATCGGTGGGGGAGAGGGCAGCGAGAACCAGCAGTACAAACACCAACATTGCCGAAAAGAGAGGGGGAAGAGGTGCTCCAGGCATTGGAGCACTCCCCTGCAGCCCGTGGAAAGGACCCCCCTGGAGCACGTGGAAATTTCCTGAAGGAACTACGTCTCCTGGAAAGCTCATGCAGGAGGAGATTTATCCTGAAGGATTTGTGGCCCATAGGAAGGGCTGACACTGGAGCAGGGGAACAGCGTGAGGAGGAAGGAGCAGCAGAGAGGAGCTGTTACGGACTGACCGAAACCTTCATTCTCCATCCTCCTGCACCACTTGGGACAGGGGAGACGGTAGAAGAGTTGGGAATTAAGAAGTGAAGTTGAGCCTGGGAAAAAGGGTGGGTGAGGTAGGCAGAAGGTGTTTTAGTTTTTGTCTTTGTTTCTCAGCACCCTACTCGAGCAATAAATTTAATTTCCCCCAATTTGAGTCTGTTTTGCCTGTGACGGAAGTTGGTAAGTGACGTCCCTGTCTTTATCTCAACCTACAAGCTCTTCCATCTTATTTTCTCCCCCTATCTTGTTGAGGAAGGGGAGCAGCTGGGTGGGCACCTAGCAGCAGGCCAAGGTCAACCCACCACAAGCCGTTGCATAAATCTGTTTAAAAGAAACTTAAAATCCACTGGTTCACATTAAGGATTTGCCAGAACAAAATTTCAGATCAGCATCTGCCTAAAGCTTGCAGACAAGCTTTTTCCGTTGTAGAGCTTTTCAGAGAATGATTTTGTACTTTACCACTTTTTCCTATTATTTCCAAAATCCAACACACAGGCAAGGATTTCCAACAGTCATTTACTACCTATACATTATTTGCAGAATTACAGAGAAGAAAGATTTTTATCTTGAAAAATATAATATTAAAAATCTTACATACAAAGACAAAACAAAAGGCTGCTCACAGCATTAACATCCAGTCTTTCTGTCCCCAGTCAAGATGAAACTCCTTTAGGGGGAGTTTTCAACAATGATATTAGTCGTCTTTTTTTTTTTTCTTTATTTTTCTTTCTTTTTTTTTTTCCCTTTTTTTTTTAACCCCCCATAAAGGAGACACGCATTAAAAATAGTAATGTCTAAAACAACATTATTTAGTTCTTAAGACAGGCACCGAGCATCTTCTGAAATCAGCAGAGGAGTCCAATTTCATGAAGGCACCAGCGATGGAGTTTCTGAAAGTGTCCTCCGAGCTGCGATCCGCAGACATTTGGGGCAGCCTCCAGATTTGAAGCATGCTTTGTGAAAGCATGTTTTGCACTCTGTTTATACATACAAGCAGTTTAGCATTCAGAAAAAAAAAAAATGAAAAAATGAATGAATAGCTGTGTTCCTTGAAGGATGTTCTATCCAGTTCACCCAAGTATAAAAGTAAACAGAAGCAGTGCAAGGCTGGGACAAAAACCACCACCGTAATAACTGTGACTAAACATTTTGGTAAGATTCTCAGGATTTACAATGAATGTCAGCAAGATCTGATATAGCAGCCGTATAGCACTGTCCCAGGCACACTCTGATGTGTAGGCCCAAGAAATAGCCTCGCCCTGCAGCCATAATTATGTTCAGGTAAGTCCCTGGTTTTGCTTTCTGAATTCACTGATGAAAGACAGCTGCCACAGGCTGATTTTCAAAGATACATGCTAACCATGGTTTTCAAATACACATGCTTTCAGTGTAGCAAGTTCTCAATATTTTCCTAAAATAAGCCTGAATGGTTTTACACACCAACGATCTTCCCCAAGGAAGAAAGAAAAATGTTTGGTTTGGAACATACCTGTGCACCTTTTGCATTTGGCAATCTGATGTGGAAAGAGCAGATCTGCGCTCTGACAGAATTCACAGATAAACCCCTTCGCTTGACAGAGCTACAAGGACAGCAAAAGAGTTGATTTATTTTTAATCTAAGAAAAAAATTATTTGGGAATGTCAGCAGGGGTGTTCCTCACACTAGCAGCTGCAAGGACACTAAAATCCCTGGCTTTTCCTTACCTCGCAACCGTCCACATGGGAGGTGGAGCTCTTCAGAATATCTTTAAGCAGGGGCAGTAACTGCCCTCGTTTGATCTTCACCAGATCATCCAGTGAGAAGAGATGCAGCTCCTCTGTCAGATGGCTGGGGACCTGTTCAAATTCTTTCAGTGCACTGCAAAGAGAAAGAAAAAAAACAAATCCAGGTATAAAAAGCTGTTTTTCAAGTATATTTGAAGAATAAGCCTCTTTCACTTCTCTAGTCACCCAGGAATCATACAAGGCAAATTCATGCTAAATCTTACCTCCCCTCCCAATTCGAGATCACATTAACAAAAACTGGAGGGTTTGGGAATTAGAATAAAATGTCTGCTTTAAATGTGCATTCCTCAGGCATTTGCATTGCCATGCGTGGTTACCCCAGCGATTCTTAAAAAAAATGTGTAAAGGGCTCCCCCTCCCACCTCAGAAAGAGTAAGTAAAATCTCACATAGTATCTAATGCAATAAGCTAGGGTTATTTACTTTTTTGTTGTTTTTTTTGTTTGTTTGTTTGTTGTTAGCTTGGGGTTTTTTTGTTTTTGTTTTTTTTAAAGAGAACTTTGAGGTTTTTTATTCTGCATACGTCACTACTGGGTGAAACTATGCCTGTACTGAGCGGATGAACACTGAAAATATAGTTATTACTTTTAAATTATCACCGATGTAGAAGGTACAGTGAGGATCCTAATGCTTATTTCTATAATGAAATCACAGGTAGTTGTCCAGAAGAGAGACATTAAAATACGTTTCTATTTAATTTTGGTGAACACCACATAACTGATGCATAAGAGGTCCACATCAAAGAGAGAACAGAACCTGCTTTTAAAGCCTATTTTGCTTGTGTCTGTTTTTAAAGAGGTCAGCAATTCTGCAGTGAAGGTTTTGTCAGTCATATGTCTACCTACTAGTTATGCCCATAGTTTTGGGAGATGAATACCGAAAGTCTATAATTTGTAGCAACAAGCAAGGTCATATTTTGGTATTTATCAGTTTTGGTTACTACTTTCACCTGAATATGTTTATAAAATAAACTGAATAAAGCGTTATGACAGATTTCTGGAAGAAATCTTTAAACCCTCAAGCAACACTTTTGTTAATTTTTTAATTTTTTTTTCTTAAAGACAAATCATCTCAGAGATATACATAAGTACCTTTGATCTTTTAAGAATGATTGAGAACCTAAGAGAGACAGAGTAGGAAAAAAAATACACCTAACAGGAATCATTCAACATTTAAAATCAAATGTCTAAGTATGTTACAAGAAACAGAAAGCCACCACATAAAACCCGTTCTTCACTCTACATTTGCAGTGCAATAGAAGGAAGTTTTGTTATCAGAATTTTTACTAGTGATCATATTAACTCATTTAAAACTGCACTCAAATGTCTCTAGGGAGGGCGGCTCTATAAGCAACTTTGGTACATTTTAATAAGCTATTTTTCATGCACTATCATGGCCCATACCTTTCACCAAACCTGCAGGTTTTCAAGAGCTTTTTTAAATGAAAAAGCTGTTCTTGCACCTCCTAAAAGATGATTGGGAAAAACAAAGCAATTATTAAATGAAAAGGAATTGCACTTCTATATTCACAAGTGAGTAACACCACTATGAGTCAGCAACCCTGGTCAGTACAGCAAGCCACACCTATAAATAGGAACTTCACACTCAGCACAGAATTAAACAAATGGATTTTCTAATGCATGGAAGGCCAAGGAAGGCAAAGGTTACTCTTATTCACTGACAAGGGAAGTAATTCCTAATGCTACAAACGGCTCCATGTCAGCACCCCGAGATGCTAGACCCAAACCTGTGTAAGGAATAGATAGGTAAGTGTCTCCTTGGCCAAGAAGGGAGCGCATGGCAACTTGTAACCTTCAGCAGAGCACCCTTCCTCAAGCTGTAGGAGGTACAGCCCTTACATGAGCCAGGGATGTTTGGTCTAGTGGCCACAAAATTAAGGAGTCATTCAAAACTTCCGGAGCTTTCCAACCACCAACTGCCAAGCAGAGGTAAATATTTACTGCAGGAACCCACTTCCCTCCCATGAACTAAAACTGGAAACCAATATGGAAACGCCTCCCAAAGACAAGGAGGGAAATGAGACCTCTGGCATAGGTTGGAAACTCCTCCCTCCTTCCCTTCACCTGAGGGGAGAGAGGGCCAGTCCCAGAAGCAGGGATGGGACAAGCCTAAGTGCGGAGAAACCAACTCTGCCTTCTTCCCACATACACTCACGGCAATGGACAGCCTGCCCTAAGGAGCTCTTCTCAGACCCACAAATTCCCAATTAAAAAAGGCCACACTTACCCTCACCCTGTCTATTTCTTTACTTTTTGTGTAGAGGGCTTTGTTAATACACAACACATTGAAAATTGGGTGCTGCCACACGCTGTCCAGTAGGTGTTTGGAGAAGTTGCATACATAGTATTTTCTGAAGTCCCACTTCAAAAGTATTCGGGCAGGAATGGGAGACTGGGCATAGCTGTGGCAGCAGTCACAGAAGTATTTCCCCAGGTAGTCACAGTAGCGGAGTCTCCTGATATATTCTGCAGGCAGATGGCAATGAAATTGTGAATATTTCTAATATTTATGGGACATACCTCTTGTTTGTATGCCTGTACTGTCTAAATAACTGCAATCTGCTGGAGTGAGTAAGGGCAAGGTATTTTTTATTATTTTTAAGTAGGGAGTTTTATTATCGTGGTAAACACATGCACAAAGTCTGTACTTTGCATTAGAACAGAAAGCTTTCCATATCTGTCAACCTGAACTGATTATATTTATCACCATGAGATCCTAGAGAAACTATTGTTGCTTTCCTTGCAAAAAAAAAAAAAAAAAGAGACAAGATAAAACACACAACAAAATACTTCCACCAAACGGAAAGACAAGCTCATCTTGGAGTCACATTTGCATACTGTTTCATATAAAGAGGTTTGTGGGCTTTTCCCAGCTATCTCAGCATCTCAGGTTTGCTCAAGTTGATGTGCCATGACAGATTGTTATGGCCACCACGAATGCTGCTCCTTTGTGAGCAGACCCAGAATAAGACTTGAAAGCCACTTCAAAGATTTCTTAGGTAAGGTCTGGTTGTCAGACCTGTAAATCGTCATGCTTTCACGCAGTTCTCAGAGTATCACAAATAAAACAGAAGCAGGATTTTCTGATCAAGATTCAGAGAAAAAAAATTTTAAAAAGTCACCCCAAAAGAGCAAAACCATATGTTCCATAAGCTTGCATAAAGCTTCCCATAAAGTCTCTAAAAAGAGACATTTGGAAATGTGTAAATTGGCACAGAGAAAGAATGTAAAACCAGCACTTTCCCACCTGGAACCTGGATTTTTTTTAATAGCTTTTCCTGTTTTGTTGTTGACCGTCATGAATTTTTACTGTGTACGAGAAGGACATCTATCAAATATTGTGTTCTGTCCGCATTGAGAAATTCCAGGCAGTGGTAAGATCACACTGTCCGTTTTATTATTGCAGGCACGTCCAACAATATTTTCTTTCTAGCTCAGATAATTTTACAATTGTGGTACATCTATGCTGGTGAAGATTATAGCCTAGTAATGCATTTATTAAGTTTTTCCCCTTTTGGTAATACTTACTGCTTTCTATCGGGGTTCCACAACCAACACACGTAAAGTTTTGGGCAGCCACCACCGCATCTCTCCTGCACACAGAAGCAAAGAGTTACACCTTTCAGCATCCAAAATGCAGTTTAGTTAACATTCTCGAAAAATGTGGAAGAGCTACGCTGGCACTAGTGAAAGTGTCCAAATTAGAAGCTGACTCCTGCTCTTCCATATGAAGAAGGGGGTTCTGGAAGGAGATGCAGATGACTATTTTAGTGGGAGTCTCTAAGCTATTCTGTGGAGAATATACCATCAATTACTGCTTCTAAAATATGGCTTGTTGCAAGGATTAAATTCTTTTCCATTTCTTAAGGTGGCATCAATATCAAGGGGGAGGGGAAAATCCACATCTGCAACTGAAAAAGCAACTGGACCTGCAGCAGCAGAGGGGATTAGCCAGTTTGCCTTCTATGTGCATTTAACAGTGCTTTATGCAGAGTGAGACAGTAGTTTCCCCAAACATGACCTGTTTTCTCCCCACTTCTCAAAACCTACTACCCATAAGATATCAGCAAGGGAGTGGGGAAACTTTTAAGAATATTCTCCAGGTAGTCTCACAAAATGAAATTTTTAAGAGCCCAGCTAAGCATGCTGCCACCGTAACACCAAACAGTATGTGTATTATCACATGTAAAAGTGCACATGCCACAGTAATCAGGACGTGCCAATAGAGGGGAAAAAGATGCCATCTGCTTTCTAGCGAAGCTGGTGACAGACACTGCAAAAGGCTGCGCCATGAACTATCTCTAACCTTAGGTTCTGTTAAATCACCCAGACTCCTTCCTTCAGCAGGTTTTAGACAAATCCCCATGCTGCACTAAATGACAATACTCAGATCCCTTAGACTTACTTGACTGAAGGGTGAATATTAAATATAATCTGCGATCTCGGTGGGGCCCAGCCAGAAGATCCTCTTAATTTGGATATGATCTTTATTTCTTCAGCCAGATTCAAACTGGACTCAAGCTCTCTTGGAATGTCTTCTTTCAGCACCAACTATTGGGAAAGACAAACTCGTGAAGATGAACAGCCCATCAGGTGGACATACGTTAAATGCCATGAAATATCTCCCTTTATACTCCAGGATTTTAAAGTTCAGTTTTCACCTGGATGTAGCCCCCCCTCAGTTAAACTCCCTCATATCAGTCCCAGAGGAACGTACATCCTAACTGTTCACAACTACACATCTTAAATATGCAGAAAATTGCTAAAGAGAGAAGAAAATTTCTAAAAATTAATCTAAAGTGAACTAATGAACTGTAAGTACTTGTCTGTATTTCTCGCCGCCCCCCCCCCCCTTTTTTTTTTTTTTTAAATGCAGTTTCCCTCTTTTCCCTGAGTGAAGCAGCTGCACTGAGACAATGATTATTTGGGGAACCAAATAAAGAGCCCGCTGTTTTCGGCTCAGACTCACTCTCTGCTTAGATGAGCTCAGGCAACCAGACAGTTGAACTGCAGAGTCTGTTGGCAACCAGTGTTTTCTGAAAGCTCTGCACAACTCCTGGGCTGTTGCTTCAGCAGAATTGCTGCCGGGTTCAAATGATGATCTGAAAGTTAAGCAATACAGACAGTGAAAAAAATAGCAGCACGTCATCAGCAGCTCCGCTGTCTCTTCTGCATCCCTGAAAAGTTCTCTCCCATCCCTTCATTCCTATCTCCTTGCTTTGACACACCCAGGTCCTCACAGAGCTGCAGCCATCACCCTCCAGCAAGACTCCGGGACCAAAGAAACATTCTGCCAAGCCAAGCGCCACAGATGTTTTCTGTCAAGCAGCATTCCTTCCCCTTCTTTGGGAGGACCACATTTACCACTCCCACACCTTTCCCCGGCTGGAAGAGTCATCAGAAAGCTGGCCCAGCAGAAAAGGCAGTGCCACCGGGCTATTCTAGAAAAGATTAAAAGAATTACCTTTCATCTGGGACGACAGACAGATTTTCAAGGTCTTCAAGTTCTGCGGGTAAAGGAGAAAATTTTATCAAGCCATCTAAGAAACAAAGCTTCGGTTACTCAGCACTGTTTTAAATCTACCTTTTGTGTTACCACGGTGTCAGCTTCAAATATATTCATCTTTACAACACCCTTGCTGGATGTGGGAAATAGCCTCAGCCCTGGTTGTAAAACAGGCGTAAGGAGTCGTATCTCCTCTACAGATCTCGGACATCCGCTGATGAAGAGTACTCCCTAACAGCTACGCATCCTATCACCACCATCAGCATCCCTTCAAGGGTGGGCTAATCAATAAGGAGACAGTCCAGGCCCAGCCAGAAGGAACTAGACATAAATATTAACATACAGAACCAACAGAGTGCACCCTACTTTCTTCCAGACACTGGCAGATATTTGGAGACACCTATCACAAACATGCCAGCTAATGCTATAAACAAGTTAGTAACAGGTGAGGTGACTGGAATTAGAGCACACATTTCTTCATTATGTTTATATAGACAAAATATGCTTATGCAGACAAGGTGTTCACATCAGTAGCATTAGTTTTGGACATGTCTATTGTTCTGAAGACAAATGCTTCCCCATTCATACGTGTGAAAATGACTTGCTACTAGAAACGAAGTTTTGGGAGCTAGTTCTTCGTTCTTAGATTAGGGAAAGAAGAGGTGAAAAAATAAGCAAATCTCTAAATCCAAAGGAAGCAATAAAAAAAGTACTTGTTAACAGGAAAAAAAATAAATAGACGTTAAATGTTGCTCAGGCTACCTATATGGGTTTCTATTTCTATATATGTGAAAACCAGAAGGAAACCAAAGAAACTAAGGATGTCCTGAAGAGAAGCAGAGCACTGGTGAGCCTAAGGGGACAGTCTGCTCCAGTCCTGAGACTAGAGGGAGGGCTACCCAAAACTTAATCAATGCCTTTAACTAGGAAATTATCACCTCCTAAAGTCCCTGAAACAATGCTGCTATAGTTGGCCAAGGCTGTGCCAGTTTCACACTTTGCTCACCCGCATTCATTGGGTTTAATCCTTAAGCATAATTTCAGTCCCTCAAACCAGAAAATGTATTCTTTTGTAGAATCCTGCATCACTCTGGTATTTCTGCATGTGTTCTAATAAGAAGTCATGCACACATGGCTCCTTCCATTTTCTTGTGTTATTTCTCCTGTGATAACATCTACGAAGTCAATAGATTTTTCCAAACAATGCAATAGATTCAGCTGTTAGAATAGGTAGAGCTGTTTCTGCACATATAATTTCAAAGTCTTACCAATAATTACATATTCATCCTCTGAGTCACTGTAGCAACGAAATCTGGTGACCTCGTGATGTGATGGTAGATGCACTGGGGAGCTGACAGGCAGCAGAGCACAGCCTGTCCAGAACAAAGACAACACCACTTAAACTTTTCCAGCATTTATAGGGTAGTTGCAATTATATTTCTGTTTTTCTTTTCTGACCAAAACCTCAGCACACAGCTTGTATTTACAGAGCAATTTTATTTATTTATTTTTATACACACACAGAGAAAGCCAATTCCTGTGAGTTTTGTCATACAGCACGTCCCTCGGTTTCTTTGGAAAAAAGGCTTCTAGAGACTAAAACAAAAGGGTTTATATTATTAGTGGTCTCCCCTTCTCACCTGCAAGCACACCATTCATTTTTCCCCCACAAGTTATGTCATTTAGACTTTAGACTTACGTTCCATCCCTAAGAACCTTATTACTCAAGAGACCAAAACCTACTTAAAAGTGCATGAGCTGATTCAAGCATTACAGTGCCAGGTGCATTTATTGCCTCAAACTATACCTGTATTAATACCTTAGGCAGTTTCACTCAAATCAACCGCATGGCCTGATCTGCATAGTGCAGGAGTAAGCACAGAAGGGAAGAACCACGCTTCAAATCTTGCAAAAAAGGATTTAAGCGCAGAGAAAACAGCCAGCGACAGGCGCACTCTGTGGAGAGTTGTGCCTGGCATGTGGCACTTCAAACTTACATTTTCTTTTTCATGTAAAAAAACCCAACCATTAATTATAATAAATAAAACACAGATGTGAGCACTCAAAAGGAAGAATTTGACCCAGGAGGAAAACACTTGTGGCATAATGATCCTCAGGGAACACAGCTCTCGAAAGACTCAAAGAAGGTAACGGAGGATTTGGTTCCAAGCAATGCCCAAATTAATTTAGTATTTTCCTGCACGAAAATAAACAGCAAAGGCTACCAGAAAAGTTTGCATTATAGACTAAGTAACTTGCCTTCATAACCACTGTCTGAAGAGGCAACAGAAGAATCAGACTTCTTCACTCCAGGGTAAGAAGATAACTCCAAATCAGTGTGATAGCTGCCATCTGATCCACTTGCTTCCTCCACACCCCAGGTCTCTGCTTGTTGGCTTAGGATATTACATTTCATTTTTTCTAGCGATGCTATAATCATATCTGCAACAAAAAAGTGCGCGTTTTCCTGCAAACAAGATTGGAACGCTCATTAGTACACAGCATATTTGATATTTACTTAAGACAAAGTGAAATATATAATTTTTCCCTGTACTTTTTCAACTCAATAAATGAAAATGTAAGACTGTCTCATCTTTCATTTAAACACAAAAAAAACACCCCAAGGGCAATATAGAGACAACATGCAAAAGGCAACTGCCTAGGTAATTGTCTCACCCTTGACTGAAACATACAATTTACTTTTATCTTACCCATCCATTAGATAAAAAGGAAGTTTATTACATGCCTAATTGATGACTATGTATGCATTTTAGGGATGTAGTCTTCTAGTTACACTGCATTATTTAGCATGCAACTGTGAATCCATGTAACCTGTCTAAGAGGATTTAATTTCAAATCAGTGTCTACAAGCAGTTTTGAACACATGCTAACATGGATGGGACCAGAAGAGGCAGGTTTTGAAGGGACTGGTGGTGGGTGGTACAGAAGCTAGTAAAATGTTTTCATGTGCTAAGAGTTAAGGCAGTGACGTAGGGAATATGCAATGAGATAGCTTACATGGTCAACTCAAGGCTGCATAGAAAGTCTGTGATAAGGGTAAGTGGGAACTTAGCTCCCCTGGGGTTCATGCTGCCTTAAATAAAAGGCAGCTATTTCAAAGCTTTACTGTAGCATTTCCCTGCCAGACAACCACTCCCCACAGTGTCCCTTACCATCTTGCCTTCCCAGTTCACCCATCCTCCAGGAAAAGGGAATTGTAAAGCCGCCTCCAGCCCCACCAAGACACCCAGATAAACCTGGGGCTCCCTGCCCCAATGTCACTGCTGTATCCCTTGCTTCCTGTGGTCTAACAGAGCATCCCACCAGTCCCACATGCACAGCTTCCCAGCCCAGGCTCAGCTCAAAAGTGGACGCATCACGGAGAGACAGGTGCATGGATGGAAACCCAGAGATGCCCGGGATGCTCTCAACTGCACGTGTTTGCAGTGTGCAAAGCTAAACCTCCGTCTAAAAAAAACATGGCAGTATCTAAGGCTAGAGTTTCTAAGTGCAGAATAAATAAAGCTTTGTAAGAAGTGGCTTATGCTCAGAAAACTGTACCACTCAATGTCAGTATTCATGACATCCCCCACAACCTGTATGGGAAGCATGAAGACAGCCATCAGTGTTTAGAAATAGCTAAATCTTAAGAAGCACAATAGACATCACTGTTTTTTTATTATCCACAGCCAAATGCATTTAGAAGAGATTAATCTCAACATTAGAGAGAACCCACAAGTCCCTGTGGGTGTTTAAAGAGACATTTATCTCTTCCCTAACACTGATCAACATCCCTTGCTTGCTGCACAGTTTCTCTAGAGGTAACTTTCAGTGAACTTCAAGACACACCATTGGCAAAGGATAGAATTAAACAGCCTTTTTCCTTTCAGGAGACAAAGAGGACATCTCCTACTTTGAAGATTCAAAAAAGCCTGTCGGCACTGCTTAACTCCAAGGTAGTGGCAAAGCACAGCACATCGGCATGTCCTGCTGATAAAAGCAGTTACGAGTGTATCCGAGAGCTGCACTGCAAAAAGATGGAACAGGATATAGACACTCCTGTACTCAGCATTACCATCAGCTTTCAGCTTTGGTCCATCACACTAAGAGGCAGTCCCAACTCAGCTGTGACACACCAACCTTCTCACTTCTCTTCCCTCCCACTCGCAGCAGTGGAAAGTCCCTCCAGATTATCTGGCCCATCTCCTTCCTGGCACACAACTACAACTCTCAGACTTGCTGACACTACACGTACCTTAGTTTACAGCCTCTTAAGTTTCAAAGAGATTATTTCACAACCTAAAAGTGTTTTGGGCTTGGAGGTTTTGTTTATTTGGGTTTTTTGTTTGGTTTTTTTTTTTTTTTTTTTTAANGGGCCAAATGGTTTTTTTTTTTTTTTTTTTTTTTTTTTTAAAGGCAGCCTCACTCAAAATGGACTGAGCTCTTGATATTTTTTAACCTGTAATCACGTCAGCCCCCAATATCTGCGCAGGAGAAGTAGCTGATGCGATCTAGTCTCACTCAATAGTTCTCAGGCTGTGGTTTCTAATCCAGATATCTACTCACTGGTCTCCTGGTGACTGAAAGCAAATTACTTTGGGTTTGGTTCCCACATTACAGATGGAGAAACATCATCTCCTTTCCGAAACACCTTTCACAAAAATCAACGTGAAAAGCTAGTTCACAAGTTTGTTGGTTTTTGGTGTGTGATCTACTGCATGGAGTTTGTTGGGGGTGTGGGGGGGTGTGTGTGTGTGTTTTGCCTTTTGTTTTTTTTTTTTTTTTTTTTTATATGCACCTTAGGGACACTGATAGCTTCAAATCAAATGCAGAACTTGCCACTCCAGTAAAACCAGTGCTGTGCACAAAGATGATTACCTCTTGGGCCCAGGACATGGGACCACATGCACATCCACAGTCCGGCCAAAAAAAAAAATAAAAAATCTCCTTTTCTAGGCACATTTTTAAAGCTCTTTTGTATTAAATCCCACCCATTGCAATAACTAATTATAACATTAGCCCCTCTTGTCCAATTGTTAGAGAAGATTAACATTTAGCAAATAGTTATGTATGACAGCGTTATCTTCTTATCTTTATCTCCGTTTATCAGCTCAAACGGGCTGCCTATCTGGCAAAACACCTAAGACCATTTGGGCACCTTATACAAATTAGAAACCACAAGAAACTGCTTAAATTACTGCAGATGTTACAGTTACTGTGCTTGTCATTCATACTGTAATTCTTTTACAGCAGTCTCACATGCCCATCATAAGCACACACAAAAAAACTCAACCTCTCCCTATCTCCTGATAGTAAAAAAAATGAGGTAAATACCATCCATATGCACATAGCTGCAACAAATTCTATGTTACATATTCTAACAGAACTTTAAAGTGACTATAATAATCAAAGTTTGCTCTCAAGGAACGTGTGGAAAAAATGATGGAATGAAAAGTGGAAATGTATAGTGTTCTAAAATGTTTCCATTATTTTAAAAGAATTGAAATATTTAAGGAATTAAGAGTAAAAATAAATGAACAAATAGGCATTTTAGGTTTGTAGGTTCACCCACAGAGGGGAAGAAGAGGGAAAATACAGTATTTGTAAAGATTAGTCCATCTATCAGAAAGTTCTGTTATTGAGAAACGCCTCCTGTCATTTGGTTTTGGCACTATAAAATGGAAAAAACATTATGACAGTAGTCCTCACCTTCTCCACATCTTCTGGAAGCATGCAGATGTCCTGCAACGAACGATTCAAGGGTATAGCACTTATGTTCAAAGGAGAAGTAGAACCTACGGGTATAACAAGAACTTTTATTAGTTATTTCTTTCTCTGCAGCTCCCAGGATGTGTGCAGGGTGATTTCCAGAAAGGAAAGCAAACTTCCTTTCCTAAAACTGACCATCATTGAAGCTGAAGGTTGTGGTGGAAGCTAAAGAGAGATAAATGAGGAACAGGTTGGTATCTGAACTACCTGAAGCATGAGTATCGACTACCAGGGAAACAGAGTTTAAATGCCATGTGGTGACAGCACTTGTGTGCTCCCAACACCAGCCCTCTCCCTGCTACAGCCTGAGCCGCTGGGGACAACCGTGGCGAGGACCTCGGGCTGGCATTACAGCGATGCCCTGCAGTTCACACCACAGCCAGCTAACGCTGCTCTCTGCTCATTCACAATAGCTGGAAGAAGAAGAAGAAATCTCACTGCTCTCTGGGCATGCAGAGAGATGCATCAGCCTTAAAAGATTTCCTGAATCACTACTGGTATTGTGCAACTACAGCAAGTTTGGAAAAAAACTTTGCCATTATGTTTCCATAGCTTGAGGAAATCTTCCTGTTTCAAAATGCAACCCATACTGCATGGTGATAAGTACATCTGGGGCAGACACAGTAGCCAGGGTACTCCCTGCTTCCCACAATCACAATTTTGTTTTCCTGGCATTCGCTGCTGAGTATGATGAGCATGTGAAACAAAAATTCACCTCTTTTTCCCCGTTAAGAACTTTACACTAAGCAGCAGAGCACACATCTCGTTTTCTGTAGACGTACCCTGGATTGCTTTTTACACATAAATATATATATATACATATATATATACACACATATATAGCATCACAGTTTTCTTCCCCAGAGAACTGAAGGTGTGACATCGTGCCCTTGTGTTTTGTTTTCAAAGCATCCACAACCACCACTACAAGAAATCTGCTGGAAGGATGACAAAGATTATATATAATGTCTATGGATGTACACACTAACGAGATATGAAAGGAAATTACTCCTGGTTTTTTTAACACTGACTGGTGTTTGTTTACTACCTCTTCTTTGACCTAATAACCAAGCAATTTCTGTTTCACCGTGCTGATGTCTGCAGGATAAAATAGACCGTATCTAAATGCTACCACCACACATGCCATTTAAAGTTGCTGCAGATACCATGGCTTAATCAAAGGCTCTTTGTGGGAAAAAAAAAAAAAACGGCACTACTAAATTTGTTTAAGAGTCACAGAAAGGACAAAGAAGTCCCACAAAATATGAGAATAATTTATGAAAACTTTTTCTCCAACTAAAGGGCACCGACTCTCAGGCCTAGTTTAGATTATTTATATTGCCTTATTTATAGAAACTATGTTACGCTGCCCTGAGCATCAGTGACATCAGGCTGGGAAGTCAATACTGTGCTCGAGCGTAGCGACACAGGTGCAGTGGTTTTGTACACGAATTAATAATACCTCCATTGTGTATACCACGGAGGACAAATGGAAAGGCTGACAATCTGACCTTTCAAAACAGATTTAATCACTTAATTAGGTTATTTTCATGCCTATTTGATGATTCATTTTACCGGAAAAGCAGTGTGCAGGGAGTACAGGTAAGTGCTAAAGGCTCTACAGCTTGATAAAAGCCTACATTCTCATCAGTTATGATAACAAACGCTATTCTCAACTAAAAATGATAAGCGGAAATAAGGAAGTGGGAAAATTATTCCTTTACAATATAAGATGCAATTCACCTTAAATATAATTTTGAAGTCTAAGGGGAGCTTTCTCTTTTGCCTACCTCTTGCATCCCACTTGCATCTTTAAGTGAAAAGAATGAAATGTGGGCAGGAGTATGGGAAAGGAAGCACAGGGAGCATCCAGCAATGGAACGCAACTCTGAGTCTGACGCAAAAAATAATCTGGCTGCCCTTTTGCTCCTGAACACTCCTGGAGGCTGTTGGGGCTGGGAAAGAGCCCTCAAGTGCCACAGAAGGAAGTGACCTTGATGCACACAGAGGTTAAAAAGAAAGAGTAAGCCCTGTGGACTGCCAGTGACACACCAGCCACAACAAAGCCCCCAGAAAACACCAAATTCAGTCACAGGCTCTTCATTAACAATGACAGAGCCTCTTCAGAAGGTTGCAGGAGGCTGTTAAAAGAATGAACAGACCTAACATGAGGACCAGCAGAAAATTCAATTGAAAAAGTTTATTTATTCTGATTTAAGTTATCTTTCAACATTTTTCTTTCACCTTGCGCATCCCTCACCAGTTCTCCTGTGAGAAACAAAACTGAGAAACCACCACCTCTGAGACGGCAATGGACAGGATGGCGAGTCAGGAGATTCTCTGCTGTAATTCCTGCCTTCAAATTGGGCATTTTATTTTTTCTTTTTCGGTTTGCCATTTGCTTTTCCCATCCTCATAGTCCTGCACAAGGCTGGCGAGAATGAGACCTCACTCCCCCCGCCCCAGCCTACCCAGTGGTGAGCTAAACAGCTGGATGCAACAAGGAACAATGAAGTAAACGCAGAAGTTTTCACTGTGTACAGAACAGACCAAAGCCTAACGCAGACAGAGCCCACCACATTGCACAGTGTCTAACAGCATCCTGGCTGCCATGAGGGGTATTTGTTAGTAAAATCAAGGATGCTACTTCTTCAGCCCCCTGGCTGCCCTATTCCTCCATTTGCTTTCTGGAGATCCAGCAGCGTTACTGACCCAACGCAAGCTTGTGGCACGTCCCACTCATGCCAGAAGATCCGAGTCACACACGATTTATTTGTTCTTAAGACACGTGCCTCGCGGTCCCTGCTGACAGCCAGAGCCTGGCCTCTGTTTTCCAGACCTGGCTACCCAAACCTGCGTGACCAGCCTCGGCCGCCCGGTGTGGTTTCCTTCTCCATGACGGGCACCTCTTAAAACAAAAGAAAACAACCAGCAGAAGGAAACAACCATAATCGTTGTCATACTAACTGTTGACAACATTCTATCCCAGATGACAGAGTTATTACTGTTTAAAAGCTCCCAGTCCGGCAATAACACGTGCCCATTTGAGATCTCTCTGCTGGCTTGAGGCTTTGGAGGAGCTCTGGGTGAAGGACCAGAGCTTGGAAGTGGAGCTCAAGAGTGTCACCGCTAGGACCAAAAGGAAGAAAAAAAAAAATATACGTATACTCAAAAAAAATTAGCCTTTGCCATTCTTATTTATAATACAAAGGCAAGCTGAGTGCTCCCTGCCGTTTGCCACCTTTCCAGTAGAAAAATCAGGCCTCAGTTGCACCATCTTTCCGGGGCTCAGTATCTAGTAAGAATAAGTTCTTAAGATACTGCTAACACCCTTTATAAATAAAATAGGTTCATCTCGCTGTAGCAAAGGCTGTTTGTATCAATGTTGGGTATTAAACACGAAGGGATTGTTCAGGGAGGCCAGTGTACCTCATGGAGGCACGGGCAGGCCCAAGGCCGGGCCAGCTGCTCCAATAGCCACCTTGGGGTTGACAACATGTCAGACATCCATACAGTCAGAAACTGGCAAGGGGTAAAAAGCCCCACCTGATGCAGATCAGGACCTATGTGTCTCTGAGACGACGGGTGCACTTGGAAAGGGGAGGAGGAGAAATAATCCTGGCTCTGACACAAGCCAATTTAGTCATAACGAGAGTGGATGTTAATGCTCTGCCTCCAAATTCCTGGAATCAAAGGGCTCCCTCCACTCCAGCTCATGTCAAACACAAGGAGGTGTCCCAGGGAGCCCGCACACACCAATGAATCACTACCAAACACCCAGATCCATGCTATCCGCTTTCGGGAGAAGGGTAATGGTGAAGACAAGAGGAAGATGGTGGAAGCCTCATCCAGTGGATGTTCTACACTGCTCACAGCTCAGCGATTTTTACATTTTACCAGTGGTTGCATATTACAGAAGCATTTCTGCATCACGAGACAGATGACTACTGCAAGTACGAGTGTCGCTCGTTTCATAAGTTCAACCCTCTGTTTCCCCTTCGTTTTTAAGCTTTCCCTTCCTCCCCTGTCTCCTATTTGGAATGACAGCATTTGTCTGATTCACAAGTACCATAAACAAGGCCCAGTTCAATTACAGTTGTCTTTCCTAGCACCAAAATTTAAAAAAAAAAAAAACACACAGACCTGTAAAGTTACCTGTTCGATTGATTGGCTCTGACTGGGAAAGTCCACTGGGAGAATTGCCGTCACTGTTGCTGACGGGCACAGGCTCCAAAGCATCAGGGTATTTCAACAGATCTGCTGGCTTACCAACAGCTGAATCAGGAAGAAACCTTGCGAAAGTCAAGTCTCGTTCAGGGGAGGTATAACGTTCTTTTCCAGAATGCACAACAGCCGATGTGACGGTGCCTCCTGTTAACGTCACCTGGGTAAAGCAGTCTCGCTTCAGAGGGGACACGTCCGAAAGAGTGAAACCATTCGAGGAGGAAGCAGCAGGATCCCCGTCAGAGTAATGGGGACAAAAGAAAGTATCCGGCGAACGTTTAGAGGAATCACAGTGTGTGTTGTCCCAACACGCCCGGTGCCTTGTAAACCGAATGTCTGTCTGTGTACAGGCAGCGTTGTGATGTGCAGAATCGCTGTCGCTGTCATCATGGCTATCCCCGGGGTCGCTGCTTTCTTCCCAGCGTTCCATGTCACTGTCCAGATGCTCAGCTCCCTGCATTGTGGCCTGCTCAGGCACCAAAGAGGGCTTCAAACCAGATGCACTTAAAACAGACACGAGAATGTCTTTGATAGCTCCAGCACTGTCCGGGTACGATCCAAAACTTCTGGCATGTCCAATCACTGCTGGCCTTGAGTATTCATCTGTTCAGAAAAGGGAAGAAAGCAAGAGGTTAGGAAACAATCCTAAAAAAATAAATAAATTTAAAGTTTTAATTTACAACATGAATAAAACGCACATTATTTTTAACCAGTGTGAGAAGAAAGGGAAGCACTGAATTTATGCACCGTGCTCTGCTGCCTCTTCCTGCAAGAAAGCTCTTGCTTTCTGCAGTCAGGAAGCAATTCTGTCGTTGATAAGGCTAGGTGATAAACCAACAGTAAAGTATGCTGCTGCTAGCCAAACACAATTAGTTAAGACTTTAATGGTGACTGATTGTCAGCATGCTTGAAAACATCATTGTTCTATGAAACTGGATGAGGTACAGTTACCAATACACGTACTGGTTCTATTGCCAGTAAAACAGAAGGTCACGTGGAGCATCAACACAGCAGGAATTAAAAAGAATATATACACTCAGTAACAAAAGGTCACGTGCTTGAGTGTTTCAGTTCAGTCAGACACTCCTCCTCATGTGGAAAAGGCTAAAGTAACCTTCAGTCCATTATTCATAGGGTGGCAACATTTATGTGAACCCATAAAGGAAATCAGCTCCATCACAGCGAGTTCATTATAATGCCTCTGAAGGAATCAAAAGCACTGCCTGCCAAGGTCCTATGTGATCTACTGCAAGACTGAAGTTCAATAAAAAAATGAAAAAAATGCCATTAGCGGCAAACATGGCAACACCAGCATGATGCAGAAGTGTGCACTGCAACCAGTAGCTATTTGAGACTAAACTGAAATCCTGTACCCCACAGGAACCGTCATCACCCAAGCCATAGAGAGATTAGACACAAAGTCTGTGTTCAAGAAGAAACTATCGACCACATCATGACAATGAAGTTAACAACTGTCTCCTTTGGGGAAGATAAGTCGGTCATAAAATTCTAAGAATAGATACAATCAAGAAGATTCATTTCCAGGGCAAAGACCATTTAGTCAGGACCACGAGGAATGTTAAACACTGCTGGTGAAAAAAGCAGCTAGTCTTGCAAACTTTGCCCAGAGGTTGCTCTCCTTGGACGTATCTCAACAGAAAACAGTAAATCTCTCTACAAGCCACTCACCTGGAAGGCAGAATGCACTCAAACTGTGTGATAAGAAAGTTTACTAATGAAGGGATCAAAACAAAAACAAAAACCCCTAACATACTTTGGAAAAGCAAGCCTATATAAAGAGCAGTCCTCATCAAGAGAAAGCAGAAAAAGTTAAGAATATCACATACACTTGCTATGCAGCAAGAGCTGCTAGCACTGTTGTCCTAGTAAAGCCCGATCAAAATTAGCTGAAAAGTTGATCAGTGATTGGGACCAGCCACCTGCCACTTAGCAGGAAAAAGCTCTTGCAGACACAGCAGCAAAACTGCACATTTTACTGGCTGCACTTGCAAAAAAAACCACCTTGCCACCATAGCCAGCTATGGCAGCGTAAGGGCAGCAATGGGAAAATAAAAGCTAGCTGACTTTCAAACAAACGTATTTCAATCTTTTCAAGAAAAAAAAAAAAAAAAAGGCAATTTTGGCAACTACTGATATTTTAATTGCACAGGAATACCTTAACCTGGGCTGAAAACAGCAGCTTTTCTGTGCAAGGCAAAACATTTAGCCTTACTGTCTTCAACAATTCTGTTCTGCTCTCCTATTGCAAAGCCCATCCCGACAGCCTTTCCATCCCCTCTCATCCTTCATCATCTCCACTACGCCACCATCACGGCGCATCTCTAGCACTAATCATACAACCATACTGACTTACTCTGCTCAATACTTGTTCTTAGTGGATTAGAGAAAAAAGAACAAGTTTTAAAAATCCAAGTCATGCTTCTGCTCTGCCAAGCTTAAAAAAAAAAACAAACAAACAAAAACCCACCACCAACAACAAAAAAATCACCAAACCAACCAAATCCCACATTTTAAGCTATTACCAGAAATAGGTTAGCTCAAAAAAAAAAACCTCAAATTCAGTTTTGCAACTGATACTCATGTGAGTAATTATGATAACCTGTTAAAATCCGAGAAACTATTTCTTGAATGAACAAGGAGTTAACCTGCCAAGAATCATCTTAACAGTTCAAGATTTTTACTCTCGAGCACTCAAAATGCCAGCATAATTAAAATGGCCAAACTATCATTTAAAAGGCAAAACCCGTACTTTCAAATTGTATCATACACTTTGATGTTGTCCCACCTTCAAAGCCAATAAGCAAGGGTCCTCCTCCAACCAGACTATCCTTGCTTAGCACACACAAACATCGATAGCTTTTGCGAGCACTACAAGCACCAGCAAAGCTCCCCAGAGGGAGGCGGTTTAGCACAAATTGGCATACCTGAGAGAACGGAGATTTGAGGTGTTGGAGCAAGGCAGCTAATCCTCGCTGAGGGATTTGAAGAATACGCTGACTCAGTGAAAGCCACCTTTAGGCTTTCGTTGCTTAACTAGAGAACAAGAACACACAGGCAGACAATTTCGTTACGAGACAACAGTACTCTGGTAATGATACCCCCAGTCTCACAGACACCCCAGCAGGAAGAACAGCATGCTAAGGCCTGCCGACAGTCACCTAACCACTGCCTATATTCCTGGTTGTCTGAAAATATCCCCAGAAGCATGTGCCGTCTGAAAAGCACTGGCATCTCAACTCTGCATCTTGCATTTCACTCCAGAAGGCAGGTGACCAAAAGAATCTCTCCACGGTAGGAGAATTAAACGTATGCACAAGGCACATATGAGACAAAATGCCAAATGTCTATATATCTGTCAAAACAACAGCAACGAAGCGGAAGAGAATTCAAGAAACCACCAATATAGGTGGAAGCACAGACCTGTTTAGACATACGAGTTAAATCTACGAGGCCCCGACTCCACAAGCACCTGATGCACATGCTGCTTGATCTCCCAGCCGTATCGACTGGGAACAAGCGTGGTCACATAATCACGCCTGCCTGATTTGATAGAACACAGTACATGGGATTCACGTCAGCAACGTGCCGGGCCCAGCATAAAGCAAGAAGCGACACAAATAGATAATACTTGACCTGGCATACAGCCTGCCGGTATAAGCTGACAAAAATCTGGAATGCATTTGAACTGACTGAGCAGGTTTATACCAGATCAGCATTTCGCTTTGTGCGGTCATGACGCTTCCGATTTGGCATTTTGAACTCCAAAGCCGGATTTACCATATTGTCAAGCCAGGGCAAGCAGTTTAGGGCAGATACCGAGGGGCTAATTCCAGCAAGGGAGTATGACACACTCAGGACAGCAAAGCAACAGGTCTCCTCCCCAAGCTCACAAATTCCTTGTGAGGGTCACACATTCATCTCCTGCTCCCTCTCCACTGCCTCAAGCATGCCATGGACCTGCAGAGGACATCAAAGAAACCAGGGAAAGCAAAGGGGTGCCCTGCTCTGATGGGCACATCATTAAAAAGCACTTAATCAAGGTGTACCTCGTGGCTTCTCCCCACTCACAGACATCAGTGAGGTGCCTCCACACAGCAACATCCCCAGGATGCCCTCCTCTGCAGCCTGGGAGCCCACACAAAGAGGAGGCAGTTCAAAGGCGAGCCGTCCTCTGCCACCCTGTGTTGACCTCTACGTTCCCCACACGGTCCCGTGGGAGACGGAGGTGACTCAGAGAGCAGATCTAGCCCAGATACCCTTCAGACCCATGGAAAGCAGAAGAAATTAAAAGCCACAAAGAATTTCGCTTTTAACTGAAAAATAACATTTTGGGCCAAAACCAGTATGCTGAATTTCAAATATTTAGTGTTTGATTATGCCAGTGCTTAGAAAAATACTCTTTTCAGTATCTGATAGTGCTTTCCCGCCCCTCCTTTGCTCTAATTTAGAGAGACCGTCATGTAGGCAGGTTTTATACGCATAAATAACATATTGTCAATATTAATGGATAAAGTAGTTCTTACAGGAACTCATTTTTTATTAATTACTTTTATTAAAAAAAATTTGGTTTTAATATCAGCAATTAACAGACTCTGCCTCTTAGGAGGCAAGCATCACAACTGTCTGACACCAGGGTCAATGCAAGTGCTTCCTCAGTAAGCGTAAATATTA
Organism: Dromas ardeola; assembly: GCA_013398915.1. NCBI lineage: Eukaryota > Metazoa > Chordata > Aves > Charadriiformes > Dromadidae > Dromas > Dromas ardeola. The sequence goes on from VYZM01019328.1 coordinate 40,812, forward strand.
AGAGTGCTAAGTTTTAAGATTTTATCTTTCTCTAAACAACCCTCCCACCTCTTAGATCTTATCAGAAGATACTGGCGTTCTGAGAGTTCGGATAAAAGATTCCCATTTACTTTCAAGACCTTACGATTTCAATTAGATCAGCGAGTGGGAAAAAACTCCTGTAGTATCCAACTATCACTCGGGGAGGGAAAAAAAAGCGCAATTGAAGACAACTTATAAGGAAATATGACATGAGAGGTGTATGAAAAGTACCACAACACACTGCCACAACCCATACAAACCACTGACAGTTTGGTATCTGTCATAGCATAAATGAGTCAGCCTTTCACACACACAACTCCCCCCCCCCAATACAAGGACTGTTATTTCCAAAATTAACTCCATAACGAAACTGTCAGCAGTTAAAAATAAAGTCTTTACCACAACCACCGGCACTTAAAAGCTGTTTTTTGGGGGGCGGCGGGGGGGGAAAGGGGG